>CM053627.1:30597545-30620572 GCA_028646595.1 Phalanger gymnotis
CCTATAAATTCTGCCTTAAACCTAGAATCGAGGTCTCTCATCTTTAGGATGGAGTCCCTGGATGTATCCAGTAATAAAGAACTCTATATGATTGCCAACTCCTGTAGTCCTTGGACTCTTTCCATTCACAAGTAAACGGACTCTAACAAGCTTGAACTAGTTTTGCGATCTTTTATTAAGTTTTATGAATGCTTTTTAAAAGGGCAGTTCTCTTTCCCTATTCCCCTTGCCCCCACCCCCAAAACCCCTTACTTTCCCTCTAACTAGTCCATTGAATAGTCCTTGGTTGAAAAAAAAAATCTCAGACAAAATCAACTAACATAGCCAGCACCCTTGATGATATAATATACATTCTGCACCCTTATTCCCCAACCTCTTTCCTAAGAGTTGAGAGGAGTATTTCATTTATCTGTTCTCTGACGGAATTCTGAGATGACTGTCCCTAGCACTCTTTCATTTTCAACTAATAGGATTTGCAGTTTCTAAACCAGATGTGATCTATCAATTGGAAAGAAAGGAAACATCTTGGATGCCAGAGGCAGATATTCCAAGAAGCATGTGACTATATAAAAACTAAGGCAATAGGTCATTGCTAAATATAGCTTTGTTGGCCATTTTTGGTCAAAGTTCTGTGGTGATAATGTGATTGAAGATCTTTCCTGCCCGTTCAATAGGCCTCAGATGGGGCCAGTTGGAGGGGGGGGCATATTTTTGTGATGTGAATCAGTGATTAAAGATCTTTCCCACACCCTTTTGGCAATTGAGCATGAGGCCCTCAGGTCCTAAAAAGAGTATATACACCCAGAAGGTAGCCACTGAGAACTGAGAATTCAGAAGTCAGAACAGAAGCCAGAATTCAGAATTCAGCCCAAGGAAAAGGAGTAAGAACTCTGGGTCCACAAAGCTGCAGAAGAAAGTGCTGAGCAGAGAGTGGAAACCAGGGAGCTTAGGAGACCAGATAACTGAGGGGGAAGACAGCAGACAGGATTCATGAGTGATTGTTTACTGGAAGGCCCTGGGTGGTGGGGGGAAGGTTACAGGATGACTTGGCTCTTTGCTGCAATACTGTGTTTTAATCTCCTTGTTGCTACCTTGAGATGGGCTTACTGGTTTTGGAATACAATTACTGTTTTATCCCATTAGAATTACTGGTTATAGGATTTGATCCTCTGGTGCCTAAATAAATGTTACACTTCCTCTGCCTTCTACCTAGAGAGTTTTTCATACTTGTGATTCCAAACCATACAGGCATGTTTGTGGTCATCCTCGAGGTCATGGATCTTGCCTTACTGATACAAGTTATACTGACATAAAAGATTGAACAAGGTGGTCTTATTAAAGGTTCTCAGGCCTAGCCAGAGGAACTGAGATTTTAAAACTACGTTTTTTTTTTAACTCAGGAAGCTACTTTTTTATACATCTCTTTATTCTCGTGTACTTCCACTCTCAAAGAAAGTTATTACCTTAGTTTGAGATAGGTGTTTCTCTTCTTTTCACTAAAGATTATCTTATCTTAAGCAGGCATTCTCCTACCTCATTTCCATCAATTCAGTTCTCCCTTTTAACATAAACACATTACTTCTGTGTCGTTTTTATGATTATGTTGCTTTGCAGCTGTTTCTTTTTAAAATATTTAATCAAAACCTAATTCCCGTTTCTTCAGTCTACCATTTTATGTCATCCCGTTGTTTTTTTTAATGCTTTGAAATTATATTTGTAAAGGCACAATAATATGTTCATGTGACAGGACTTATTTAGCCATAACCCTATCATTGGACCTATAGTTTTCCATATTTTGCTATTTCAGAAAAGGCTACTATGCATATTACTTAAGCTTTCATTAACATTTTGAGGATATAGCCTTAGAAGTGGAACCACTGGGTCAAAGAGTATGAACAGTTTTGGAGATCTAGCTTAAATTGCTCTACTGCTTTCCAGAAAAAAAAAAATGCGTGGTAGCAGCTTAATAAGCACTTATTACAACATAACTGCCAAAAGTTATAATTTCAAAGTATCTTTGCTAATCTGATAGCTTTTAGGTAATACCTCCAAACTGTTTTCATTTTTACATCTTTGATTTCCAGAGTTTGAGCAATGTTTGTGGTAATTGTTAACTATTTCTCTTGTGGAAAATGCCTGTATTTCTTGATCATTTACCTTTCTGGAATTGTATCTTATTCTTACAAATCCAATTAATTCCTTACAAAGTAGATATGTTGAATTTTCAGCTCAAATTTATGGCAATAATTATCTGATATTACCCCTTTCCTCATATTTCTTTATTCTATGTTTCTTTCTCTTCCTAGATCTCTCTCCTCCTCCCTTTAAATTCATTCATTCTTCTTTCTCTTTTTGTTCAGTCTTTTCCTTTGTATTTTCACCTCAGATGACATGGGTACATTTGCAAGCTCTCAGTCATCTACTTTTTATGGAGGGTCTTTCCTTATTCCATTCAAGTGTCAACCATTTAGAGTAGAGTAAGGACTTATTCATCTTCCAGGTTAATTCCATCTGGTCAATTCATTTACATATGTTAACTCTGAGTCAACACATTCTTACAGAAGATAAGCTGTGATCCTTAGTGAAAGACCAGTGAAACTAGCTTTCTCAAGTGGGATGGGGAGAAAATAGCTCTAAAACCTGTGAGCAACTAGGAACCTTGGGAAATGGAAGAAAAGGCATGGTTAATCAGCTCTATATTCTTTCAGAGAGCAAAGAATTTAGTGGAGAGAAATCTTATGAATGTTGTGATTATGGGAAGACCTTCAGGATGAAGACACAATTTATTGTGCTTCAGAGAATTCATAATGGAAAGGTTTTTTATGACTCTAATGAGTGTGGAAAAACTTTTCATCACAACTCAGATCTTATTAAACATCAAAGAATTCATGCAGGAGAAACAGTATGAATGTAGTGAATGTGGAAAAGCCTTCAAGAGGAAGCCACATCTTACTGATCAGAGAATTCATACTGGAGAGAAACTTTTTGAATGCACTGAATGTGGAAAGGCCTTCAGCAGGGGTGGGGAACCTTTTCATGTTGGAAAGCTGAATTAATATTTAGCTGTAATCAAATAAGGCAGCATTCAAGAAACTTCAATTATTTAAAATGTACATTATTTTGTAAAAATCTAATTACCATGTACTTAATAATTTCTAAAGACGAAAACTATTTGTTAATTTTAAAGTTAACTAACCTTTTAAAGACTTTGTTTGTCTGCTTTTTGTTGGAAAGCATTTGAATATTTGGTTGCAGCAGGGAGGTCCATGGTTTCAGTTGACCCTCTAGGTGGGTATCAGTCATTTGTGACCTTATGGGCACCTTGATTTGATTTAGGTAGTTGCAGCAATAAGTGGTTGAAAAGCAAGAACGCATTTTTGGGGCATGTTGCCAAGGGTGTGGGTATTCTATTGCATTTTTCTGTATTTCAATTGGATCTTTCTTAGCATCAACCAATGACTTTACAGTGTCATCTATTGAAAGCTCTATCAATTCCATCTGTAGTTCTTTAGGTGCTTTGGTAATATCAACTAGGTGAGGCTGAAATGTTAATTTGAGTGTGATGTCACAATTCTCAAAGTCAGTGAAACTTTCCTCGTATTCTCCAATTAATGGGTTTATAACAGCTGCTATTCTTCAAATGATTTGCATATATCATCCTGCTTATCAATGACCTTTGCTAACTGTGGAGAATGTTCATCTCAAATTTCCTTTTGAAGAAGTGTTTTGGAAAAAAGATAACTTTTTTTTTGAAATGCTTGGATTTTTTTTTGCCATATATCTATATGGAGAGATAGATATTATAAACTGTTTTACCTTGCAAAGAAATATTCAAGTTGCTTTGATTTATCACACAGAAATGCAGCATTCCTATAGAAATCTTCTTTCAATAATTCGCATTGCTGATTCTGTTCATAAAATTTCACTATCTTTTCACAGAGATAAAATTTTGGCTAACACCTGTGATAGCCAACACACTTTAGAATGATATGGCAAATCCATACTAAATACCTCATCTTCCAACTTTAGCATGTTATGAAACTGATGATGCCATGTTGCATTTGCACAAATATAGTTAACACTTATAACTTGTTGCAAAATGTCACTTAAAATAGTAGCTTTAGCAGATTTTGGTGATGCAAGATACAATGAAAAGAAATAAGAGCATCTGGATTTGTTAATACTTGTTTTTTATCCGTGCAATAAACTCTTCATGTTTTCCTGTCATGGAAGGTTCAGTCTGTACATACGCTCACTAAATTTACCAAATTCAGTCTAACTTCACAACATTTATGTTGAAAGCTGTTGAAGATATCTATTCTCCATGTTCTGTTTGCAAAAGTGCCCAGAGCAAACATCTCTTTGTAGCAAGGAAAATCTTTTGTTATGACCCAAGTGAAGTATAAAACCGGCACTGAGTCAGTAGTATCAGTTGATTCATCCAAGCAATTGAATAGTATATATTTTCCTTTTGAAGTATTACATGAAGTTGTTCTGTTAAGGTGAAGGCTAACTCATGCTGCCAATCAATTATAGTTCCTCTTGAAAGAGGCAATTGTTTGTACTTTGAAATGTTATGGGGGAGAGGGGTGGGAGGTACAACTTCAACAATGCATTCTTTCACAATTTCTACATCACTGAATGTCTTCCCTTTTTTCCCTGATTATATAAGCTACTTTTTAAGTTTTTCAGTGGCATTATTTCCTGATCTTGTTGCTGCTTGAAAGAATTGTCTTTGCTTTTGCTTTTCATCTTTTAATTTCTGCAATACAACTTTTCACACCTCTCCCTCTAATTTAAAATATTTGTGGTCCCTATGACTGCCATGATGCTGATGAGCATTGAATTTCTTTAATGTTGATACTGCAGTATCAAAAAGCAAGCAAATCTTATCTTTAGCAGAAACAAGATAATATTGCAATTCCCAATCCTCACTAAAAATCTGTTTTCTTCCTCCAGCATTCTCTTGGTCTTCTTTGACATGATGGGCTGTAAAGCAGACAGAATTAAAAAATACCGTGCAGCTGTACAACTATTCACAAATTCCACTTCAAACAGAAACACAGTTCATTGTTGTCAAAAGGTGATAACAGATTGGTGTTCTTGACCTACTCCCCCTTCCCCCCCAGCCAAACTCTAACCAACCAACCTTGTAGTGGTAGTGGCGCCAGCCTGGTGAGGGAAGTTAGAACTAAATAACGAGCATAGCAGTCGTCATTTTAGCTCTCATGGCTTACTGTTTTAATTGTGCTTGTCAATCTGGGATTGTTTCATTGCTTATTTTAAATGCATTCATTTTAAAAATAAAAATATCAAAGATGAACAAAAACATATTAATAAAAATAAAAGGATTTATTTTGTAAAATTTGGATTCAGTCAAGTGGCCACACTTAAGGACCTAGAAGGCCATATGTGACCTTAAGGCCAAAAGTTCCCAACCCCTACACTCTGCTAACCAAAGACCCTTCCAAGGTCAGTTTGTTTTTATTACTTTAAAAACCCCAATTTTTAAAGAAGAAAATAAATACAACCCTGAATAACATAGAGCTATTTCTTGTTGCCTTTTCTTTTCTACTTGCTTAGGAATGACTAGGAAACTGGAAATTTCTTTGCTCAAGTGATATATGAAGCAGCTCATTGACTAGGGTAAGAGTACATCCTCAATCTTTTGATACTTTATTAAACTGTACAGCCAGATAAATTGCCTCTGTCGCTGTACACAGAAGAAAGAAGAGTGCCTGAGAGAGGTAAACGGTAAAACTTTCCTGTGGAAGGAAAGATAGGACTCCCCGTCCTATTTCTTCACAGCAAGATTGACCTTCATTAGGGCAGCTGCCTGACCCTCTTGGATGTGTTTCCAACGATCCCAATCCTGGCTTTTGAATGGTCTTCTTCCCCTTTGTCTCCTGTCCCTTCCTGACTGATGCTCGCCACACCCCATTTCTGGCTGGGATCACCCCAGTGCTTCCCTGTCGTGGTCACCAGGCTGGGATGCTTTGGCTTGGGCAGAGTCCTGGGTGAGAATGAAGGGCTCGGAGGGTGCCCCACTCTGCTGGGTTGGACGAGAAATCGGGGCCGCCTTCTCGAGTCTCATGCTTCCAGGATCCCCATTTCCTAGCCCATGCTGGGGTCTCCTCCTCTCTGATGGGAACCCGGCTGCTTTTCTCTTCCACCACCTTCCGGGGCCCACGCCACAGGCCAGCCTTCAGCTCAGTCCCACAAACACGAGGGGGCTGGCTCAGCCCAGGCAGCTCTTCAGGGGGTTCCCATGCAAGCCTCCTCCTATCCCAGCACTGTCCTGGCGCAGCCAGGGGCTCCGGGCCGACTTGGCCTCTGTCACGTGGGCCGGGGGGTTGGGGCGGGGCCTGGTCCCTGGGGCTGCGGGGCTGGACGGGCCCAACTTCAGGGTCAGCCCTCCTCAGCTCCAAGCCGCCCAGAGGTCAACACAGGAACCACAGGAGGCAGGACGCCTTCCCCAGGCCCCGCCTCGCCTTTTCCAGGAGGGCTTGCAGGGGTCATCCTTCAACCAGTCTCCGACAGCAGCATCGCAGTCGCCAATGGCATCTTTGTGGGAACCGGAAACGGGAGACTTCCACTTCCGGGAAGAGGGACCGCCTCGTGGGCGTGGCTTCAGGAAGCTGTCCTCCCTCTCTCTGAAATCAAGCTGGGGAGTTCCTGGAGTCCTCCCTCACCCTCGTGCCTTTGCACTGGCTGTTCCTCTGCCTACCGTGTTCTCTCACCTCGTGCCTTCCCCAGTTTCTTTCACCTGCCAGTGAAACTCTCACCTTCCAGGTGCCTCCTAATCCCGGCCCTTCCCTCCTGGATTACCTCGTTTATCCGGCCTTTTATCTGTGCACGCCTGTGCATGTTTGCAACCCATCAAACTGAACTCCCAGGGTGCCTCTTCCCCCCCTAGCGCTTAACACAGTGTCTGGCACACAGTAGGTGCTTGCGGGCAGCTATGTGGCACAGCAGATAGAACACTGGGCCTGGGGACAGGAAGACTTGAGTTCTAATCTGGCCTCAGACACCTACTGGCCGTGTGACCCTGGGCGAGTCATTTCACCGTTTGCCTCAGTTTCCTCATCAGTCCAATGGGCTGGAGAAGAAAACGGCAAACCAGTCTGGTATCTTTGCCAAGAAAACCTCAAATAGGATCTCAAAGAGTCCAACATGATTGAAAAATGCATGAAAGAGGAGTCTTCCTGACTCCATGCTCAGCACGCACCTAGCTGCCCCGACTGAGGCACAGTAGGTAGTTAAGAGGCAGCTAGGTGGCTTAGTGGGTGGAGTGCTGAGCCTGGAAGCAGGAAGACTTGAGTTCAAAGCCCCCCTTAGACACTTAGCAATGGTGGGACCCTAGGGAAGTCACTTAACCTCTTTGGTTTAATCCACTGGAGAAGGACATGGCAAACGTTCCAGTATCTTTGCCAAGAAAACTCCATGGACAGTATTGGTGTGCTTCAGTCCATGGGGTCACGAAGGATTAGACACAACTGAACAACAACAGGTGTTTAATAAGCTTAGCACATTGCCTGGCACATGCTTGTTGACTTGACAGAGCACTTTCTTCCCAACAACCCTTCCCTGTAGAGATTATGCACAGGGAGTCCAAATATTATCCCCACTTTCCAGAGCAGGAAACTTGGGTTCAGAGAATTGAAGTGTTTTCCATGCTCATAGACCTAAGTAAGAACAGAAGACGAAACCAGAATCTTTGTTTTCTCTGAGTCATGAAGCCTCCCACTCCCAAAGAGCTTATATAGATAAGTCCCTAGTCCCAGACATGCAGAAACATTGCCAGGATAAGTGAGGCTACCTAAGGAAAAGTGCTTTGGCCTCTTAGAGACAAATTGCTATCCATATCCAAGACTTCATCATTATTAAATGAAGGGCAAGATAAAATAAGGAGGGGGACTCTAAGCAAACACTAGTACAAACCCTCCGGATTAGGAAAAGAGCTAAAGCTTCTTACCAAAGAAACCCATTAGAGGATAGAACCTAAGAGCAGGAGAGCTGCCTTTGTTTAAAGCATTTAAAAGCCACCTGGATGGATGGAAGAGAAAGAAGAATATATGACACTTCTCTCCCAGCAGGAGATCAGGTGAACTACTGTAGTGAGAAATGGAAAATACCCCATGAGTGACTCTCAGCATAAATACTGCATTTACTAAGCACCTACTACGTGTGAGGCACTGGAGACACAAACACAAAGAATGAACCAGTCTCTGCCTTCAAAGATCTTACATTCTATCAAGAGAGCCAACTGGGGAGTGTAAGTGTAAGAGAGAGAGAGAGAGAGAGAGAGAGAGAGAGAGAGAGAGAGAGAGAGAGAGTGTGTACACACTAAATCAAAGGTGATTTCAATTGTGGGGACAATAATAATGATTAAAACTTATACTACTTCACATAAATTATCTCATTTGATCTTCACACAATCATTCTGTGAAGTAGCTGCTATTATTATCCCCATTTTACAGATAAGGAAATTGAGGCAGAGAAAGGTTAAGTGATTTATTTGTCCAGGGTCACACAGCCTGTGCATGTCAGAAGTAGGACTTGAACCCAAGTCTTCCTGACTTAGAGGCCAGCTCTCTAACCACTCTATTGTTATACCAATAGAGAGTGAGACACACCACACAGTATAAGTTTTAAATGGAGAATTTATTAGCCGGCGTCCATTCGGTGTTCAACCCAAATTAGAATGGCCCCGAGTTGGGGTGAAGGAGTCATTCTTATACTGAAATATCTAGGTGCAGTGGTTAATTATCTCTTGAAATTTCCAGGCCAGGTCACAGGGTGGTTGGGGGAACAGGAACAAAGATCCAGATGGATCAAAGATTCTGACAGGTTATCTTAAGTGAGATAATCTTATCTATTGACATTCCTTGGAGGAGTCATGGAGCCCCAGGGACATCTGCTAAATGCCAAAAGGTCTGGGTCCATTCTTTCTTTCGCAAATTGGGGTTTTCTCAGGGGCTGGGGGCAGGGTTCTCCTTAGCAATAACTGATTTCTCCAGCATCACACTATGACACTATCTCTTATGTAGAGAATTAAGACATTTTAAAGCATTTCTTTCCCTTAAGAAAACTACTCATCTATGAAGTTTCTCATTTGGACAATTTACAGCTATTTGGCTTTTAAAATTAAAAAAAAAAACACCACCAAAAATCCTATGTCTTTTTAGTCTCTATATCTTGTGCTTCCCTTGCAGGGAAGAAAAAGCCTCGCTACTGTAATTGCATTCCGTAAACCACTTTAAAAATTACATTTTTGGGAAAAGCCATATTTTGAAAATTATGCCTTTAACCTACCCTGCAAACTGCTGCCAAGCAAACACTCTTCTTTTAACAAGGCTTTTACTCTGTCACTCCCCCATTCAAAGACCTACAATGGCTCCCTGTTTCCTAATGCATCAAATGTAAAATGGACCTGAATGCCTGCTCTGGCTCACTCCACCCTCTATATTCAACAAACTGAGTCACTAATAGTGAAAAGTAAGAAGCCTGAATTATGGACATTACTCCCTCAACACAGACCTTTTACTCTGGTCAGGCCAGCCTCTCCACAGGACAATGAGTCATTGTGCTCATTTTGCCCTCTGTACCTCTGCTCATACTATTTTTCCTGTCTACAATGTCCCCCTTCCCCCAACCCTATGCTATTTCACAATCTGCTTATCTCCATTAAAGTCACAGCCCTGAATGGGCTTCATTAGGCTGCATATGCTATTACAATGGTTAATTGGCTGTCTAGGGACTGTAGATCCAGCTGAGGTAAAATGCTGCTCTTTCAGCAGAATCACTCGGAGAGAGCTGGGATACTGTCCCCCTCCCTCCGTTGCTTTCATCCATTCATCAGCATTTTTAAAACACTGTGCAGGCACAGAGTAAAGCAGGAGCTTGGGCACCGTCCAGGGAGACAGGTGAAAAATGAGATTGCTAAGTGAGAGTATTCAGCACCATGGATAGAAACCCAGCACTCAAAAAAGCTGCAGGAACAAAGTGGGGACATCAGAGTTCATGCAGCATAGCCTATCCCTGGGTTTTGTTTGTAAGGGGGAAGCCAGTCTATCCCAAGGCCGCTCATTCCATTTTTGGATGCTCTATTTAGTCTAAAATTTTTCCTTCCATCAAGCATAATTTTGCTGTACATCAAGCCTATTTGTTTAGGGCTGAGACAAAGAAATCATAAATGTATCTTCTTGGCTAAAAGCTGCCTCTTCTTGTCCTTCTCAGGATTATATTTCATTTTCAATCTGTACTATGTCTGCCATCTCAGTACAAGTAATAAGGGAGATTGTTCTGACAAGAGAGCCGCTCTCCTTCAACAGAATAAAATTTCTAAGCCTCTAATAGAAACGCCAAGTGGTCTTCTCATCTGCTCTTCTGTTTCAGGCACCATACCCAAACTATTCTAAATTACTTGAGACAGCATGATACAGCATCAAGACACAGCATCCACTGGCCATGGAGTAAGAAGCCCTGAATTCAAATAAAGTAGATTTTTGGCTTACCTAAATACCCACTCTCGAGTTTTCCTGGGTGGCTCAGTGTGATGAGAAGGGAAAAAAGAAAGCTATGTACCTTGAATATTTACTTTCCCCTTATCTCTCTATACTGGCCTAAAATATTCAGGTAAATAATGCCATTTGTCTCTGAATCCTCCAAATCCTTGGGATAGGTTTTTTGGGGACAGAGAGGGCAGGAATAACTTTTCAAATCAAGGTAGAGAAAGTGAGATGTCTGAAAAAATGAGTTCTCTGCAGAGTTCTAACTGTGGGTCCAGCTCCCTAGGCCAGTTGTTACCTGCCATTTTGATGCTGAGCAGCACAGTAGGGAAGTAGCTCACCAGGAATAAATGCTACATTGGACAGGGGGGAGGAGGAGGAAGAACTGAGGAATTGTTTGTTAGATGGGTTTCTTATATGGGCAGGAGTACAGAGAGTGGGGACCACTGCAAATAAGGTCCAAGAGCCCACCTATTTACCCAACAACACACTGGATGGGAAACCAAGAAGTGTTACTGAAGGCAAAACTTTCTTTTCTTAACTCCCAACAGGTGAAAGATGTCTTAAGCATGCAGATGTGGATTCCTTAGGTTTGAACATACAGAGACGAGAGGGGCTCACAGATCTTGGCTCAAGGACTTGCAATAAAAGTCAGGTATTTCAAGCCTGAGTCTGGCCAGTGCAATATTAAACAATTACTGCCTCACAATTCCCAAACTACAGCTCTTAAGGCAGACAAATTGATCAGACATCAGGAATGGGCTTCTTAATTTCTAAAGCAGATGCATCAGAGCCCCAAAGTTTGCAACATTGCCCCCATCAGCTGATTATGGACTGCTGCTTATGGGATGGGCCATGTTGACTGTTGGCATGGAACACATTCCAGAGGCCTAGAGCAGGACTCATCTTTCACCTGGAAGCTCCTGAGAGGGAGGACTCAAGAGCCAGCTAGTTGAACTTCTACCCTCAAATAAACCCCACCTGGATATGAGTTTTGCATTGGCTTATGCCTTTGCTTCCCTAGGATGGCAGCAGGCTTACCACATAGTAACCCGAACCATGAGGAATGGAGTTGAGAGGCTGATTATCTCTCCACCCCCAACAGCCACCACAGAGAACCTACAGAGAAACACCCACAGATGAATGACCAGAATGGCATGTTAGGAATGAATGAAGGAACTGGGACTACTTTAGCCCGGAAAAGACAAAACTAAAAGATCCAACATTACCTTCAAGTATGGGAAGGGTTCATTGTAGCTCCAGAGGAAAGAATTAGAACCGACAGGCAGACATTATAGGGAGGCATATTTCTACTCAACTTAAGAAAGAAGTTTCAACATCATGAGCTGTCCAATAATGGAATGGACTGCCTCACGTGGTGGTGAACTCTTTGAGGAGATATCTCAGTACAGGCTAGATTACTATCTGCTAGGGGTGTTGATGCCTGCACTGGGTGGGAAGTTAGATTAAGTCATAGGTTCTTAATTTGGGGTCCATGGATCCATGAGCAGTCCATAGATAGATTTCAGAGGTCCAATTAACTGAAATGGGAAAAAAAATGACATCTTATTTTCACTAACATCTAAATGAAATTTAGCATTTCCCTCAATTATGAAGATAGGTAAGGTGTTTGCTAGCTAGCTTAAACCAACATTGATTATTAAATTTTCGGTGTATTTACGTCTTGGAAATTGGCAAATGCTACAAATCAGGCCTGAGTTGTTTTACTGCTTGTCCAGCCTTAAGAAAGTGATGGAGAAAATATTAACAGTGCAGATCAAACTTTAAAATGTGCTGTGGGTACATTTCTTTTTTTCTGAGGGCCAGTTGTGTTACAACAATTCAACTAGCAGCTGCTGTGGGGGTGAAAGACCAACACAAGCCCAACAACAAGAATGCTGCCAGCACAGGTTCTTTTGATCTGCTTTACTAAGGAAAGTACCGTTAAGGGGTTAACAATCTTATTTCAATCCAACATATAATTATCATTCACTTAGTTCAGGGGAAAAAGCCAGTACCCTGAACTTCAGAGCAAATACAAACAAACTGCAAACATACCAAATACAATTTGTAGTTACCAAGAAACCAACATCTGAGTTCAGGAGCTAGGGAGCTCATAACAACAGATGGCCCAGAGTCATACGCCACTCCTCCTGTGGCTCAGAGCCCAAAGGGAGAACACCAACTTCTGGGTTTATATATATCTTGTTCAGGGTCAAAGGTGAGTCACACACGTGACTCACCCATGTCACCTAAAAGCATCACAAAAATGCGACTTAAACCTACGCGGTCTAAAAGCCTCTGATGTCATATACATGTCACTCAAACCCATGTAAACTAGGCTTTCCTTTGAGGCAAAGAGGTCATCAAGGACTCCTAATTTAATCGAGGAAACAAAGGCCAAACTCTTCAAGGGCACTTGATTGAATAACTGTTAAAAAGCCAATCTTAATTATCAATGCAGGTTGTTAAACATTTACCAATATATCCCTGAATGTAGACAACAAATATAATTGTGAGAAGTGGTCCATAAGCTTCACCAGAATGCCAAAGGGATCTATGATGCAGAGAGAGGTAAGAACCTCTCGTCTGGATGGTCTCTAAAATCCACTCCAACTCTGGGATTCCAAGCTTGCTTATGCTAACGTGAATTATTTTCTGAGCAGAAAATCATACCAGCTGTTTGAGTTCCTCAGGGATCTTCATGACCTTTACCAAGTGTATTTTTCATTGAAAAAAATTTAGAGACAGTTGTTTAAAATGGAGTTTATTTGCCTTAGAAACACTGCTTTAATCAGCCTTCCAAGGGAATCTGCAGTTTGTGCGTAGGAATTCTGGATAGAGGGAAAGGAGTAGGAGAGGATGTGATGGCTGGGGTGGGAAGTATGGGGCCATTGCTGAGAAGCTTCAGCACATTTTTCCTTGAAAGAAAAATCTCTGTAAATAGAAAAGCAAAATGAATAGGTTGGTGTAGTAGAAAGAAAATTTGGATTTGGAGGCTTAGGTCCTCCACTGGTTCCCATGCTGACGAAGGTGTAAGTCGTTTCCCTGCTGTGGCCCTTTGTTTCTTCATCTACAAAATGAAGATTTAAAATACTTCCTTCTCTTCCTCACTGGGCTGATGAGAAGAAAGTTCTTGAAAAACCTCTATGTGCTCAGGAAATGTCTACTTCCCTCATTACGATTA
The DNA here is from genome assembly GCA_028646595.1 of Phalanger gymnotis. Lineage (NCBI taxonomy): Eukaryota > Metazoa > Chordata > Mammalia > Diprotodontia > Phalangeridae > Phalanger > Phalanger gymnotis. The sequence goes on from CM053627.1 coordinate 30,611,244, forward strand.
TCCTATACTGCTCCTTCTCTATTGCCCACTCTCTTGAACCATATGAGATACAGAAATATGAAGGATTATTAATCTCACAATTCACCAAGAAAAATACCTGAAGACAGTCATAAAACACACTCTCGATCGTCATGAGATGCTTCCTAGGGCCGCCACAAGAAGCCAAGACCTTGCCCCATGATGAGTTGCTAGTCAAGATTCCTTAACAAGAGCAGTGAAAGGACAAAGAATTTCAGGATCTTTCCTGTGGCGATCCAAAAAAAAAAATATATATATATATGTGACATGTTGTGGTTAATAATCTCAAGGACAGTGGGGAGGAAGGGGCCTCAGGGGTCATACAGGCCAATGCCCTCATTGTACAGCTAAGAAAATGGAGCCCCAGAGAATTGAGGTAACTTCTAAGACGTATCAGAGCCCAGACTAGCTCCAAAGCCAGGGAGTGCTCTTTCTAGTTCAGCAAAGCAAGTGACAAGACATATGAGAAATCATATGAAAAGCTTCCAGATGATAACCCACGAAAATGAAGTCACATGAAAACACATCATAGTCTACAATACGCTTGATAAGAACAACCTTGAGAACTTACCACGGAAAGTTTGAGAGTTGAATGACCCCCGCAGTATGGCTCACATCTCTTGCCTTCTCTCTGCTCACATGGCATCGTCCTAGTCCAGATACTCACCACTTCTTTCTCTCTCCTGGATTACTGTAATAAATCCCTAAAAGATCTCTGCTTCCAATCTCTTTCTTCTACCCACTCCCCATACAATTAATCTATCAATCAACATTGATTCATTGCCCACTCTGTGCTGGGCACTGTGCTAACGCAGCTTCTAACATAATCTTCCTGTAGCACTCCCCTGCTCAAAAATCTCTATTACCTCTAGGATCAAATACAAACTCCTTAGCTTGGAACTATGTGGCTCCAGTTGGCCTTCATAGTCTTATTTCACATTCCTTTCCCTCATACATTGCATTCCAGCCAACCTGGCTTCCTCCCATTTCATCTGCTATTCTATATTCCATCCCAAAGCCTTTGCACAAGCTGTGCCTCCTTTCCTGGAAGGCACTCCTTTCCCAACTTCATTAGTTCCTTATCTTCCTTCAAGCCTTAGCTCAGGTACCTCCCCTGAGTAAATGTGCCTCCCTGACCCTTCTGACCCGTCCAATGTCAGGACCCTGTCCCTCCTCAAGTTACCTTATATGAACTGACTGGTGGATGTTATTATATTCTGGTCCTCTCCCCACAACAGCCTATAAGCAACTTGAGGACAGGAACTACCTCCTTTTTGTCTTTCTATGCCCAGTATCTAGCACACGGAGAACCTTACACATAGCAAGCACTTAACAAATGTTGGTTATCTGAATCAAAGCAATCATAAAAATCAATCATAATTTGATAAGTTTTTATTAAGCACCTAATATGTACTCAAAAAAATCACTGTGATAAAGCCTGGGGTTACAAAGACAAAGTCTTTGCTTGTGGGGAGCTTATATCCTTTTAGGGTAGAAAACGCAAGCACATAAAAGTATATATGAAATAAGCAAGGTTATTGGAGGGGAGGAGTGGGAGGCACTGTGAGTTGGGGGTGGCCAATCAGAAAAGGCTTCCTGTAGAAGGAGTACTTGATGGAAAATGGAAACGTGTTACAGGTGAGAAGACAGGAAAAGCACAAGTGCCCTTGCTTGCTAGGGATTCTCTCTTTTAAATTAAGTGTCAAGACAGAAACTGATGAAAAGTTGGCATTTTAAACAAGTCAGAAGAAATGACAAGATTTCAAAACTGAAGTGAACACAATAGATGCTCTCATTATAACCACAAGGAGAGTCAAATCTTAATGAATAGATCCTATCTTGGTGCAAAGTATTTCAACCATGAAAGATGTTCTAGCTTCTCTGATATCTGCTCAATATGAATTGAGCAGAACCAAGAAATAGATTAATTTCAGTTCATGTGAAACTTTCATGAAGAATGGGACCAAAGCCAGAACCAGAATCAAGTCATCATCAAGTCTCAGGGATGAAGACTTTTTTAATTCTCCATCACTTTTTGAAAAGAACATGCCCTACAGGTTGGATTTCTCTTCAATATCTCAACAGATTTGTGACTTCTTCAAATGTGGGGATTCCCTCCCAGAGTATAGACTGCAACCCATTCATACCTTCCCATCCTATACGATTCAAAGGAAAAGAACTCTGCAGCCACATAGTCTAACCTCTACCTAACTCAGAATAGCCCCTGAAACATCCCTAACGGTCATCCAGGCTCTTGTCTACACTCTCCTGTAAATCCTCCAGAAAGGGTCAACTCAACATGCTAGGTGCCTTCCTCCTGAGCAAAGTTTCTTAGGTCTATGGCTATAGATTTTAGTTAGCCCACAAATTTAGGTGGCGGAAAATTTCATCTTTATTTCAATATAATTGGTTTCCATTTTAACTGTTTGTACTTTATGCTTTTAAAAACATTATTCTGAGAAGGTGTCCATAGGTTTCTCTAGATTGCCAAAGGGGTCGATGATCAAAAAAAGGTTCAGAATCCTTGCCCTAGACATCTCAACATCATGTGGGTATCAGGGAGCACATGAGCTATCCCTCAATTATCCCTTGTTCTCACCACATGTGTAGGCAATCTCCTTTTTTGGATACACATTTCAATAATAACCTCTTTTATGAAGCTTCTCCCATGCAATTCTTTACAGGGAATATGTTGAAGCTTACTAACACCCAACATGTGTCTGGATTGCCCTTTGGGTGACCTGCAATTTCAATTATCCAGAAATGCTGGAATTTAAGCAGTGATTCAGTCCCATTCCTGGGGTTTTGTTCTTCTGGATTCATACCTGCACTAAGGAATAACATAATGAGTTCATTCTTTTAAATTTGTTTTTACACCACTTTAATTTCTGAATATATCCCTTCCTATCCTGGCTTGTTCACCTGAACACCTTCCAAGTTTTACCAAATGTCTCTGATGGTTAGAATGAGTCCTCCTCTACTCCCCATCCCCCTAAATTTCAGATACTCTCTTATCAGTGAACTGTCTCTTGCAACAAAGACTAAAAGAGCAAGAACCACCTTCATAAAAAAGAGTGATAACCATGCCTGATGGCATCATACAGGAAAATAGTCCTAAAGCTGAGCCTACGGATAACATCATTAGTCATATACTACCATAAATGATTGAACAGAGAGTGAGATGGAAAATGAGTTCAGTTTTATCAATAATTCACTCTTAATGTTTTACCAGCATGAAGCTTCCTCACTGCCTGTTATCAAAAAATTGTGAGATTCCAAGTCATTTCCCTTGTGTGGGCCTCTGTTTCATCTTCTTTAAAATGGGAGGTAGGGTAGGAGGGAGGACTGAAGTTCTACTAAATCGTCTCTAAGGCTCCCTTTGACTCTGACATGTAGACACTCAGGCCAAATAATCAACCATCTAGGAGGGAGTGTCACCATGGGAAGAGCTTAGGATTTGGATGCACGACCAGAGTTCAAAATTTGGCTCTGGAACGTATTAGCCATGTGACCCTTGACCTCTTGGCCTGTTTCTTCAGCTATAAAATGAGGGGACTGGACCAGATCAATAGTGTCAAACTCAAATCAAAATAGGGGCCATTAAACCACACATAAGGATCATTACAGGCCACACACTCACTTAAGAAATCACCTATCAATGTTATCTTTGTTTTATTGTATTTTTATTTTGTTAAGTATTCCCCAATTACAATTTAATCTGGTTTGGCTACGCTGGTTTGTGTTGTAGGCTATGTGAAGCCCCATGTCTGACACCCTTCTAATGCTCAATCTGTGATGAGTGGTAAGTGGTTAATAGATTATTTTTTCATTCATTCAGATTCAAAATTTCCAAATGTGATTTCTCTCTTAATGGGAGTGGGAGCTCAAACTTTCCTCTCGCAGAGAACATAGGAGCTAACTCCATGGCTATGTGTCTAAAAGCGTCAGAGGTCTTAAATCCAGAGGGCCAGACAGCCTCTGCTGAGGTGGACCCACTTCATTGCCATTCTGATGGCCCAAAGACACTGTTATCTTTCTTCTTCATTACAAACTGGTTTACATAATCCCAAGCTTGTCTCTGTTTAGGGCTCCAGAGGAGCGGAAGACCATGAAGATGGTCTTGCTTGATTGGGAGGGCAGCTGTCATCTGATGGCAGGATGGAAGCTTGGGAAAAGCGGAAGATGAGATAGCTCTTGAGAATACTAAATGCCAAATAAGGTGAATGAAGTGGGAGGGGAGTTATCCACCAAAGTAGTTTCCAGGCCAGTATTACATAAATGTAAACATGAACCTTAACAAGTTTTCAAAAATGACGTGGATGACTGGAGTCCCACCTGAGTCCCCCCCATACTCTAGCACTAAATTGGTGGGGTTAATTATATGCTGCTGGTGAGGCATTCCCTAGATCTTAAGATCTGTATGTGAACAATGGCGGCAGGAGCAGAGGAATTCTCTTGTCACATGATGTGCTCTTGTCTGTGTCTTCTCCCTTCTGAGGGGTGAAAGAGCTTCTGATTTAGGTCAAAAGCTTAACTGAGTTGGCCAGTGGTGTCTTGGCAGCCTTATGCTAACCACATCACAACCTGTTCTACGGTTTTGCTAAAATATGCCCACAAGACTAAATAAATCAGGTTTCTTTCTGACTGGAAGAGAACTAAGGTGGCTGGATGTGGAAGGCAGACCCTCCCAGCAACACTACGACCCTCACATTGAAGCCCGAGGTATCACAGGCCTTTGGTAGCAATTCATTCCGGCCTTCAGAAACAAAATAATCTGTTTTAGTTTCACTTGAAACACTGTAAAATTGGATGAGTTATATATAGTGAGAAACCAACCTCAAAGGTCCACCTCATTCTGGCAGGTACTGCTCCACCTGTTATTTTCTCAGATTTATCAAGCAACAATCGTTTATTTATAACTATTGTGTGCTAGATGTGTGTATCTTTATAGACGTGTGTGTGTGTGTAGACACACACACACACACACATCTACAAAATAAATACATGGTAATTTGGGGTAGTAGAAGGGAGTAGCAGATGTGCAGGGGAATTAGGAGAGGTTTGCACATGACAATATTAACAGGAAGCCTTTTGGGAGAAATAGGGCACCACACTGTAAAAACATTCAGGAAATCAAAACTTCCAATTTTGTGGGGTTCTTTTATCCAGATCCTACCCCATCTTTGAAGGCCCAGCTCAAATCCCAAGTTCTTGAAGGTTCAGAAACACCAGCAAGTTTCTGAGGGAGAACAGAATTGTCAGAAAATTACAGAAGGGTAGAATAGCCCTTCCTTTTAAGGATGATCCACCTGAAGGGCGGAAAGGGGAAGTGATGATCAAAGAATGAGTCAGCAGCAGAGAGAGACCTAGAATCCAGGGCTCCTGATTCCTAGACCGCTGACCTTGGTACTGGACACATTTTCAAATGAACATTTTAAACAAAATATATAAAAACATACTGTCCAAGAATGATTTAAGTACCTACCTGTAGGGGGATGGTCTACATTTCCTCTCAAGATTCCTTTCATTCACAGAACTTTATGATTACTTGTAATGTCTACTGGATTATGGCAATTCAGTTCAAAAGGGTTAATTTTATATTAGTACCTCTGTTACAGAGCTATTTTAAGGAAACCTTTAGTATCATCATCATCATCAGTTTGATTAAACACTAATCTATGACATGCAAAGGCATTTCCTGCCCTCTAGAAGCTTCAGATTGAGAGAGGTCACAAAGCAGCTAGAAATAAATAAGTTTAAAACAACTAAGACATTAAAGTCCAAATTCAAGTCTGCTTAGCAAGACGGGATGGAGTGGGCACCTTGGAAGCTGAAGGCCCGAAGGAACCACTACTTTTCTACAACCCATCCAGGAATGTTCCTTAACGAGGAGATTGAAGCACAAGTGAAGCTGGCTAGCTGGGGGAGAGAGGGCATCTTATAGCAAGATGAACAGATAAAAGCTCCAAGTAGAGAGAATGGGCAGGGAAAGTCAGTTGAAAACACAGGAAATCAGGCACTTTGGAACACAGGTGGACTTTGAAAAGGAAGTGGGATCTTGGTGGGATCTTGAGGACTTCTAGCAGTCTTCGTGAGAGGAAGATGACCATATCCTTGCCAAATCCTAACATTTAAGGGCCCCAACACTCATGAGTTTACAAGTTGACGGGAAGTTTTCCTTTACTTCCAGCATCAAAACATGAATGGAAAGTTAATGAAGAGTCTGATGATGTCTGGCTATCTTTTTGGAGGCAGAGAGGAGTAGTGGATAGGAGGTTGCTCTTGAGAATCAAGGAATCCCAGGCCAGAGTGGGGACCCCAGTTTGAATTCTGATTCACCCACCTAAAAGATGTATAACCCTTGGTAAGTTGCTTAATCTGCCTGGGCCTCCCTTTCCTCATCTGTAGAAGGGGTTTATAAAATCACTGTGGGACTTACCTGAGAGGGTTGTTGTGAGGTTCAAGTGAAATAATGTTTGTAAACCTTCAAGTGTTATGTGAATATCAGTCATTACTACTGGCTGTCATAATTTTGTTGGTAATCTTTCATTCAAGGTTTGGGACCTTTTGAGAAATGCTCATCAATTATTTAATGGCCTTTGCCAAATTTCTTCATCAGTTGATATTCCAGGACCCTAAAATTAAAAACTCACAGTACAACCATTTACAATTCTAGTTTATTATTAAATTACATAACAAAGCTTTTTCTATACAGACAGAAAATGCACATTAGATGAGAATAAAAATTAATTACAAATACAATAAAATAGGTTCCAATAAGCTATTTTAAAAGAAAAAAATAGAAAGTGCAACTGGAAAAGAATAGACAAGAGTTTTGTATTGGCATTTTTCATGAGGAAACATCTTTCATCCTGGTGATGTATGATGGAAACTGACTCTTTTTCTCCCCTTTTAAAAGCTGAAAGAATGAAAGCAAATGCAAAGGCCCTAGTGCCTGGGTGAGATAGATCTAGGGTACAGAGAAAGTCACCAAAGACCCCCAAATATGGCTCAGCTTTGTCTTAATTTCTTATTCCACAAACAGTCTTGGTACACTGTCTGACCCTTCCTTTAGTTTCACCTTCCAGAAAGATTCAAGTTTGGTGGTGCGCTCAACAGGACTGGCCTAGGAACAAAGTTGTGCATCTTTCCAGTGAGTTCGAAGAGGCAAAATGACTCCTGCCCCAAAGGATGGAACACAGTTCTTGGAGTTCTCTGAGGAGTTACCCACTCATCAGTTACACTTGTCACAGAAGTCAATGTTACTTCAGGTCTAGCCAGAGTAACCCAAGTGTCAATGTCCTTGGGGCAAGGTTAAGTGGGAATTCTTGGTGGTCATCAATTATTTAGTGGACTCTGATTACTTGTTAATAATCTAACTTGAGGTATAACAAATAAATAAGCCCAGTCTAGGCTGGACATTCTATTTCTTTCCATTGTCAGTCGTCATAAAAACAAATCTAGCTAAAGAGAAGTTAACGATCGGCATGTATGTTTGAGGTCTTTCAATTTCTAATATGTTGCAGAATTTGAAAATATAACAAGATTAAGCCTCTTCCTTGTCATATCAGAAACAGGCACTCGATTCATACTGCCATAAGCACAATCTTTCAATAAGATGCATTTAGTAGTATCCAATACTAAAGAGAAAGTGGCGAATGCATCTGATCCTACACAGAGAAAGTGAGTGACCTCACTGGGAATTTCTTGCCATACTCTGTCTCCAATCTCAGGGTTTCTCCTCCATAAACACAGCTCTAAGAGCCGTGGATCACGGATCAAATCAACTTTCCTTACTGGGAAGGTTTTTCTCACAACCAAGCCTACAAGTGAACAGGCAGAAAGGAGGGAAGAAGAGGGGGCAGAAAAGCCCTTTTCTGACAATGCAAATACACGATGGTCAAGTAGGGGAGTGGAGAGGACTGGCATGGGAGGTGGGTTTGGATTCAAGCCCTACCCCTTTCTTTCTGCCTGTGTGACCCTGGGCAATCCCTGAGTCTCCCTGACCCCTAGCATCTTCTTTCTCTATAAAAGAATCAGACTAAATTAGCTCTAGGACCTCTTTCTTCTCTAAATCTCCAAACTCTTATCCTATGTAAAGTAATGTATTTTATAGGGAGCACCTCGCCTCATTCATATATGAGCGGAAAATTACCAGGACAAAGGACCAAAAGCACCTGGAGCTGATGGCTTGAATTAGGAAAGAACCAAGTAGTTTTTAATTAAACATTTTACTAAGATATCAATAAACCCAAAGTAAAAAAATGTATCTTTTGGAATTTCCTGCCCCTACCACCATTTTTGTTGCCATGCTTTCTATCTTGACAATGAATTAGCAAGTTCGAGTGTCTGGTTGTTAATAAGACAGAAAAGAGAAAAGTTCCTAATTCATGGCACTGAATGTTTCTTCCCCAAAGCATCAAGCAGCCCTATTATTTTAAAGTGATGAGATCTTTTGGGCAAAGAAGTAGGATTTCAGAATTGGCCCCTCTCTTGTCAACAAGAATACGCCACCAGGCAAAAGACATGAATTTAAAGACAAGGGGACAGGCTGCAGGAATTAGCGTAAAGTCAGCGCTCAACAGCACTCCTCCCTCTCTTGCTCTGATAGGAAACGGGGGAAAACGCATCAGACAAGGAGTTGTTGAGGGCCCGGGCTCTGGAGCCAGTCCTGCCATTGACAAGTTGGGTGATCTCAAGCAAATAAGTGAGCTTCTCTGGCTTAGATGAGCACCAGGGTCCCTTTCAAACCTCACATTCTATGACACTGTAGGGGTTGTTGGTGGTTTTTTTCAGGAGGTCTTTTTGGAGAACGTAGGAATACATGAAACAAAGCCAATGCAGAAATATGAGTATGTCTTGGCCACTGGTACACAGTGTTAAGTGAGAGAGACAACAGTAAAAATGGATCATATGGGCTCTGGGGTGGCAAGGTGGGGGGGGAAGGTTACAAAGTAAACTCATTAGCAATAGCCACTAAAGAAACAAAGGATACCTGCCAGAAATTCTACTCCACATATGCATGACCCTGACTTAAAGGTTAACCAGCCAACAAAACTGATTATTTGTTTTATTGTAGTAAGCAAGATTATTTTTCTATAATAGTTTGATTCTCATACAATTAGATTTAATGAATGCACCAAATAATCAGACCAGTAAAAAGACTGGTATACAATTAAATAAATAACTTTATTTTATGATACTGCAGATTTTATAAATGCCAACTGTAGAGTAACCAAAAGTTCTATAAACTCTAGCTGGGACACAACCACCAATGGAGGCCCTTTGAAAAAAATCAAAGATAATAAGAG
>CM053627.1:30621072-30667575 GCA_028646595.1 Phalanger gymnotis
GCTTCCCTCTGCCACTTTGTGGGTTCTGCAGCTCTAGAATTGGTTCAGAGCCATTGTTTTATAGGTTTTTGGAGGAACTTGGTGGGGAGCTCACGCCAGTCACTGCTTCCCAGCCGCCATCTTGGCTCCGCCCCTCGATGTCACTTTTAACAGTATCCCTCATCTACATCCCCTTCTCTCCTCCAACACTGCCCCTACCCTGGAGCAGGTCCTCTTCACAACATGAGTTCTACTCACATGGACTATTCACAACAGCTGCTGGGTCTGCCTGACTCACTCTGTCCCCATTCCAGTCCGTCCTCTATTCAGCCACCAAAGTGATTTCACAGGTTTGATCATGTCACTCCCCTACTCAATAAACTCTAGTGGCTCCCTACTGCCACCAAGATCCAAAACAAAATCCTGCTGGATATTAAAGCCTTTTATAACCTAGCCCCCTCCTACCTTTCCAGTCTTACGCCTTGTTCCCTTTCACAGATCACTGATTTCAGTGGTGCTGGATTCCTTGTGGTCTCACAAACAAAACTCTGCATCTCTTGACTCTAGGCATTTTTCTGGCTGTCGCCCCTCCTCTCCGCCAAGCCTGGAATGCTTTTTCTCCTCTACTTCACCTAGGGAACTCCTTGGCTTCCTTTAAGCCTAAAATCCCATCTTCTACAGGACGCCTTCTTTGGTCCTTCTTAATTCAAGTGCCTTACCTTAAACCCAGTTCACTCTGAAGCTCATAGAGTGGGCCACAACAGGTCTTTGCCCAAGCTCCACTTAATGACCCAGATGGCTCTGGAGGAGAAAGTGAGGCTGGTGACCTTGTACAGCCCTCCCTCACTCAAATCAAAGTCAACTGCAAGTCACATCATCATTTCCCTGATGTCACGGTCCTCTTCGAAAACGAAGGACAAACAAATTTATCCTGTATAGAGCCTGCATGTGTATGTCTGTTTGTTTGCTATTGCTCTCATTACAATGTGAGCTCTAGGAAGGCAGGGACTGTGTTTTGCCTCTTTCTGTGTGTTTAGCACAATGCCTGGCACAAAACAGCACTTAATAAATGTTTATTGACTCACGGACTGATTTTAATTCTGGAGAACGGATAGCCAAATGATTTAATTATAAACAACAGTCAAAGAATAATTAACTTCTATGCAAAATTTATCCAGGTTTTCATGTATTCTAATTAGGTAAAATGTATGAAATTCTAATTAATGACTGGATTAGGTTCTACCAGGTAAAATTCCTTATGATGGAGCACTGCCCCTAACTAATTAATGCCACCCCCAAATGCTTGTCACTACATCACTGGATGAGGGGGCAGGCGGGGTGGGAAGTGAAGCAGCATCGCTGGCCTGCCTTCCTCGAACTGGAGTATTTGGGTCAGACTGCTCAGTGCGAGGCGGCATGACTGCAGTCTCTAACAGTGAGTACTTCTTGGATTATCAACTGATACAACATGCTGAGGCTGGCCCACTTTGCCTGAAGAGGAATGCCAAGGACCTCTAGGCCTCTCAGTGCTGAGCATTTTTTTCTTGAGGGAAAACATGCAGCTCGCTGTCTCAGGGGCCGAAACTCTGGCCTTTAACTTAATCTTGATGGCGCCTAGCACAGCACAAGACACAGGTGGGCCCTCAGAATGTGACAACAAAACACACTTAACATGAAGTTAAACCGTAAAGACCTAAGAAAAATCTCTAAGCATGCTCTAGCCCGGACTGTCTATGATGTTATTCTGCCAGGGTCTGTGAGTCTGTGTAAGCAGCAGAAACGGTGAAGTGTCTGACAGATCTACTCTAGCAAGGATGTACTTACATTGCAACGTGAATGGGAAAGACTGAGACAGTTTAAAAACTAGGTTTCCTTGTATTTTAATTTTTAATCTTTTTTAATTGACAGCATTGCTTTGCTTCTGAATATATTTCCTCCTTCTCCCTTACGCAGTGACCATCCCTTGTTCTAAAGGTTAAAAAAGGAGAAGAAAAGGAAGTTCACAGAAACTTTATTTATACACCACAGCCAGAGTCTCCACCCCACACAAACTGTTCCCTGGGATCAAATCTGATTATTAATTATTACAGTTATAGGTAAGTTCAGGTTTGGCACACTGCCATTTGTGTTCACACTGCTGTCTGTGTGTTTTCTGGGATCAAATCTGATTATTAATTATTATAGTTATAGGTAAGTTCAGGTTCGACATGCTGCCATTCCTGTTCACACCACTGTCGCTGTCTGTGTGTTTTCATTGTTCTGCTTGCTTCACTTTCTATCAGTTCACAGAAGGTTGATGATTCAGTAAACTTCCTCAACCCTTCTTAGAAAAAACTAAAATCCAACAGCCAAAGGCCAGTGAAAAATTAAAAGAGAAGACTCACTAATTACTAGAAAGGCAGAGTAGCCTGGGGAAATTGGTTGAAAGGATTATCCCTTCAATGGCCCCCATTTAGATCCCTGAATTACTACACAACATAACCTAAAATGCTTATAATGCTGTCCTGTAATCTTCAAAAAAGTTTACATAATGTTCACTATATTTCGTTTAATAAGGCAGGAAAATATGCAATATATTTAAAAATATTTTAGTAAAAATGGTTTAAAAAAGCGTATTAGACAAGCTACAGAAATGAACAAAGTTCAATTATGCAAAACATCTCATCTGATGACACAAGAGAAATGAGGCTATAATAGGTATGTACTCTCCAAATCCTGAAATCTGAAAAGCTCTCTCTTTTTCATAGGAAGTAATAACACTAATAAGTCATAAGCACCTAAGGCTCTGGTCAGTCATATTCACCCCTCTCTGAGAAGTTTAAATCAAATTATTTCAAGTTCTGGGAAATCGAATTATAGAGTTTACATATATTTTCATTCTGATCTGCATATTAATACTGTAAAAAATCTTCCTACCTTATTGTTTCTTCAATCAGTCGATCTGAGCTGCAAATAAAAGGAAAGCTGGATTTAGTTTTATTTATAAAAAATATTTAAAAACACAAATCCTACTGTTCTGTATAAATGAATTGCACATTTTTATTATATTTGAAAAACGGTAATTTCTTTTCACTGAGTAAGACCTTCAGGAAAGCATTTAGAAAAGATTCTGCAACCTGGAACCAGTTTACTTCTACATATGGGCTGCTTCCTTTATTACCTGTGGCCTTCTGGTCCTGGAACATCCAATCATCTCTAAGATCTTCTCACCCTGGAATATCTCTCCCCCAAGAGGACTCCTCCCATCCGTGAGTTCCTTCTAGGGCCTCCATTTTGTGGAGAGGCCTTGGCTGGCTGGTGTGTGTGTGTGTGTGTGTGTGTGTGTGTGTGTGTGTGTGTGTGTGTGTGTGTGTGTGAAGTCGTTTTCAATTATGTCTGACTCCCTGTGACCCCATTTGGGGTCTTCTTGGCAAAGATACTGCAGTGGTTTGCCATTTCCTTCTCTAGTTCATCTGACAGATGAGGAAACTGAGGCAAACTGAGTTAAGTGATTTTCCCAGGGTCACACATCTTGTAAGTGTCTGAGGCTGGATTTGTACTCAAGAAGATAAATCTTCCTGATTCTAGGTCTGGCACTCTATCCACTGTGCCACCTAGCTGCCCCCAATACCACACTCCTAGTCCATTACCTTCATTCCCACTCCTGATCTTACTTGTGTATTGTCTTCCCCCATTAGGACATGAACTCCTTGAGCGCAGAGCCTACCTTTTTCATTATTTGAATTTTCCTCCCTTATCTTAGGTCTGAAAAGCTGATGGTCTCTGACTGTATACAAACATCAAACCCTAATTCTGAGAGAAAACTCTCACAAGCCTTTTCCTATCTATTAAATTATACTTTAGTGCTCACCATACCCAGCACCAATCATTTCTTTTCTGGAAACGTTAATGGTATTGAGGATATAAAAGCATGAGCTTCTGGGTAATCTACAAGTTTCAGGCCTCTCTCAGTTCTTCTTCCCAAATTAAAAACTCTCATACATTTCTCCTCAATCTCATCTCTTTCTACTATGGCAATAAAATTACTAAGTAAAAATCAGCATTATAATAAAACAGAAATCAAAAGTGAATTCTGAATAAACATAACCTGGAGAATGGACAACAGAAGATCCCTCTCTCTTCTCATACTTGTGGGAGATTACAAGTATGAAGCATCACATGAGCTCTGAGATGTGGTCACTGTCAGGTGGTTTTGTTAACCTATCTTAAAAAATTACATAATATGACCATGAAGGCCAATTTAGCATCCTTCAAGTTCAACTTATTTAAGATTATGGTATTGGAAACTAACGTATTTCTTTGGCCCAGAAAAGGGAATCTATGCATTTATGCTTAATCCTTAGGGATAGCAAAATGAGGTCAGGGGTGGCCTTGGTAATTTTAGTTGTTCTCCTTAGAAAGACTTGGACAAATATTTCTCATTAGGACAACTGGAAATTTGGATACTCAAAAGGCACTTCATAAAACTATACAGAAACTATGACTAAGCAACAAGTTTATGATTCTCTCAAGACCAATTAAACACCACGGAAATAAAGAGCTATGTCCCTTTGTCAGATACTTTGCTCAGGGATGACTATTTCTATGTTTAAACTACATTTAAAAAAAAATCTCTCTTCCATATTATGACAAGATACTAGGCCAAAAAGTTTCAAAAGTGAAAAATGTTACTTTATTCATTAGTGTTTTCATAAACCTAAAAGAAATTAAAGTCATTCAAATAGTAGAAGTGGATAGTGTACTTCAGAAATCCTCTATTTCCACACATTCACTTTGGTTTACCGTGGAAATTAAATAATTATTAATTATTCTACTCTACTTTTACTCAATAATTGTTCTAAGTGTGGCTACTCCATGAACCTCTACTGCTACTACAGATGTAGTGTACAGTTTTCTGCTACATTTTACATTTCAGAAGAAAAGCATGTTTTCAAGGTTTAAGGTCTTGTTAAAGATAGTCACTACCTTCTATTCTACCATAATTTACCCATTTGCACCCAAGTCTTTGCTCTCCTCGATGTGGGAGCTTTCTTGAGGTCCAGCTTCTGGGAATGAGCTTCTCTGGGCCAATAACCCACGGGTGTGCCCTAGTCCTCAACAACAGCTGGTCCCTAGATCTGGTCCTTCCAAGTTCACTAAGCACTTCACCTACATCACTCCACTTGATGTCCCCAACAACCTGGGAGATGAGTACTGCTGACAGGATGATTCCCATTTGCCAGGTAAGAAAATTTAAAGGTGCTTATCTGCCCATGGTCTGAGTAAGTGTCAGAGGTGGGAGTCCAGCCAGCACTCTAATTTGAAGCCCAGGGTTCTTTGCACTACACTACAGGGCCCCTTGAAGTCTTTCCAGCTTCAGAGGAAAGACCTACCCAAGCATGTTCTCTACTGATATACCTATTAAGAATCCAGAGTTGCCTGCAGGACACAAGAGGGCATGATGATGATCTGTGCACTTTTCATAACCAAGTAAAGGATTTCAGAGGCATTGTGGGTTAAAGTTTTTGGGTTGCCTGACCGGGGAACTACAACATTTCTTCCATGGGAAACCATGTTTCAAGTTTCAAACTACTCATACATTAACAGCCTAGCTCCTACTAACCAAATATGCAACAACAATGTACTCTGGGTGAGGTACATCTCCTAGTGATATTAACAACTGAATTGTTTTGGCATTGTCATTTTCCATCTGACGTCTAGGTCTCCAATTCAATTAGTATTTATGAAATCACTCCAGCAACTCTGATAATTGACTGCTTGGGTCTAGTTCCACTTTCAAATTTGCTTTCAGTATCTCTGCCAAGGATTTTCGGGGACTAATTTATCCACATATAATTTTAGATAAAATTGTTAAAAGTCATTCATTATCTCCAAGTAAAACAGGTAAATAGCTCAAATTCAACCCAGATATACTTTCCAATATTTTAATGACATATCAACTTTAAGGAAAGCTGGTTCTGTCAATCTGGTTGATAAACCGCCAATTGTTTTTCTCCTTTAAAATCATCAGAAAATGTTTTGGTAATGAATCTAGATTTCTATTTCACTGGAGAACAATTTCAACAAAAAAATGTGTTTCATGGTCTCAATGTAATAACCCAGGGCAATGGTCAGTGGGGAACCTGCGGCTACATGTGGCCTCGAGGCTGTAGGTCCCCCCCCCCCTTGTCACTACTATACATAAACTATTTAAAAGAAAAGTTTTCAAGTTTGTTTAGATAGTTGTAAGGAATTATTTGAGTACTGTATAAGAAGATAAGATATAAGACCACATGGAGAGTGTCAGGTTAGAAAAAAAGGAAACAAGAAGGCAGGTCAAGACAATTAGTATACAACACTCTCTTGTGTAATCTTGGGCAACTCTCCATTTGTGGGCCTCAGTAACCTGATCTCTGAGGTGGAGATTATGTAAGATTTCAGAATCACAGATTTAGGGCTGGAAAAGATCTCAAAGATCATTCAGTCCAATCCCTTCATTTTACAGATGAAGAAAATGAAACCCATGGTACTCAGAGTCATAAAGCCCACAACAACAGTAACAGCTACAGCAGCCACCACTGCTGCTACTGTAGGCACAGAGTGCTTATTAGGTGCTCAATACTTTACAAAATGTTAGCTCATTTAATCCTCACAACAACCCTGGACGGCAGGTGCTGTTATCATTCCCATTTTACAGAAAAGGAAACTGAGGCAAAAAGAGTTTAGGTGACTTGTTCAGAAACATACATCCGGTCTGCGTCAAGAGGCACATCTGAACTCTGGTCTCCCTAAGTGCAGGCTATGTGTGCTATCTACTATGGCACCTGGACCATATAATATCCTGAAATCAGTTCTGAAATGTATAATTCAAGTCTTTTTCAATCCTACCCCGTCCCAGTCTATGTTGTCGTCTCTCCCCCATCCTCCATAGGAGGAATACTGCATTCTACTTTATTTCAGTGGCCACCTGGCCCAGCAGAGCCACTACAAGATTTCCTTCTCACATTTATGGTATTTACTAGGTTCTTCATGTTTATCAGTACTTTTGATACTGTAACTTCCTGCCAAACTCTAAACATATGTTGTGTCTATTATCTAAATTTTGGAAAAAATGAGGCGTGTCAGGATATGCTTGAATAATAGCTGACACTTACACAACACTTGAAGGTTTGCAAAGTACTTTACAAGCTATGGTATACCATATGATGCCATTAATACTGGAATATTCTTAATGTTAAATCTACATTCATTGGTTAATTCATCTTATTTTTTTCCCTGAGGTGAAACTCAAGACAAAATTTTGTCTACCACGGGACTCTATAAGTGCACTTTTCTTCCTTGTCTTCAAAGACCACTTTGTGCAATATCTCTCAAGTACAAAGCAGTTAGGCTTATATTTCCGCTGCAACTGAGCAAATTCATCTGGCGTGAGCCAAAAAAAAAAAAAGATAAGCTACAAAATGTAGATAATCATAATTTACATTTGCTGTTTTTAAGCAGAATGGTTTGAAATAATTATTCTGAAAAGGGGCTACCTCACAGCAAAGAATCACCATATGAAGTACGAAGAAAAAACTTTACAAGTTTGTTTTAAACCTTTACTCACATAACTTGAGCCTTCTGTTTGGGATAACTTTGCTCTATTTGGCAAACTATAAATACTAGAACTTTTAATTATCTTTGAACTTTCATACACATACCCCATAAAATATATCTTTAATGAAGAAAAACCAGAAAAGGTTATTAAAAAATTAAAACAGCTACTTGAATTACTTGAATGTTGTTGGAAAAAAATGCTTCGAAGACCTGAGCTTGAACTTGCATGAAACAATGTAAATGTCTAATTTGAGGAAGAAGCAAGGAGAGAGAGGACAAATCTGCAGAATGCTTGGCAGGATCATCCCAAGAACAATTAAGGAGGAAAATGGGAGGAAAAAATGGAAAAGATCAGCTGTTGACTTGCAGATACTGGTCTCTCCTGTGACAGTTATTTGTTTAAGCATCTGGGCTTAAGAAATAAACTTTTAAAACCTATTCTGAGTATTTTATATGATGATTCTTCAAAGTGAGTTAACCGCCTTTTCAGAACAACCCTTTCAAACCATCATCACAATGGCCCTTCTACTACAGGAGGAAGTACAAGAAGCACCAAAAAAACAAAACAAAACCCAAGTGCAGGAAAAACAGCTGGACAGAACCATGTGTAAAGGAGGAGGAATGGAATGAGCCCACGCGATTGTGAAATTGTTATGGGATATTTTCAAAAGAGCTGAAAGAAGGCCTACTTCCCATATGCTTGAAAAAAAAACGATGGCTATTCCTGAGAGGCAGCACAAAATAGCACCTAGAGCACTAGATCTGAGCCAAGAAATCTGGGTTCAAATCCTGCTTCCCCCTTGGCTTTGTGACCACGGAGAAATGCACTTCCCTTGGATTCTGCTTCCTCCTCTGCAAAACAGGAACAACTGATGCCCAGAGTCCTTACTCTGGTTACTGAAAGAAGGCAAGGCCTCCGCAGTACTTATTCTTTGGTGAATAAGCACGGCTTCATCAAGAACAGGTCATGCCCAACTAACCTCATTTCCACACAAGGATTTGCTGCAGATATTATTTACCACGATTTTAATCAAGTTCCTCATATTATTCCTGTCAAGAAGATGGAGAGATGGACGCTACATGACAGTGCATTGAGATGAGCTCTGAGCTGGCCAGAATCAGGCCAGACTCCGAGGTGGTAAGAGAGGAGGAGGGAGGGGGGAAAGAACAATGTGACTGCCTCCAAATATCTGAAGGGAGCTCATGTGGGAGCAGGGCTAAGCTTGTTCTGTCTGACTGCAGAGGGGAGAATCAGGAACACCGAATTGGCAGAGAAAGGGACAGATGAGAGAAACTTTTAGAGGTAGAAACGATTAGATTTGCCAACAGATTACTTACATGGGTAAGTTTGAGGGGAAAAGATAATGTAATGAGGTCTGTGATTCAAATCAAACAGCTGTTCACTTGGGGGAGGAGAAGGGAGTTTAGGAAGCCCTAGGCACCAGCCTGCAAACCGCCCCCCCCCCCCCCCCCGCCCCGGTGGGGAAAATGAGGGTTTCCACAATGGCACCTGAAATTCAGTGTGCACTATGATAGTAGTTGACCTAAGAAGGCCAGTCCCAGATTGGGGGAGGGGGGGCGGGATTTGGGAGTTTCCCCAAGGATGGGGAGACAGTAGTAGTGTTGGGTAATAAAGTTGGGCGAGGTCCCAAACTGGCTATCTATAAGGAGGGTGGGATACAATCCAAATTCCCACCCTCTGATCACACACCCCTTGGGGTTAGATATTATATGTAGTAGGCTGGATAGTCCATAGGAGGAAAGGAGAGACAGAGAAAGGAAGAAAGGAAGAGAGAAAGAGAGAGAGAGAATTCAATTTTATCCAACAAGCATTACGTCTTTATTATGTATAAGTTACAGAGCTAGGCCCTGGGAATAAAAAGAGAAAACAAAGAATAGTTCCTGCCCTCAAGGAATTTATACTCTACCAAGGGAATTCAATGTTTACACAGACAAGAAAATACAAGGCAATTTGAAGAGAGAGTACTAACAACTAAGGAAAGGACTCAACTTTTTTTAGAGTCACAGACAACTTTGGAAGTCTGGTGAAGCCTGTGACCCCTTTCCAGAATAATGTTTTAAATGCAAAAAAAAAAAAAGACATAGGAACAAAGGAAATCAATTACACTAAAATACAGTTAAAAAAAAAAACTATTGTCTCAAGGTTAAGAACTCCTGAAATAAAAGATCAGGAAAAGCTTTCCATAGAAGAGCCACGAGAGCTAAACCATGAAGGAAACTAAGGATTCCGAGAGGCACCAGTGAAGAGGGTGTGGGGAGTAAAGGAGGCAATGAACTGGGCCCAGAACTGAAAAGGAGAAACAGAGGAGACCCCATTGCATCTGGAAGAAAGCGCAATGCTTTGCACGATCTCTTATTTCTCCCTAAACCAAAGGCTCGTCTTTTTGACACATATTCTCCTGGTGATGCTATATGACTCCAAAGCAAGGAGGACCACAGTCTATGAAGGGGTCATGGTAGAACCAGGAAAACAATACACACAATAACTACGATAATGCAGAGAAAGGACCAACTCCAATCACCAAAATGAATGGTGAGAAATTATAATGACCAAGCCTTGTTCCAAAGACACATGAAAGTGTATGTCCCCCTCCTTTTTTTGAAGAGGTGGGTATGGAAAACTGCACATATCAGGCTCGGTGGTGGAATATGTAAACTTTGCCCAACTGTTTTTTTCTTCCTTTTTAGTTTTTCACTAAAAGGGATGGATTTTTGAAAGACAGAGGAAAATATATATTTAGAAATGAAGGTGATATAAAAGCAAAAAATATCAACAAAGTTAAAGAAAGGAGATCAAGATGCATCCAAAAGGTGTTGAGGTTTATCCTTTGCCTTTTTGAAGGGGACTGATGCCACTGCCAGTGACATTCTGACTGGTGTGTGAACTAAATTCAAGTGAGGCAGAGCTGAACAAAGTCATCAACCTCAATCTCTCTTCCTAAGTCACTGAAATCCAAGGGCAGGACAAAGTCAAGATGACTGGTATGGCCTGGGATGCAGTAGATGACCTTGGTATCTCTGATGCCTGACTAAACTCTAAGTCTCCAGCCTGCTTCAGCTGCCTTCATGGCTTTTGGAAAAACTGTTGTCTGCCCATTCCACAGGGGAGAAGGGACTCTTCACATGCTTGAGGTCGATTCCTCCCTCCCCCAACTCACCAATGGATTTGAAGCCTGCCGTTTATCTTCGGCAGAGATGGTTTACCAGGGAGTGGCCACTGCACAGGCTAGAGCTTCTCAGAGCCACAGGTGACAATTAGATGAAAGTAGACACCAAAGGTACCTCCACAAAGGGCTCCACATGCCCTCATACCAGAGATGCTAGTCCTCTCTGAACACCATGGATGGTAAACAGAAGCAGGTTATAGCATATTACTAACTTGCTGAATAATGATTCAATATGGGAAAAGTCAATGCTGGAGGGATTATGGAATGACAGACACACACTGGTGGAGCTGTGAAATGATCTAACCATTCAAGAAAGCAAATGGGAATAATGCAAAGAAAGTTATTAAAATGCTCATACCCTTTAACCAAGATATTCCACTGCTAGGTATATACCCCAGAGAGCTAATAATAGTAATAACGATAACCACAATATTAACACAGAGAAGCATGAGAAGGCCTTTGCAGAAGGTAGGGAATATGGATGTAGAACACGGCATATGTCCGATTTTTTCTGTGTGTTGGTTAGCTTTGCTGAATTGTTTCCTTTTCCATTAAAAGGGATAACTCTGTATAGGGAAAAGGAAGGGATAGATTGGGAAATGAAGTTAATTTAAAAAGAAAGATAGCAATAAAATTTTATTTTTTTAAAGAAAGAAACACATAGCCAAAAAAGGGGCCAGAATAACAGATAATCTTAATAGGCACTGTGTGTCCCAATGGTATCCACACCACATCAAGAAATCAAAAGGAAGTTTCCTAGCATGTCGAGTGGACACCCTATGGATGACTTATAAGAGAACACACACAAAAGTAGCAGAGGATGAGAAAATATGGATGTTGCAGTCTGAACTGTTGGAGAGAGTGCAGTAACAAATCCTTGGAAATATTTTGAGAGACAGCTGCTATCCTACAGTGTAGAGAAAAAAATTACCCAGTTATATGTAATTAATATTTTAAAAAGGAGGCAACTCACCCCTTAATGTCAGTTCTATGTGCTTGCAGAAAAATTTTCATCAGTTAGCTTTGTGAAGTAAAATATGGAAAGCTGTAATTCAGTTTTCTGCTACAGTCCCAGAGGAAACTAAAAATATGAAAACAAGTCACTTTTCTAATCTATAGTGTATGTTCTAGAAAGAAAATCGATGTCTTGGTCATGAAGATTACCAATACAGTAAACAAAGGCAATTTGTAGAAACATGTGGCTAACTTCTTCCTCCCCACTTTAAGATATTTTTAGGTATGAACACCTAACATATTCTTTGCTGAAACAGAACATTTAAGCCTAATTAGTATTTATCAAACTACCATGGATAGTTATTACAATTAAAGGAATGGCAACATGGTGTGGGAAAGAGCACAACACTTAAAAAGTCAGAAGGCCTGAGTTTGAATCCTTACTCTGCTACTTATGGCATGACTTTAGACAGCTCCCCTTTCTTCTCTGGGCTCTAGTTTCCTCCTCTGTAAACACAGAACCCAGGACTAGATAATCATTAAGGCCTCTTGCACCTTTAAATTCCAAGGTCCTATGAATAGGGTTTTCCCTTCACTCCTCTCATAAGGCTATCCTGTGCCTCCATCAGCTGCCACTCAGAGCTAAAAGTAAGCTTAGGATCATCTAGTCCAGTGCTCCCTAACCTGTGGATTGAAACCACATATGGGGCTGAGAAAAATTTGGCAACAGTAAAAGGTTTCTGAATGCGCAATGACCAAAAATTAATTCAAAATGAAACAAGTAATGAATCCGAGGTGTTTCTGGAAGCACCTGTGTTGCATGGTGCACCTTCACTACAGCCTTGGTTCTGAACACAAAGCCTGCTGTCAAAACCTGAGAAGGGGTCCTGAGTGGAAAAAGCTGAAGAAGCCCTGAATTCTAGTCAACCCCCTGCTTTTTAGAAATGAAAAATCTGAGGTTCAGAGAGGGGAAGTTTTGGGAAAAGTCACATGCTGCAGCACAGAGGCCACCAAACACTGCAGTCACATTCTAATGGTAGTTAGAGGCTGCAATGAGGAATAAAATGAGTGCATTCATACCTCCAAACTGTTTCAATAAAACAGTATTTTTTTTTCATTAAGAATGGTCAGTGAGATTTAATATATAAAGTGTCCCTGTTGGAAAAGGTAAAAGCATGCACAAATATACTCATGAAAGTTTTTATTAAGTGCTCACCATGTGCCAGGCACTGTCCCAAGCACTGGGGACACAAAAAGTGAAAAAAAAAAAACCAGTCCCTGTTCTCAAGGAGCTCATCTTATAAGGGGAAGAAAAAGCAAGCAAAACAACTATGGCCAAACAGGATAATTGGAACTAATCTCACAGGAAAGGCATTAACTCAGAAAGGGTTTTTGCAAAAGGCAGGATTTTAAACTGAGTCATGAAAGAAGCAAGAGAAGCAGAAAGGGGGATAGAAGGGGAGCATTCCAGGCATGGGAGAGCCCAGGAAAATGGACTGTCTTGCTTGAGGAACAGCAAAGAGGCGGGTGTCCCTGGATCATGGAGTATACATATAGAAGGAAATAAAGTGTAAGGAGACTAGAAAAGTTGGATGGGACTGCTTTGTGAAGGACTACGGGGTTTCATTTGACCCAAGAGGGTTTTCTCCAGGGAACTTACTGAGTTTATTGACTAGGGGAGTGACACAATCTGATCTGTGACATAGGAAGATTGCTGTCATAGCTGAGTGGAAGATAGACTGGAGTAAAGAGAAACTTGCGGCAGGAATGCCAATCAGCAGGCTGTTGTAATAGTCCAGGAATGAGGTGATGAGAGTCTGCACCAGGACAGTGGCAGAGGACCAAAGGGGACACATCACAAAGGAAGAATCACTAAGACTTGACAACAGATTGGATATAGGAGAGAGTGAGTGAGGAGTTGAGGATGACATGGAGGCTGCAAGCCTGGGTGACTGGAAGGATGGTGGTGGCTTCAACAGTAACAGTGGGTTAGGAAGAAGGCAGAGTTTGGGGGGGAAAGACCAGTTCAGCTTTGAACATGTTGCATTTAAGACGTCTAAGGGCCATCCAATTACTGACAAGTGGTAATGAGTAACAAAAGCAGAAGTTTTAATGAGTCAAATGTTCACAGTAGACATTCATCTGAGTCCAAGCAGGAAATCATTCACAAAGCCTTGATTTTTCTCTCCTGTGACTCCCAGGTTCTTCTTAATCCCCCTGCCAGGATACTAAGTCAATACAGCTTCCACCCAAGATCAACACTCCCCACAGGGAGCTTTCTGAAGTGCTTTTTCAGACTTCTTTTTGCAGAGATCTGCTTTCTGCCCTGAGTGCTGGGGAGGGGTCATGTCTCATGTGGTGAAGGATTCATGGTTTAATAAAGTCATTCTAATAGAATAAAAGAAATGGGCAGCGAGTTCACTATTTAAGTTTCAAACAAAGAATGAGTGCTGCATTAAACCTCCTGACTTCTCTGACAACTAGTTGGACAAGAACATGTGAATAAGCAAGCAAAGTATTGTTTGAAACTGTCTTCATCTGTTTTGCCTTCTGTCTCAGTGTGGCATGCATTTTCATCAGGTGAGACAGATGGAGAGACAGATTATTTGACAAAATAAGCTAAAAATATCCCATGGAGAAAAAAAATGTCAAAAACATGCTGAAACCAACAAATGCTATTTTTAAAAGGGCACAAATCCAGTGATATCTAGCATTAAGCTAAAAATACAGGTGGTTATATGATCTCTGTAACAAAAGATACACTCTCTCAAATACCATAAATATCCTATACATAGTATGGGGTGCGGGAGAAGAGAAGCAAAAAACATACTATACTGCCCTCACCTCTTAGAAGACTTCTATCATTATTCATTACTAACAATGGTATAATACTGAAGAAGGGCAGCTGGGTGGTGCAGTGGATAGAGCATCTGGCCTGGAGTTACGAAGACCTGAGACCAAACCTGGCCTCAGATACTTATTAGCTGTGTGACTCTGGCCAAGTCCCTTAACCCTGTCTGCCTCAGCTTCCTCATCTGTAAAATGAGCTGGAAAAGGAAACAGCAAACCACTCCAGTATCTCCACCAAGAAAACCCCAAATGGAGTCACAGACTTGGACACAACAACAAAATGGAACACCTAGAACTGAACACACTTCAGGTATGGTGAAGGGGTGAAGTTTTGTTTGTTTTTAACTGAAAGAAAGACTCGTGGTTTGGGAAGCTGGTGGCTGCAATGGAGTACCCAATCCCAGTTCTTCCTTACTTCTGAGACATTGGCACTAGGCACCAGGTATCTGTCAGCTCCTAGTCACTGGTTGCTTAAAGTTACTCTAGGCTTACATCACGTCCAAGGGGTATTTCCTATACTTCAGTAGATCATTCCTCATGCTTCCCTCTCCCACTCATCACTAGGAGCTGACAACTAAAAATTATAGAAATTCTATATTGTTGTTTCTTAAATCTCTGCAACCAGGATGACCTCAATCCAAAAATCCACACCTATCCAAATGTTCAACTTCATTACATAATCCAGTCACAGAAGGACATCTCAAACTTCTGCCAAGTATTATGTAAAATACTATGTTTACACTTTAACATTACACTGAAGATGAATCGGAGCTACAGCATCAAGGGGTTGGAAAATGTTATCATCATCAAAAAGTTATTTTCAACTAAAAGTTTCTAAGATATTTAGCACTTTCTTGCACAAAACCCTGCTAGAACTGCTCACAGTTTCCAATCCATTCTTCTCCCTCTAGGAAGAATTATAATTGAAACACTCAGAACAAATGGCTGTCTTACCTTGTTTTTCCCCAGCCTTGTAAGCTTTCCAGTTCTGCTTTAAAACAACAACAAACATTCACAATACAAAAAGCCTCTAAATCAAAACCATTTCTCTAGTTAACATGACACAATTTAAACAAACTTCTTTGCAAGACAGTATCTTTCTATACCTGTTAATCATGAAGTTAACCCTTAGCTTTAAGCACTGCTTAAGCTCTAGATCCTATTCTACCACCTGGTAATTATCTGCATTGCTGCTCTCTTCCTACCATACCCACTTGAAGAGAAACGCAACTGTATGGATTTATAGAGAGGAAGGTCCCATAGACTTATAAGAGCCCAATGATGAAAACTAACAACTTCTGAATAATTAAGTCCCCATCTTGAGACAGTAAAATACAACAGATTTGAAACAAAATGAACATCAATACCTAAAGAGGCTTAAACATATTTCAAAATATAAACATTTTTTGGGGGGGGAAAATGTAATCTATTAACATTCACAAAACTTAATAGAAAATCTGATTGTATCCTACTTTCCTTGTATTCACAAATCTGTTTTATGTCATGAATCACGGAATCATGGTGGGGGGCTTCCTGTTAGGATTTGTCAGAACATTAATAAAGAAACCATCTGCCTGGCCATTCTGTTTCAAAAGTAATACCTATAATTTGAGGGTTAAAGAGTAACAGTTATTTAGATTGTTTTAGATATTCTGCATTTGGACTACCTCTAACCCAAAGGGTCAGGTAGAATCCATTAATGGATAAAGGCCAAAAATGATTAAGACATAAAGGTGATGTAAAAACAAAATATACCACTAAAAATTAAAAACTTTATTTAAAAAATGTGTTAAGAAATAAATCAATTTCATAGCACCTCTATGTCTGGCCTATGTGACATGGATGGAAAGACTGATTATCAAAAAAAAAACCCAAAAAACCAAAAACTCCTAACACAAAGTTCTCAAAAAAAAAAAAAAGCCTCAAAATGATTTTATCAAACCCAAGTTCTTATAAAGTTCTTTACTGTCTTGAGCTGATTCTTTTCATCTTCATAACAATCTGTAACTTAAAAGATGCTCTAAAAGTAAAACCCAAACTTATGGATTCGTTTTGCATAATTTCACAAGTATAATTGATATCATAATACCCGTCTTCCCTATAGGTGGGGGAAGCACTGGAGGAAGAGAATTCAGAACTAAAAAAAATTGTTTTTAAAAAAGAATGTTAAAAATACACAATAAATTTATTTTTAAAGAAAGATATTTAGCTGTAAAAACAATCAATTTGCATGAGATCCTCATATAAGATAGCCAAAAAGTCTTAGTGCAGTTTTAAGCTTTGATATAGAGAGAAGGACCTGGATGGAGTCAAGACGTGAATTCAAATCTGACCTCAAAGCTGTGTGACCCAGTACAGATCACTTAACCTGTTTGCCTCAGTTTCCTCAATTGTAAAATGACTGGCACATAACAGCACCTACCTCCAGATTTATTGTTAAGGATCAAATGAAATAATATTTGTAAAGTGCTTAGCTACATAAATGCTTATTTTCCTTCCCTTTTCCCCTTAAAGGTAAGGCTTTTGAGGCACTCTCTATATATAAAGAATTATTGTTGCCCCTGTCTTCATGGGAGGGAGAAGTTTCTGAAGCTTTTAAAGAAATCTGTGGATTTCTTAGCACTCAACATTCCATCTGCTGCAGCCTTGAATGTTCTCTCCCTGTGAGAATCTCGAGGCTCCCTTCATTGTTCAGACCAAATACTATTCCTCACAAAATACCTTTTCTGATTCCTACCCCTGCTCCACTTCCCAATTACATGGTCTATATTCTGTATGGACTTATCAGTATTCAGGTTCCCCTTTAGAATAGAAGCTCCTTAAGAGCAGAGACAGGTTTTTTGGTTTTTTTTTTTGGTCTCAGGATCCCCAGCCTTTAGCACAAGGCCTGGCACATGGTAGAATCTCAATAAACACTTGCTGTACTGAATGAAGAAAGGAAGGAAATGGTAGAGCAGCAATGGCTTAGTTTTGCCCTCATTCCTGGGGCAGATTCCAAGGAAGGGCTGACTGAATCTTCTGCCTCAAATATATCTCCTCATACTCCCTAAGAGTTTTTACTTTAATTTGTTAACAGTTAAAAGATTAATTTAGGTTAACAAGCATACTAGTTAAAAAAATGTATAAACATGCCTTCGATGATTATGGGACTATCACATACAATATTCACATACAAAGTACAGTTTCAGAGAATATTATATTCCAATATACTTGAGGAGTTAGGGATAGCCTCTCCCCTCCCCTCTCATGAGAAGAAAACAGAAGGAATCACAGACAATCACAGATGGCAGAGCTAAAAGTTATGTGATGAATTTGTTATATACTTGAAAAGCAAGCTCTCCAAAATAAAAAAAAATTTAAAACTCCAATGGTTTTTCAGTAAAATAAATACCAATGCCAAAGAGCAATCATTGTTGCTTTGGTGAATGAACATTTACAAAGCACTAGTTCTACTGACAATATACATTTCAAGTTCCAAATAACAAATCTGCAATCAAACATCTATAATAGAACTATATGGATGATGATCTACACTAGTTCTTGTAAGCGGTTCTGTTTAGCATTACAGCTTATCTCTACTGTTTGTGGCTAGAAATTTCAGGCAATTAACTTGAGTTTACATGTCCAGAAAAATTAAATAGAAGATGATTGCTACGTCTGATAATAACCATTCTCTGGTGATTGAGTCAATGAGAAATCTCAGAATTCCCAAGTGGATTATTTATCATGCTGGAAGCACTTCTGAAAGACTTACAATAATGAAAGGAATATTAATAATTATAATGAGCATTAAGCATTCATGAAATGAAGAAGCTCCTTCAACCTTCTGTCTTCTTCACCTACCCTCACCATCCTTTTGCACTATGTCAGAGGAAAAGCAATCTTTCCACATTTCCCAGGCTAATTCGCCCCTGTCATATAATGGAAAAAGTACTGACCTGGGAGTCACAAGACTTGAGTTCAAATTCCACTTCTGATACTTACTACCTGTGTGAAATTCATGAGGTCCAACCTCTCTAGGCCTTAGTTTCCTCCCCCATAAGAGGAGAAAGCTGTATGAGCAGGGCTCTGAGGCCCCTTCCCACAGGCCTAGACTCCCAATCCACAGCTTCTGTGCTAAATCTCATCCCCTCCCCACTCCTTTGAGTCCTCGTAGCTTCTCTCTCTCACCCCCTCAATTTCTTCCTTTCAATATTGGTGTCAAAACAGTCCCAGCCCAGCCTCGGGCATGATTACAAGTTGGTAGCCACTGTCTCATGGGCAGACAAAGCTAGCCGGCATACCAGAACCAGGAGAAAAGATGAAAGGAAGACCAAAATATCAAGCCAAAGTCGAAACTCAGTTAACTGCAGAAACTCTTATAACATGAGATCCTGTAGGACAGGGACTGTCTTTTGCCTCTTTTTGTATCGTCACTGCTTAATACAGTGCCTGGCACACACTAGGTTTACTGGCTGATGGAAACTCCCCAAGCCAAAGGATTGGCCAGAATGGAAATGTCAGGAATATCAATGCATTACTGAAAGCATTAAATGAGCAGTCAGGAGTGGGGCCAAGAGGAACATTCCATTATGAAAGCATGGGATAGTCCCTGGGAAGGGGGACTGGCTACTGCACACACTACACAACAAGCATGGTTTTCTTTTAAGAATAAGCCAAATGTACTTTTTTTTTTTCAGAAGGGAGGAGTCCTTCTGGGCTCCTTCCCCTCTACCTACAAGGATATTTAGGTCTCTTTTATCCTAAAAAATACTTCTCTAGACCTAGTTAGCCTCTTGAATTACCATCTTCTCTCTCCTTCCCTTCACTGCTAAACTTTTGTAAAGATCAGACTAAATCTGTTATCTCACAATCTCTATTGCCACAATAAATAGTTAATCAGAGAAAAAACATGTCTGATGATACTGTGAACAAGATGGAAAAACATGGACAGCCAGCCAGTATGGTTGAGTATATTGGTGAACACTGAATATGTGCATTCATATCAATTTGAAAGGCAATTTTTAGTGCAAGACCAAAGAGCTCTGTCCTTGGTCCTGTTCTGTTCACAGTCCTACCACCGTCTAGGATATAAGACAAAATTGATGTGCTCATCAAATCTGCAACTTATATGAAACTGGAGAAGAAGAGTACTTAATATGGTGGATGATAGTCTTGAAGCAATTCCAAAAAAGACCACGACAGACAGGAATAATGGGCTAAATCTAATATGACGAAATTAGTGGGCAAACAAAGTCTTAACACTTTGAAAAAAAAAATGCAGTTACACAAAAACCAGATGAGGGAGCTACAGGAAGACAAGAGTTCAAGTGAAAAATACCTCGGATTTTTATGCACATTCAATGAGTCAACACTATGACAAGGTCATTATAAAGCTAATGTGATCTTATGCTATATTAATAAAAGTCTATCTAGAAAGAAGGAAGTGAAGCATTCATATTGTATTCTACCATGACCAGATCATATGGAGAACATTATGCTTGTTCGGTTCTATCTAGGTGACACATTTTACCCAGGACAATGACAAGCTGAAGTAAATCCAGGACAACAATTAGCTTCAGGTCATTTACACATCTGTCAAGCTTGCTATCTCTACCTCCAACACTGCTGAACAACATATCCTAGGGGCACTCCACTGGAGACTTGCTTCCAACTGACAATGATCCATGGGTCTAGTCACTCCAACCTATGTGGACTTAGCCAGCCTAAGTATGAAACCTAAGTACATCATGTCTACAGCTTTGTACTTATTACCTGCTACTCTAGTTATCTTGTCCAAATGAATGTTAGTCTTATCTTGGTAAAGTCATGCTAACATTTAGTGGATACTGCTTCCCTCTCTAAAGGAAGTCACATATGTACTGCACCGAAGGCACAGAGAGAGCAGCAGTATCAGCAGATGTCCAAGGGGTTGGATTCTTCCACTACTACCATCCTGGATGCATCCATGCTAGGTTTGTGATCAGTTTCCCAAAATCCTCATCTATTCCTTCTTTTCAGGTCATACATGGTAGATTTCTACAACAATATGACTTACAGTTCTACCTTCATCAATCCTTACTGTGTTTCTCACCTCAGGTTTCTAGATCTTGTTATACAAATAAATCTTTTTAAATATACAATGCTGTTCTATAGAAGGTCATATCATAAACAGATTAGAGTAAGAGAAGTAATGGTGATGCCAAAATGGGAGAACAGTATCAAGGAAACAACACAGAAAAGGGAGTTTAGAAAGAGGTCCAGAAAAGCAGGATAGCACTGGAATTTATCATGTTAAATGTATTATGTGCTTTTGAAAGGCTATACATAAAGTTCTTTTTCTGTTTTTTGCATATGGAAATGAACAAGTTCTTTACTGTCTAACTCATAACAAAAAAAGGAATGGAAACAATGAACTGGGACGAAATCTTTGCAGCATGTTTCTCTAATAAAAGACTGATATTGAAGATATAGAGGCAATTGATGTAAATATACAAAGAACATAAACATTTAGATAAATGGCAAAAAAAAAAAAATACGAGCAGGTAGTTCTCCAACAGCAAACTACCATGTGAAAAAATGTTCTAAATTACTACTAAGAGAAATGAAAATTAAAACAACTCCAAAGCTCTAAACGACAATTGTTGGAAAGGCTGTGGGAGGTCAGATACACAGATGCCTTCTTGGTGAAGCTGTGAATCAATGCTACCTTTCTGAAAACGAATTTGAAACTATGCCCTGAAAGTCTCTATACTGTGCATACCCAGCAACAGCACTGCTAGACCTGAAATCCAAAGAGATCAAAGATAAAAGACCTATATGGACAAAAATATTTTAGCAATACAATTCGATATTGGAAAGAAATGGAAAACAAAGGAGATATCCATCAATTAGGCAATGGCAGAACAAATTATGACACATGGATATAATGGAATGGTATTGCATCTCTAAGAAATGATGAAAGTAATGCTTTCAGAGAAACCTGGGAAAACCTGTATAAACTAATGTAAAGAGAGCAAAACAAGGAAAACAATTAATTGATGATGACAACACTGCAAAGAACAACAACACTGAAAGATTTAAGAATTCTAATCAACTTGATGAGCAATCATCATGATTCCAGAGGACTAATGATGAAGGCTGCTTCTCACCTCCTGGCAGAGGGAATAATGGACTAGAGGGGCAGAACAAGACATTTCAGACACAATTAACGTGTAATTTTTTTTTTTGGGGGAGGGGGTTTACTTGACTATACCTATGTGGTAAAAGGGAGGGCTTTTTTTCCCCCCCAGGAGGAATCGGTGGAAAGAATGATGGATTTGAAGAAAGGAGTAAGGAATGGACTTTCAAAGTAAAATGCTAGTCATAGTTCTAAAGCTGGAACAGACCTCAGAGGCAATTTAATTTAGTCTAATACTTTCACTTTAAAGATGTGAAAACTCAGGCCTAGGCAAATGAAAGTGACTTGTCTAAGGTCACACAAGAAGAAGATGCAAAAGAAGATTTCAACCCAGATCCTCAACTACAGAAACCAAGGTTCTTTCTGGGATGCTGCACTCATGATTGTTGACAAATTATACAAAATTATCCAAACTTTATTCTAAAGCAACAGAATTTAAAATCCACAGGCTAATCTTATTTTCTTTTAAAATTTTCTTGGATTCCATGGAAAGAGAGGTAAATGCATAAACACCCAGGAAAATATTCTTGTCTGTGAAAAATATTCACTTGGCTCAAAGGTGTGTTAGTAAATCCACTCACAACTATAAACTACATTTTATATTGTAAAAAATGCTTTACTTCCTGCAACAACAAAGTATGGAGTCAAATGGTCACATCATTGTGTTTTAAATGGGTGGTTTGACGCTGTCCAACTTTAACAATGTCACGAAGAACATTTTTTTCTATGTCTCTGTAAAACCTTATCAAAGTCCAGATACACATTCTCATTCAATGCTCCATAGCTTAGTAAAACCTATCACCAAACGCCCCTCCAGTTCTTTGACCAGCCTTTATCTTTCATTGTACTTGCTTTTCTCTCTTACGAATATGCTTCACTCACTCTGGCCTTTCAGGCCTTACATATGCCCAGAAAATCCTTTCCTTTCTTCCCTACTACAAGAGATGGGGGGAAGGGTTTTGTTTCCACAAAGTTGAAGATGTCCTTCTACCCCTCCCCCACCCCAGCTTTAGCAGAATATAAGTCAGGTGACTGACTGGAACTACTTCCAATCAGAGCTCTGATCTAGCAGAAACCAGGCCTCTGGTCGGTCAGGTGAAAGGTCAGAGGCTTGTAGGCATGATTAAAGGAGCCATTTGAGGACCACATGATGTAGGCAGTCTGGCCAATGAAGAGCTTGGCGGGAGATTTGAAGGAAAAGTCAACAAAAGGACTGGTGTCCATCTGAGTCCTTTGTACTGTCTTGTACTCTGTTCAGGGTATGTGCCTATTTATTCAGACTGAATAAATGTAAAACATAATTTAAATGCCCCCGCTTAAGTGGCATCCTTTCTCATGAGAAAGCAATAAAATTCCTTTTGAAGCCTCTGAATTTAATTTGGGGAAGGGTCACTGTTCCACACACTACCTTGCTGGTGACAAGCTTCTCCTCTCCTTTGAAATTAATTTCCTCTTTGAACCAATTCTCTTGACTCTAACCACTCACATTCAATCCAACAACCTCATAATATGCTTGAATACAGCTATAATTTGCAGGGATTATTCCACAAATCACAGAATTTTACTGGAAGGAAATTTAGAGCTCTTGTCAAACTAGAATTCAACAAACTGCATATAAGTCACTGTCATATGCAACTGTAATTCTCTATGCCTGTATCTATCCTGTCTCTCCTTTAAATATTAAGCTCATAAACTCCAGCACAGTGCTCTGTACCACGGGTTCTTAATAAATATTACCTGACCCCATTACTTCCATCACTACACTGACCACTAAAATTCATTCTTGCTCCTTATGCCCACGATAAGGAAACCAGAAGGAATGAAGAAGAGAATGGGGTGAAGATAGCAAAGAAAGAACAAAGGCCATAGGTAAAAGGAATAGTTAGCCTACTGGTCTTTTCTATGCGCCAAGAGAATATGATAGCTTGCTTAGATTCATGGGCTAGATCTGATTAAGGCAACCTGGCTGTTTGCCCTGAAGCAGAGAATTCATTCAATGATATGAATATTTATTAAGTACCTACTATGTGCAATACAATTACTCATGAAGCAATTCTGAAAGAATCTTCAACATGATTGTTTCTTTAAATTAATTTTTAGTTTTCGACATTCACTTTTATAAGATTTTGAGTTCCTGATTCTTCTTCCTTGCCCTCTCCTCCCTAAGATGGCATGCAATCTGATACAGGCTATGCATGTACAATCATATTAAACATATTTCCACATTAGTCATGTTTAACATGACTCTGAACCTCAACTTTTAGGGGAAATATTTTCACAAAACGTGGATAACCACAGAAGCACACTTAAAAAAAAAAAGTCAAGGGTGGCATTAGTTCAAGGTGCTCAATTCCAGGTGCTCAATTCCAAAGGTATTTTCGATCACTTTGATAAATTTTCTTTAGCTAAAGCCTTATAAACTGAGTCAGTATTTCTTATCATTCTAATTTCATTAGAGATATGGGAAGAGGTTTTCTTGGTTCATAATCATCATTTAAGGAAAGCCAGGTGAACATTGAGTATGAATCATTCAGCTGCTTTTAAGTACCATGTGTTAAAATGGATACATTGTCCACAAAAATACACTTTTTAGTTTTCAATAGTGTTGCTTCATAATTAATTTTGCTTACATAGTTAAAGTTGTATCAACATATGTCTCCAGATCACAGAATGATCAGGCAGTGTAACTCAACTGCACAGGCTTAAGGTAAGTGGCAAAGTGAGAAAATGCAGGGGTTTTGTTTATCTTTTGAAAAATCAGGTACAGTTTTTCAATAATTAAGCTTTTATTATCTCTCTCTCCCATCTCCCACCATTACTGAGGAAAAGACCCAACCAAACCCCTTGTTACAAAAATGCACAGGCAAGCCAAAATTCCTAGAGGGCTATCCTCCTTCTGAGCCCACTGACCCACTGTGGGTAGGCGTGGGCAGGTTCTTCACAACTAGCGCTCTGGAACCATGTCTGGTCCTCATGTTGATCCCAGAAGTTCAGTCTTTCAAAGCTGTTCCTTTAAAAATGTTATGATGGTATAGACTGCAGTATTCTTCTGACTGTGCCATAAATAAATGTAAGGGCTTTCTCAGCTACAACAAAACTGTGTCCTAGCCCTTATTTACTATGAGAGCTTCTTTGATCATTTCTTCTGAAAGCATCAACACATGGCTGCTGCTACCTGCACAAGGCCTACATGGTCAGGAGAAGCTGAACCCATCTGACGTGCTGTTCAACTTCAATGGTGGGAAATGAAGCCAACAGGCTAGCTCAGGGCCATGTGGCATCCTGCTGTGAAAACCCTCAACTCTCTGTGGTTCCATGTAATGGCACTTCTTCTGTCCCATGGAATTGTGACACAAAGTACCTTTCAGTTTTTAACCGGAGCTTGTTTAGAATAGAGATTCTGTTCTATGTTTTCCAAAAGTAAATGCTGAGTTGACACAATTTTTCCTCTTAGAGCAGCAATTTTCATAACATTCAATATTACAAAGTACTCTCATCTTCACTGATCAGCCTGCTTCTTTTAGATAGAAAGAATTAAAATAAATGAAGGATACAATCTTTATGAAAAGAACCAACAAGCTAATACAAACACTGGAACAAAGTCTACCTCAAGCTGTAAAAAAAGTTTGCCTCTAAAACCTAGGAAATTCTCTTTCACTTAATTGATGCTCTGTGGCAAGATGCAAATAAAAAAGTATCCTGGTAATGTTATACCAAGAGCGAGCTAGACACGTCACAGAGTATAATTTCTGAATGGAGAATTTATTAGCCGGCATCTGTTCCAGGGCATAAACAGCCCAAATCAGAACGGCCCGGAGTTGGGGTGAAGAAGTCGTATTTATACAGAAAAAACAGTGTGCAGTGGTTAATTATCGCTTGAAATTTACATATGTTATTTTAGCAGACCCGGCAAGCCTGTGTTATTTCACTTTTTATGACCATGATACGAAAAGAGGAACTTCCTGAATAGATTGTAAATACAGCATATCAGATAGCTGACAAAGTGTCAACTGAAATTACAACCCAGGATCTCTGTGTCCAATTTGCCATTACCATCCCACAACATGGCATATGTTCACAAAATACCAAGATAAGGTAAAGTCATATAATTCAAGATAACGTCTGGGGCTGAGGCTTTCATTCTTAATGGCCATAGACAGACCAAGGGATGCTCCAGCTGGGTTTGCTGACACAAGATAGAAACATCTCCAAGCCCGCTCAGAAAACAAAGAGACTGTTAGCATCAGGCTTTTCCTCTGGTTAATTAAGTCTACATTCCTTAGAACAGTCACAAGGCCCAGGGACATTTGCTGAATGCCAAACAGTAGGAACTAAGTCCGTTTTTCTTATGCAAACTGGGGTCTGCAGTTAGGGGCTGGGGGCAGGGGTCTCCTTAGCATTAACCCATTTCTCCAGCACCACAGTAAAGTTCCCCAAACCAATACTTATCATGACATAAAAACCACAACTAATTCACTCATTTTTTTATTGTCCTTTTGTGTTCTTCCTTGGTCAGACCATGCATGTTCTTTGTGTTCACCATAACCCCTTAAATTTACTAGAAGATTTTTCAAATCCTAGTCAAAAATCACTAAATAGAAAAAAGATGAACAAAAGCTACTACCCACAAAACTCTCCATTTCAACTGCAGCTAAAACAATTCCCAAATAAAGGAAGTGGGCAGTGCTCGGGCCATCATCTGCTATACTTTCAGGAAGGGTCAATATAAACATTATTTTGTATTTTAAGTTTTGCAGATGATACAGTGCCTAACCAGACTTCCAAAAAGGCAGCTAGGTGGAGCAAAAGGCCTGGAGTCAGGAAGACCTGAATTAAAATCTGCCTCAAATACTTCCTCGCTGTGTAGCCTTGGGCAAGTCACTAGGGTGGTTTGCCACAGTTTCTTCAACTATAAAACAAAGAACACAATAGCTCTTATGTCCCAGGGTTGCAGTAAGGATCAAGTGAAATACTTTCTGTAAAGCGCTTTAGCACACAGCAGGCGCTTACTAATGCTTACTGTCTTCAGCCTTTGTCCAAAGGAAAATTGCCTTGGCCTTTAGCAGACACTAGGCAAATCCAATGTTTCTGTATCAACAAGGTTTCTGTATCAACAAACCTTTGTCCAAACTGCCCTAAAAGACAAGTAAGATTTGTTAAGGCTCAGACCCCCTCAAATCAAGAATGAGTTGTATTTACATCATGGTGAGTGGGATGGTGAAGCCCTCTTATGGAATCTGGATCTCAGCCTTTCTGTGAGTTGAGTGGAATGAATGGGGGTGGGGACCTTTCGGCATGGCTCAGGGCTTCTGACTGACAGCTAGGCCTAAGTTTCGAGTTACTAAAAATCACCCGAACTGTGTCCTCGCCAAATATGGGAAAAAGTGTCTTTAAGAGTTTGGCATTGGCTAAACTGTACCTGGGGTATTAATTTCTGTGAAATTGTGAGCCTGGACTCCACCAATGAGAGTAAAAGACCAGTGGTGGGGGGCGGGGCTTGTTTATGTCGTATAACATATAAGACTGGGTTTTGCCCTCTGGGCCCTGCCTCTCCCTACTGATTGTCTATCAGTTCGGAGACCTTTCCCGAGGGATCATAATAAAGAGGTTTTTCTGTTCCTAAATTTGAGACCTCTGATTTTTTTAAGTTTAATTAATTGCTGGTGGGTGGTCTCACCCCATACAATGGGAAGCTATGCAAATGTGAACAGAAATAAAAAAGAAGCGTTGGGAGTAGGTCTGTGATGGGGAAACATTTCTGAACTTTCTTATTTCTAATTTATTTCTATGCACTAAGCAAATTAAGTCAATACCGATCTGAATTTATCACAATCCTAGAGTAGTGTCTAGGCCAAAAATGGCTTACTCAAATGCTTAATATAGCAAGTTAGAGTTAATATGCACAAATATTGAGTAAAAGGTTCAGCTTCTAAAAGAAATTCTAATAAAGAACAAGAAACATTTCCAGAATAAATACTAATACTTCAAACCCTAAAAAGAAAGTGTCATGTTTCCATATTTATGTGATCTGAATTAAACTAAATCATTGCAGTGAATTCCATTCTCAGCGTTGCTTCGTTGCCTGTGAGCACTTTGTTCCAGGACTTATGCCTGAGTCTCTAGTTCCCTGGAGAGCCAGAGGAAAGTGATGGAAGAAGGCTGTATTACAGGGTCACAGGCAGCCTCAGAGCTGGAATCACCCAATCCAACCTCTTGGCAACAGGGAGGCATCCAAGCGACCTGAATGGACAGAGGGACTCATGGAGGACCAGGAACCTATTTAGCTCAGCAGAGAAGACTGTAGATACAGCAGACAATACAATTAAAACCAGTGAGCTGGGAATGAATAAGACTCATTGGAAGAAGACAGTTTGGGGCCATGGGGAGAGAAGAGGATGGTGCAGCATCTACGTATATTAAAGCACTGATGAGAATCCACTCCTGGCCAAGTGGTGGCAGGTAACCGGAGAAAAAAGGCAGGAAAGGCCCACTAGTTTTACAGGGTTTCACTTGGAAGCAGCATTCATATAGTACTATGTTCATGTTTCTTGCAGCATCAACACCCTATTATGACACCCCCTAAATATGCACCGGATTCAAGCTGACATCATGAGTCCTGTAACGGATGCCTTATTCATCTCTGCCTCTTGGAATCTATCTTCTTTCTAAGTTCAGCTTAGATATCATCTTTGCTGTTAAGTCTTCCCTCATCTCCCAAGTCTGCTGGTGTTTTCTTCCTCCTCAAATGCCCCTGAAGATCACATTCCTTGGATAGACTACTCTTACAGGTACCTAACACGTGCCTATACCAGGAATATAAGATCCCTCAGGGCAGGGACAACTCCATTTTTGCCTTGTATCTCTAGCACCAAGCCCAGGCACAACACTTTGCAAGTTATGCCCACAAGTATTTGTTGCTGATCCACCACATACCAGGTAAACCCTAGTAGGTGGGGATCTCAGGTTGCATAATAAGAGTCACATAGCCTTTCCTGATCATCTAAGCTGCGAGTCAAGTAAACTTGCAGTTATAATTTTCAGTATTCCTATGGTTCCACCAGTCCTATGATTAACATTAAGTTCCCTCATGCTTCCTAGATCCCAGCTCAGTTCTTCTGGCAAACAATTTGGTCAAATCCCTCTCACCCCTTGAGCAGTACAACTCCCAACATACCCTCCCTCTACTCTGCACTACCTTCTCCTTAGACAGGCAGCTCTTTATAATCTAAACATAGCTCTATGCCTGCCGTCCACTTCTGCCAGGGGGGCTCACCCTTGGAACTATGAAGATTGCAGTAAAGATGAGAAGTGCAGGCCTATGATTTTTATTTGGCTTTTGGTAGCACAGGGCTGAAATAATGCAAAGAGATGAGCTTTCTATGGCAGTAAAAGCAATGAGAAAATAAAAGGTTGAGGAGCAGTCTTTTAGAGGTGGGGTGGGGCCAAGATAGGACAGTATCTTGAGTGACAATGAAGGAAAAACAAGAAAAGCCACCAGCTTATGAAAGCCAAATGAGAAGAGAATGTCCAGGAGAATGATAAGGTTTTTATTAAAGAAGGCCTTTGGGAAGGTAGATCATCTCAGGATTGTCAGTTCATTGAATAAAAAACACTCATGTCTTAGACAGACTGCTCAAGTGTGCTGATACTCAGAAAGATGAAAATGACTTTTGAAAAATGACAAATTATCATAATATTCCCTTTTTTAGACTACCACCCAAAGTTTAACATTTAACATGTCATAGCAATCCTGACATGCTTGTCCCTAGCTGGCTTTCTAAAGCAGCTGCATTCCCGCTGGTCAGTCCCCTTAGGACAGCATTGCAGAGTGGAGCCGGGGGACCCTGACAAACAAGCACTGGGCTCATGGTGACTTGGCAAGAGAATCAGCTCTCAGCCAATGCCAAGTGGGGCTTTCTTTGCCCCTCAGTTTCCCTCTTCCTTAGCAATACAATCTCACTAACTGCTTTGTCTAAGATATGTTGAGACCCTTCATTTTTTTCTTCAGTAGGATCCATTCTGTGATAGCATGTCAGTTTTTCTTTAGCTTCTTTTAATGCTTTCTTCTATTAATTTTCCACTAATATTTTTCCCTTCCCACAGCTGTTTCCCAATACAAGTTTTTCCTATTTCTGAGACTTTGAAAAATTAGAAAGTTAATGACATTCTGACAAAATGTGAGATACTTTTATACAAAAATGATGCATTCAAAATAAGGAGTAAGAGTGTTTTGATAAAAAAAAATACAAGACAAGGAACCGTACAACCCCACCACTAACTGCATGATCCTGCTAAGTATAAATCTCTCTCTTTTAAATTTTTAACATTTTTATTTAAAGTTTTGAGTTCTAAATTCTACTGCTCCTTTCTTCTCTCCCTTCCCCCCTCCATGAGATGGTAACCAATCAGATACAGGTTATACGTGTGCAATTATGTAAAACATTTCCAATGTTAGTCACTTTGGTCAAGAAGACTCAAACAAAAGAAAGAAATTGAAAAACAGCACGCTGCAGTCTGTATTCAATACCAGTTCTTTCTCTGGAGGTGGATAATATGCTTCATCATTAGTCCTTTGGGATTGTCCTGGATCACTATATTCCTGAGAATGGCTACATCATTAATAATTCTTCACTGAACAGTACTGCTGTTGCTGAGTACAACATTCTTCTGGTTCTGTTCACTTCACCATGTGTTAGTTTATGTAAGTCTTTTCAGTAAACCTCTCTCTCTTTTTTTTTTCCCCCCAATTTACCCATCTATAAAATGGCAACATATACCCTCATCTGCCTTCCCAGGTACAGAGCAGAGGTCAAAACGAGAGTGTACAAAGGCAAGCTTTTCATAAAAGGCCATAATAATGTGAAAGTATTACTAAACTCTCTAGCCATTTCCTCCAAAATATGTATTAGGGTTTTTGGTAAAAGACTTTAATTGGAAAGGAAGAAAATTAACATTTTAACTTTACACAACAAATAAAGAACTCCAAGAATGTGTAGCTCCTGTCCATAGGAAAATCACCACCAACCATCTGATGTTCATGCATGTCACCAACCTCCTTTGACTAATTGATTATGATATCAAGTCAAGCAAGCAAGTAACCTAGATTTCACCATCAGTCAAACTGGGAAAAATAACTATATCCAAAGGAATAGTTACAAGATCATAAAAATAATAAAAAGTTATTAAGGACATAGGCTAAACGACCACTAAAAGCTAGGGTTTTGTTTTTTTTTTTTTGAAATCAGCATCAATTAGTAAAAATACATCACTACTGTTTTTCAGTGCAAAAATATGGCTTTAAAATATCTTTGGAAATTGTCTCCACATAACAACAAAATCTTAAGAAAAAAATAAAACCAAGAAACTAAAAAATCTCTCTCTGAATGAAAACATAAAATCATCCTATTCTATTATAAACAACTATTCAGTTACCCAACTTGTCATAGTAAAGCCTTTCCTCATGAAAGATGAAGTAACAAGTACCTTGGCAGGAAATTTATCCAATTAATTACAAATGGTCTTGCTGAAACATCCACATTCTGGCTGCTGCCCTCACTTTTCGATTTTATACTAATCTAAAAATCTAGTGCCAAGCACTTAGCATTTTACAGGAAATACAAAGGCAACACATTTAAAGAACAAAGGAAAAAATGTTTCTACTATTTGATATTACTATAATTTAATATATTTTTGTCATTAGCAAACAAATTTCCCCATTAATTATGCCCCAAATCAATCTGATACTCTGAGGATCTAAGTTCCAACACTGAGAAGTGACTAAGCCCTTGGCTTCTACTTGTTCCCCAGAAATTCTTCTGCCTTAGATGACTTCATTTTCTCTCATTTTCTCACTGGGCCATTGTGAGCCGAGTACCAAAGACATGTTGGGGGTTATTTCCGAGGCGATGTGATGCGATAAACCACACTGGACACTAAAACTTGAGCTCAGAAGTCCTCATCCTCATCCTGTCACTATTTTTCTGTAAGATACTGAGCAAATGATTTAAACCTTATGGATGAACAATATTAAGCTACTTTTAAGATTTTGTTTTCAGGAGCAACAGAAATGATTGCAAAGCAGTTTTTTTAAATGCACGTTTGTTAATAAATAATGTGTCCTGAAGTCATCAAATGAAAGCTATTAAGTATACACAGTCTCTCAAAGAAGGAATTCTTTCACCCACGCACTACGTCCACCATCAGATGTTCTATTTTTCCTTCAGTGTTTTTAAATCACCGCATTTCTTCTTTAAGGGTTTAATTATTACTGGCAATAACAGCAGCACAGTCTCTAGTACATGTATAGCACACTACATACATTATCTCATTTGATCTTCACAGGCAATGGAAAAAGCTATCTGTACCCTAAGCCCAGCTCAGCTACTTATTGACTAACCAGTCTTGAACAAAACAGAGCTCCCAGGGAAGAATCTCCTTTTCCCAATGTAGGTGGCCAACTTAAAGAGCCAAACCAATCCCCTGAGAGGTTCCAAGACTCACTCACCAGCAAAGAGCCAGTAGTGTCGGAGGTGGGGTCTTGCACCAGGCTGTTTTCGCTCAGTGGCCAGTGCTCACAGGACACGCAGAGCATTTTAAGGTTTTAGTAGCATATGCGATTTAATGAGAGCTCAATGATTTGATCTGGGAAATACTAATGTAAAGCAGAACCTTTATCATCTTTCGTTCATTCAACAAATACTTACTGATTGCTGCTATATGCGAGGAACCATGGGCTAATGCTACCTCCCTTAAATCACTATTTCATTTCCTGTAAACACTGGATTGTGAAGCCCTGGTCACAACACAAAATGCTCTTTAGTGTGCAATATGACCAAAATTAGAACCACATCTGGAGACCGCACATACTCTGGGAAACATTGCCCCCTTGTGTCAATAAATAAAAATCAATATCTTAGTGAAGAAGCCCTTGACCAAAGTGCCAGGAAATGTGCTACCAAAGAGCAAATTATGGCAAACTTCATTTAGTTGGGAAGGTTTCAAGAATGGTAGTGGAGTGTGTGTATTCTAAGAACCAGCCTATCTGAATTCAGAAAGGCTTACCACAGGCCTGGCCACAACAACTTGTGAAACCACCTACTATGGTAGAGGGGGTTGTGTTCACACTGATGAAATAAAGGCTCCTTTAGAACCGCGAAGTGGGAAAGAACCTGGGAACTCTCTCCCTACACCCGAAACACTCAAATCTCTCAAAAAGTATTGTTTCTGTTCTGATTTTCGACAGCTCTTAAAAATAATAAAGTGGCCACACTACACTCACAAAGACACATAGATATGACAATAAGACAAAGACAAATATCAGCACAGGTTTATGATTGACTATTACTGATATTGTACCATAAGGTGTCCAGACACTGAGTTCACACAGACAAAAAATTGTATTAAGCCCCAATCTTTTCCACAAAGTACATGTATTATGACATCACTTTACAGGCTCAGTCACAGTTACTGCCTGAGGTGCTATTCAAAATCAAGACTCTTGATTTCATGTGCAAAATCACTCACAGAGATCAATAAAAGAAGAGAGACAAGTTAACTTGTTGAGAACTCTTTCCTCAGTATTTCACTTTAATGGGTTTTTAAGGAAACAAATTTCACTGGTTTCAGCATATTCTAGAAACTGGATTTTGGTGCTATTTATAGCAAAGACAGAGAAAACACATGAACGAACGAACACACACACACACAAGTATAAAAGTTGCCTTGTTATGTACTTTGAAGCAATATGCTAAAAATTCAGAAACTACTATTTTTAATTCAGGCACTACCAATAAAAACTAACTTTTTTTTAGCACTTGGATACTGCCTATGATTTTAAGCTCTGGTACAGGAATAGCTAAATGTGGATTTCTAGCTGCAGTGGCTTCCTGGGGGAACTTTAACCTCAAATAAAGTAACTACTATCATTCTCTAACATGATACAAATCTAAGATTCAAATACAAGGCAAGGGGAAATAATTTTTTAAAACAAAACTGCCATTGGCTTCAAAGCCTTCTTCTATTTTAATTTCTTTATCCAATGCTCATTACAGGACTTGTTTTAAAGATTATATTTAGGTACAACAGGTTGGTTTAAGCATAAGGCTGGATAAAGATATCATTAGCATAGTCTGAAGTTATTTTCAAAGGGATGAAGATTGA
This sequence comes from Phalanger gymnotis, assembly GCA_028646595.1. Taxonomy (NCBI): domain Eukaryota; kingdom Metazoa; phylum Chordata; class Mammalia; order Diprotodontia; family Phalangeridae; genus Phalanger; species Phalanger gymnotis. Next base: position 30,654,937 of record CM053627.1, read on the forward strand.
GAATTTACCTCCAACTTTGACAAAAGATTTTCATTGTACACACACAATTCTTCTGGTTCTCTTTTCTACAAAATGAAACCCTTCAATTCAATAATAAAAACCTCATTACTGAAAAAGAATCATTTTCAACTTCTTTGATGAAAAGTCACTGATAAGAGACCATCTACCCTCAGAAACTGTGTCAAAATTTGCATCACTGCTTAACACTTTCACTTTCCAGAATGGTTTCCTAGAATGGCAAGAAAGATTCTCTTTTCTTCCCCCAAGTTCAAGACACTTCATGGAAAGTGACCATAATGTAGCAAAAAGCCTCTTTTTATCTGGAATCACAGAGTATCAGTTCCAAAACCAGCTCAGCTGCCATCATTTAATACATGTGTGGCCTCGAGCAAGGCCCTTAAATTTCTCTGGAGCTCAGTTTCCTCACCTCAAAAAGGAGGAGGTTGGACCAGATGACCTACAAGGTCCCTTCCTGATTTAAACTTATGATCCCAGGAACCCACCTGTCTAATGTCCCCAGAGGAGAGAAACCCAGGAATGAGATCAAGAGTGATTTTATACTATTTTCTTCTTCCTGGAAGAAGACACTCTAAGGGAGTCTCTCTTGAGAGTCTGGCCCACAGCCCTATATGACAGGCAAGTTTTAAATGATATTTTCATCTTCTCTTAGAGAAATTTAAGATGCGTATATGTGTACATTTGAGTATGTTTATAAGAATGACTCATCTACACTACATAATAAAATTCAAATTTTGAGGTGGAAGCCAACCTCCTTCTTCCTTTTTCCTTCCCACAATTATTTCCATTTTAGTAATTATTATTTGAATCATTATTTTAGTAATGTTATCAATTTAGTAAATTTGGTATTTCTTTTTACAAATATTCAGTAATGATATCCAAAATTCAACAACTCCCTGGGACTACATAGACAGATCTCTGAATTGTACATATTCGTCGTAAGTTTTCTTTTGAACATTCTATATAACCTTAACAGTGAGTTTTCAAATTCAATTGCTTTTAAACATCTAGTACATGCAAGGTTCCTTATATCTAATGCACATATGATGCTAACCTTTAGCTTAGGATTTTTAGAAATAAAGTAAAATTTCACTTTAAGGATTTACAATACAACTAGATCCATATTTGCCTGCGACAGTTTCAATTCAGTAAACAAAGAATGAATAACTTCTATGCACCAAGCAACACACAGAGAGGTGGGGATCAAATCTTGGGATTCTAACTCTTACCTGAGGGAAAGATCCCCTGGACAGCACCCCAGGCAAAGTAGCTGTTTATACACCTCCAGTTACAGGAGGTTCACAATCTAACATAAGACAATTCATCCCATTTTGCTAACACTAATGGTTAGGAAATTGATGGTATAATTAAAAAAAAACCAACCTTTTTTTTCTACATGTGAAACTAAGTATCCACTCCTTACAAATAAGGTACTGGTGACTTAGACGACCAAGGAAGCTACATTAACACCACTTCCTCCTCTCCTTCCATATAAAGAAAAAGTTCTAAAGCAGTAAAAGAAACAGGTGGGGTAAGTGAAGATTTTAGATACTCTACTATACAGCATCTTTTTTCTTATGTTCTGAACAGTAGGATTTTTATAAATTCAAAGAAAGCTATGCAGAATGTCAACCTACAGTTATAGGAACCTTGATCCTTAGGGGTTAGGGGAACTTTATAGGCCATCTAGCCCAAATCTGTCATTTTATGGAGGAGGCACCTGAAACCAGAGAGGCTAAGTGATTGGTTCAGGGTCATAATGGCAATCAGTGGCAGAGGCAGGATTTGAACTTGGGTCTTCTGACTCCAGGTGAGCACTCTAAGAACTACACTATGTTGGCTCATTTAGTAATACTTACTTTCGTAGGTGGTCATGTTCTTTCAGAAATAATTCAGTTCTTCTATTGTTCACTCCAGAACCACTTTTATATGACCTGGCAGAGAAAGAAAAAAATATGTAAACACATTCTGGCAGGCATACTGAAAAGCTATCGAGTGTTATTACTGGTCAGAATGTAGACCATTTTTTCCCCTACTTGCATGAAATCTGAGTGAAGCCTAGAAATCAAGAGCTATGAAAGCCTTAACATGAGATCATTTCGGTGGCATGGCCTACACTTGGGAGCAGCCTATAATCAGATCATTATGGTAATTCACACTAGTATTCTCTAGTCAAGTGAATGAACATATAGTTAAACGAACAATTAGTATTTTAAAATTTATAAATCCTTCTTCAAAACAGCAATGAATTTTTATATAAACATGAATTTTTGCCTCTAATACTTTGAGCGAAGTGAAAAATATCTTCTTATGCTTTGTTTTCCTGTCTCCAAAACATTAATTTTTGTTTCTTGCTACTAGCCAAACTCCTTGAAAAAGCTGATTACACCCAATCTCTCTCTATTCTATCTCCCCAGTCCCTTGCAATATGACTTCTTTTTCTTTTTTTTTTTTTTGCAATATGACTTCTGATCCTACCATTCTACCAAAACTGCTCTCAAAAATAATCAATAACCTCCAAGTCATTCAAACCAATCACTTCTTTTCATTACTTAACTTTCCAGGTTTCTTGGCAGTGTGCTGCACTGCTGACCACCTCCTTCTCCTGGAAACTCTCATCCTGCTCAGCTTCTAGGTTACCACTCTCCTCCATCTCCTACTTCTCTCTTCCTTTCTCCTCCTGATCCTTGACGGTCTGCCCCTTAAGGTGCAGTCTGTCTTCAATGCTCTCCTTGCCTTCTCCACACGCCCTCCCTCATTCATTTCCACAGCTCCCATTACAACATCCTTGTCTCCGGTGCCAGACCCATATGCCCCACAGCACTCAACTCAGACTCCAAATGTCCAGAATCTAGGCCATGTCCCCCCAATCTGTTCCTCTCTGATTTCATCATGCCTGTCAACAGGACCACCATTTGCCCAATTCCCACATTAGAACCTATCATCTGCACTTTCCTCCCTCTCTTACTGTTCATACCCAGTTAGCATCTAACTCGAGGGGCTCTAACTCGGCCACGGTGCTTCCTTTTGTTCCCTCTTCTCTCTCTTCACCGTCACTACTATACCACCAGTCTTCATTAGCACCTACCTAGACTACTGCGAAAGCTGTCTAACCGACCACCTCCTCCAGCTCGAGTCTCTCCTGGCTCTGCGGTCCACCTGCACGCGCAGCGGACAAACTCTTCTTTCTTACAGATCTACTCAAAAAGCCCTCTTCTCTGCTCAGAAACCCTCAATGGCTCAGTGTGGACTACTAAGTAAAGTCCAAAGGCCTGTCTGCCAGTCAAAAACCTTCGAAGTTAACCTCGTCCAACTTTTCCAGGTTGGTTTTATGTTACTTCTTAGCATATACTCGAAGCTGCAGCCCAAAAGGACTATTCACGACTCTCTACCTACACGTGCCCCACAACTGACCACCTCCCTGCCTTTTCCTGTGGTGTTCTCTATGCCATATCCCTATTTAATTTCTGCCCATACTCTAAAGCTCAACTCAAAAACCATTTCCTCCAGGAAGCTTTCCTTAACCCTGACTCCCAAGCCTCAGCTTGTACCACTCATTCATCTGTCCTACTGTCCTTCATGTTCTGATTATGTCATATTCCACACCTAGACTGCAAGTTCTTGGAGGGCAAGGCCTAGGCCCTCTTTAACCTGTTTGTAAATGTTGTTAATACGCTCTGTACCTTTATCTCCCCTAAATGGAGGCAATAATTTATATTATTACCAAGCATACAGCAGAGAAAGGAGAGAAAGAACAGTCAAAGTGAGTGGCAAAAAAATTGTACTAAGTCTCTCCAAAATTTGGTCAGCAGAATATAATACTGAAAGTACTATACTATATCTAGCTATAGTACTTCTGGCAATGACAGCCAAGCTACCAGGAAAATAGCCACAAATGCAGGGTGGGGAAAAGGGCCTCTAAATGTGAGGAATTTAACTATCTCAAGCCTGCATGAAAGGAGTAGTACTATCCTCAGGCTCTCAGGGCTCAGCTTAACAATTTATTAATGTAGTCAGTCTGTTGTGTTGTTTTGTTTTGTTTAATTTTGCAATCTTGGTTGGCAAGCTCTCTCTCACCACTCACTCGATGGGAGCAAAAACTGAAAGGCGACATGGCGGGAGACCAACTAGTAAAGCACATGGGATCACCGAGCAACTTGGCTTCAGAAGCCCCTATGGGCATCAATTTATCTCAGAATCAATCTTCCTAACAATCTTGCCTCACCAAATAAACGTAATTTTAATCGTTTAATCGTTGTACTAGCTAAGCTGTGCCCTAGATGCTGGGAAGAGAGGAACGGGAGAGGCAATCACTGGCCCATGGCCAGTGCCATGCTGGAACATCCTCTCGTTTCTCTATCCTCAAAGCATTTATTAAGCACTTACCATGTGTAATGCTTGAAAGGTAGGATGGCCTCTGCTCTCTGGGAGCTCACGTTCTCAAGGGGCCTCTTTTAAAATGTCATTTCCAGTGACTGAAAGCCTATCAGTTTCTGATGTTGAGCTAAATGACAGGGCCGGTGGTAACCAGCACTTTCGTTTCTAGGTTTTAAGCAGCTGTGGCTGCAGCATCTGCAGAGGCAGGTGTCAGGCTACATGACTACAGGGGTTGGTTCCCAGCAGGAAGCTTGAGGACACTGGCTGGAAGCATGGCTATTCTTTATCTTTTTTTTTTAAAAGAGGGGGAAGGCAGGACAATTGGGGTTAAGTGACTTGCCCAAGGTCACACAGCTAGTAAGTGTGTTAAGTGTCTGAGGCCAAATTTGAACTCAGGTCCTCCTGACTCCAGGGCCAGGGCTCTACTCACTGTACCACCTAGCTGCCCCAAGCATAGCTATTCTTAAGGCTCTTGGGTTTAGGGCCCTGGGCTGTCTCCATCAGGGTTGGGGGAAATGGTGTCCACTGTGGTGGTGGTGGTGGTGGTGGTAGTGGTCTGACCTGCCTGGCCCACACTCCTGTCTCTCCCCTGATGCCCTGGCTGCTTCAACTAAGCTGGCCAGCCCGCCCTGAGAGTGACCCTGGTTGGGAGGGCAGCCTCTTCTAGACAGCAGCTGCTTCCCTGGGTGTCTTGCTCCCTGGTGGCTCCTTCCCTGGACAACTTTTGCTTACCCCAAATATGTGATCTTCTCTTCTAGACTATAAACTTCCAGTTTCCCAGATGGTTGGTGTCTCCCTGCTTGTGACCTCACTGGTGGGAAACCAATCAGTCCTGAATAAAAAGACCACCCTTCCTTATAAAAAAACCTGAGCTGCTCCAACAGGAGATCTGTAATAACCCCTACACTGAGGGGGCTATCCCAAAACACAGACCCAGGGCCACCAGGACCTGAAGACCAAAATGCCCAAGGCGCCCAAGCACCACCCTTGGTTGTATTCCCTCCTTGCCCCTTGCCAGTCTTGCTCTGGGCTCATGTAGTCCTGGCCTCAGTGTGAGGGGGCTACCTTTGTTAGAGGTATCAGTCCAGTGTAAGAAGGAAGGGTGGGGAGCGTCAATACGTTGCCCAACTATCCCTGCCCCACTCCCTTAAGCAGTTGAATGTCAAGTCACATGGCCTTTAAGGCACAAAAAAGTAGCTGACTGCCTTTAGCACTGACTAGCCTATCTAATCCTGAGAAGCTCCTCAGTCTCCAGCAACAGGCCTGTCAGGCACTGTGAGAGGGTGCTGGATACAAAGATGAGGATGCAAGCAGCCCCTGACCTCTGGCTTCCCTTCTCTTCAGGGGGAAAGTGTATGTGCATGAGTCAATACAATTTCAGACGGGTGAGGAGAATCACCAACAATTGGAAGAAGAAAAGCCTCAAGTGGCATTGGAGCCAAGCCTTGGAAGAAGCCGGAGATTTCCAAAGATGGAGATGAGAGAGGGGAAGAACATCCAAGTGTAGGCAGAGGGAACAACGTCCCGCATATAGAACGGTAAGCAGGCCAGTGTAGCTAAACACAGACTAGATGAGGGGCGGGCTGGGAAAGCAGGCTGGAGAGATGAGTGTGAGCCATAGTGGGAAGGCCTTTACAGGCCAAACAGGGACAACAACTGCAATGGGAATTCAAAGAAAGAAGAAATCAGCGGAGGAAGAAACCACAGGAAAGTCCTTCAAAACTCTGTGAAAGAGCCGGGGCTGTGTTCAGCTCTGGGCACTGCGTTTCAGAGACATAAGATGGACCTTTTTATTTTTTCTTTATCAGAACTGTGATTTAAACAGCATAGGGAGTGCTCAGTAAGAAGTGTTCTCTATCAATGTAGATCACCATGTGACTCTAGTCCAGAAAATCAGGAGCAGGCTGAAGGACACCCCAATTCAGAGCCGCTTTTATAGATGAGTCTGGCCATGCACAGGGAAAGTTATAGTGAAAAAGAATGATATCCTTTGGCCCAGTAATTCCATTGTTGAGAAAATATTCTAGAAGTTATAGCAAAAACAATCCCCTTCCACCAACACTACCACCACTACCCTCTAACCTCCCCCAAAACCCTGTATGTTCTTATCTTAATGCATCTAAAAGAAAACTGGTCAAATAAGGAAAAAAGATTTATAGTAAATCTCTCGGATAAGGGTTTTTAGTATCCAAGTTATATAACCAATGAAGAAAAATGTGTACTGTTAAACCAAAGGCCATCCTTTAAGAGACAAGTGGTCAAAGGATAAGGACAAACAACTCCTAAAGAACTGCAAACCACCATCCGATGATCAACTGCGAATGACTTAGCTTTTCGCAGCAATACAATGATCCAAGACAATTCCAAAGGACTTGTGATGAAAAATGCTATCTGCCTCCAGAGAAAGAACTGATGGACTCTGAATGCAGACCCAAGTTACTACTTTTCACTTTCTTTATGTTTTTTGTGGGTTGGCTTTTTGGATTTTTTTATCTGTTTCATTTTTCAACATGACTAATACATAAATATGTTTTGCATGATTGCACATGTAAAACCTATATCTAATTGCTTCCCATCTCAGGGTGGTGAAAGAGAAAGGAGGGAGGGAAAACCGAATGTTAACAATTATATTTATGTGTAATTGGGGGAAAAATACACTATTTAAAAAACCTGCAAACTATTAATGACTATGTGAAAAAATTCTCCACATCATTAACAACAGGTTTCATCTCACACCTTGCAAATTGGCAAAAACAACAAAAGACCAAGTTCATGTTGGAGGATTTTTAGGAAGACAAGCATACTAATGTCTCTAAGGCTATGAATGAGTATATTTATTATGGAAAGCAATTTGGACTGATGCTAATAAAGAGGTTGACATGCACATACATTTTGACTGAGACCCTACTGTGAGGCATAATAAACTTTGACGAGGTCATCAATAAAAAGAAAGTCCCCACATGTGCCAAAATAATGATAGTAGCACTTTCTGTGGTAACAAAGAACTGGAAACAAAACTGATGCCCACCACCAAGGGAATGGCTAAACAAATTGCATGTAATGGAATGACTGTGATGTAAGAAACAAGGAACGTGATGAATCCAAAGGAGCACAGTCCACATGAACTGATGCAGGGTGAAGTAATCCGAACTAAGAAAAATAGGTGCAATGACTAGAACAGTGTCCACAAAATCATCAAAAGTGAATGAAGAGAAATTATAACATTGACCTCAAAGAAAAAATAAGAGGTCATCTTCCTCTATTCCCATGGGAAAGGCATCTCTCAGATGTGTAACAGTGCATATAAAATCAGATTAAAAAATATATATATATAGAACAGTTTTTCATAATTTTTTTATTCCTCTTTTTCTTCAAAAAATTCTTTGTTAGAAGGGACAGCTCTTTGGGAGAGGAGAGGGGGAATACAGGGAAAATCTAGATGACATAAAACAAAAGATAACAATAAAAATCTTTTTTAAAAAAGTTATCTATTCAAAGATTTTCAGGGCAGCATTACATGAAATTGAAAAAAAAAAACCAAAAAATTCCTATAAACAACCTAAACCTTCCTTCCCTGTTGACTTGTTGGTTATTTCCACCTTTTAATACTGCACCCTCTCTTTCTTTTCATTTTATACTCTCCACTTCAGTGATCTAATTCCTACCCACAAAAGCAACCACCATTACAATACACATAGCTCCCAAAGCTGTATCTCTTGCCCTGACCTTTCTCTTGCACTCCATACTCACATATCTTCTACCTGGATGTCCCACTGGCACCTCGTATGTATCAACATACTCCCAACTGAGTTCTCCACTGGCATCCTCTCAAGGTCATAAAGAAGGCTCCTCAGCACACTGGGTGGACCAACTTATGGGCGGATATGAACAAGAGTTGCAAAGAATAAGCAAGTATAAGTGAGCAGAGATCATCATCAGAAGGAGAGCCACTCATATCAATGACATCACAGATGCATTGGGGTACTATTTCCTCCAGGGCTCAGCCCAGTTCTCTGTACCCTGAGCATTCTTAATAAGCATTTGTTGAAGCTGAAACTTTTAAAATGTTACAGGATAGTTTAAAGAGAGAAATGACTAAAAGGAAGACCAGTGGAAGAGCAAAAGGAACAAAGGCCTCACCTGAACTAGGAGCGGGGAGGGGCTGGGAGTGGTAGTGAGAATGAAAGGAGACATGTGCAAGAAAGATTTGACAGGCAATTAGATTTGACAAGTCAATGAATTTAGGGGGTAAGGAAGCAGAGTAAGTCAAGGGCAACAATCAGACTTTTGAGCTAGGATGAGTAGGAAACCAATGGTGGTATTATAACAGAAATTGGGATATTGGAGGAGAAACAAGTACCATGGCAAAGCTTGGCTTCAATCTATTGCATCTGATGGGCTAGCAGGTCATCCAAGTGGGGAGGGCCCATTACAAAGAGGGGAAAGTTACTTTAGAAACTGGAAATAAGATGTGGAAATAACCTAATTACAAAAAAAAGCAATTATAAAAGTACTATTTTTACAAAGATGCTCACCTAAATCTTTGATTTAAAAAAAAAAACTTTATAGTTACCTGGAAAATTCACTCAGTGAAAACAAATTATTCATAGCATTAGCCCCATCCAGCTCTCATGCTGTTATTCATACTGTTCTCTTAGGTAAGCTCTCTATTGTAGCCTAAGTGGTCTGTTCTACATTCCCCAAATTCCTAAATTCCTCCAGCTGCCTCCCATCTACAACTCCTTCTTCCTTTGTCTAAAGCCTTGGCCACTCCTTGGTGACAAAACACATTCCTTCTTCTGAACACCTCTGCTACTTACTGTTTCAAACGCTCACATCTATTTACACACTTATTTATGTATACCTATACATAAGTACACACACACACACACACACACACACACACACCTCTTCCTTCTACAGCGTCTTTCCAAATTAGACTTTAAGCCCCTCGAGGGTCAGCAACTAGTACAAACGAAGCATTTAAATATTTGTAGCTAATAATAATAATTGAGGGCCTGATTATAATATAATAGACTGAAAGCTGTTGAATTAGAGCAACTCCTAGAAATACCAGAGAGAGAGCAGAGGAACTGGCTTTCCAGGGTAATAATATGCACCAGTAATTAGCCTTTTATTTGTTCTGCATTTCCTTTCTTTAGATAGCCCCATGAAAAATACTAAATAAACATTCTACTTGGGTGTAATTTTGCCCATAAGTCATTTCTCATGTGTCTGTTTTTCCTAGTTTTGGTCCATTATTAGAAAAGAACAAAAGAAAAACACCACTGTTTGGGACTGAGCTGGTATTCTGGCTAATTAACTGCTATCGAATGAATAAGTCACAAGCCGAGGATAGGACTTTGGGCACGGGTTATGCAGAAGCAGATCCTAATCTATGGAACAATATGGCAATGTCTTCCCCAAAAGACCCTATTCTACTCTACCATATACCTACAACACACAGATGATATGAGAAGAACTTCCTGAGACACTGTTTTAACTAAAATGATCTGATGTGCAACTTGCATGAAATGATTAGCACACAGCTATCAATGCTAGCTGTGGTCTTCTCCGAGGTCTTCTCTGTTCTCAATAAGGACAGCTGCTGAGAATGGCTATGCTGACTAATACTAAGAATAGACAAGATAAAAACAGGTAGCAATTTCTCTTAAAAGATCTACTGTTTGAAGTTGCGTGACAAAAGAATAAGGCTAACAAAGATTCCAGTTTCCTATCTAGCCCTCTACCTATATTCCCTGTTTAAGCTCCTTGCCAAAAAGCATGGCCACTAATGGAATTAAGTCTTCCCAATTTACATGCCTATAGACATACTGCTATATTACCATAAGGTTACTTTACTGACATGTCCAATATAAAATTCACCTGAAGGTTCTCTTTTAATTTCTAAATATGATTAAAGGTTGCTTGAGTTTTCGTTATATAGCTTGATAAACGTGACAAATATCCATATAAATATGCATAATGACTTACTCAATATCCTTTCGTACTGATCCCATGAGGTTCTCTCTTTCCCGTATTGCCAAAAAATTTGCTTTCGTTTTATGAAATTCATGTGTGTAATCCTGTAATAGAGCAACATAATATTCCCACATAAAACAGTTTCTGTGCCTCAATCAAACTGAGTTTCTGTCAAAGAAACTATTTAAATAACAAGACCACAAAATATGCCAAAGAGCAAGAATCATCCAGTTAAGTAAGACTTGTAAAATGATTTCATTAAATGTTAAAGGTACTTTCAGAGCTCTACAAACCAGAGGACTGCACTGCTCTGGCGGCCTCCAAAAGAAGGTACAGATATGGAAGAGCTGTGTCCTATAAAAAATGTTTGTAATCATCATCAAATTTCAAGAATCACAGAATTGCCCAACTGCAGAGCTGGACAGGACCTCTGTAGCCATCCATCCCAGTTATATGGAAAGGAGTGCTCTTTCCAACACACTCAACAAGCCGTCACCAAGGTTCTGCCTAAAGAACTGCAAAGGGGGTGGGGGGGGGCGAGGAGGAGTAAGAATCACTGACTGCCAAAGCAACCCATTCCACTGTGGGGCAGCTCTATTAGGAGCTATTGGTAAAGGAACATTATGATTTTTAAGATATTAGTTATTTTGAGAGAACACAACTGACACCCTTAAGCAACAAGTGATCAGAAGAAAAACCCTAAAAATGCATATTTGCTTACATTAATAATAAAAACAAGATTTTAAAAAAATAAATTACATAGGTGAACTGATACTAATTTTAAGCAAGCATAATTTTAGAAAGTAAGATACTAGGGGCAAGAAAGGAACAAGGGACAGGTATCACTAGACTTTCTAGTCCTTTGTCACCCACATTTAATGCATTAAGTTTTCACTTTCGCAGTTATGAAGGAAAACAACAGGAAACAATTATCACTGGTTAAAGTGTTGAATAACAAGCAATAAAGTTGGGAGGGAGGGGTTATGCAAGGGTGACTAAAACTGCTAATTTTAGGTGATGGTAAAGACAAAAGTCATTTGGGGGAGAATTAACTGACATATTTGAAATTATACAAAACAATTTTTTCCCAAGATAAAAGAACTTTTTTTAATATGTTCTAGAACAACGCTTGGGGATTGTACCACATTCACCTATGTGCTCATTAGTTTAGCTGATGGGGTTACTTTCAAATTCAGTACCTTCATGAATGTATTTCATTTCATAAGAGAAACCACCCATAGAAATTTAGTTCACATGAAATACTTATGCAATCCAGGAGAACACAACATGCCACAAAACTTTAAGGAACAAAGTCATCTACCCCAAAGAATTAAAATTCTTGGCTATCTTAACAGAAAAATGTGATTTTTTTTTGGTACTTTTGATGAATCTTTAGTAGTTTTCACAAAAAATCTGCCAACAACAAATAAATCACTTTCCCATGTTGTTCCCATCATCTTTTAAAAGAAGGAACACGGATGGTAGTCCTTTGGTACCTGGCACTATACAAAGAAAATTATCTCAATCTCTATTCATACAAAAGTTAAAATGGATTAAATCAGGGCTGTCCAACCTTAGGTTTTTATTGAAACAATAGACAATATATTTTGACTTGCCATTTTATTTTTTTTTAATCATTATTTATATATTTATTTAATATTTTTAGTTTTCAGCATTAATTTTCACAAGATTTTGAATTACAAATTTTCTCCCCATTTCTACCTTTCCCCCCACTCCAAGATGGCCTATGGCCTATATTCTGGTTATCCTGCTCCCCAGTCAGCCCTCCCTTCTGTCACCCCACGCCCCCCACATCCCCTTTTCCCTTACTTTCTTGTAAGGCAAGATAGATTTCTATGCCCCATTGCCTGTATATCTTATTTCCTAGTTGCATGCAAAAACTTTTTTTTTGAACATGTGCTTTTAAAACTTTGAGTTCCAAATTCTCTCGCCTCTTCCCTCCCCACCCTCCCTAAGAAGGCAGGCAATTCAACATAGGCCACATGTGTATCATTATGCAAAACCCTTCCACAATACTCACATTGTGAAAGACTAACTTTATTTTGCTCCCTCCTATCCTGTCCCCCTTTATTCAATTTTCTCCCTTGACCTTGTCCCTTTTCAAAAGTGTTTGCTTTTGATTACCTCTTCCCCCTATCTGCCCTCCCTTCTATCATCCCCCCTGCCTTTTTATCTCCTTCCTCCTTCTTTCCTGTGGGGTAAGATACCCAATGGAGTGTGTATATTATTCCCTCCTCAGGT
>CM053627.1:30668075-30768623 GCA_028646595.1 Phalanger gymnotis
TGTATGTTTTGGTCTTCTTTGTCACCAAAGAAAGATTCCAAAGTCTGCGTCTGAATCTGATTTGCTGCCTGTTCATGTACCCAGCCAACTACTTGACCCTTGAGCTTTTTGTCAGGATATGACTGCTTGTAGAGAGTACTATGTCCCAAACTTGAGGGGCTGTGCTGTTGTTTTCAGAGCTATTTCTACAAAGCAAGCTCTGGCACACCAGTGTTCCTCCTCCCCCACAACCACCAAACCGGACCACGACTCAGATCTAAGCAGGCTCTGCACTTCTATTCTGATCTGCCACTTAATTCCTCCTACCAGGTGGGCCTGGGGCTGGAAGCAACTGCAGCTGTAGCTCTGTAAGCAGCCTCAGAGCTGTACCACCTCCGCCGCCCCTGGCGCCGTGGCCTACTGCCAACTCCTTTCACTCCCTCCCGCAGTTTTTCCCACTAACCTTCTTTGTTGCCTTTGGTGTTTGTGAGTTGAGAAGTCTGGTAACTGCCATAGCTCACTGATTCAGCACACTACGGCCTGTTCCGCCCAGCTCCAGGTCTGGCTGGTCCCAGAATGGCCCACGCTGGGCTCTGCTCCGCTCCCAGTACGGTGTGATAGACCTGACCCAGCAACCATCTAGGCTGTCCTGGGCTGAAGCCCTGCTTCCCTCTCCTATTTTGTGGGTTCTGCAGTGCTAGAATTTGTTCAGAGCCATTTTTATAGGTGTTTGGAGGGTCCTGGGGGAAAATTTTAGGCAAGTCCCTGCTTTCCAGCTGCCATCTTGGCTCCGCCACATAAATCACACTGCTGGCCCCGTGCATTTTGGACAGCCCTGGGTTAAATGGCTGCAGCAGTCAAATTGCCTAATTTGAATTACCTCCCTCAATGGGTGCCTCATTTTGTTTAATGGATGGGATACCTGAAAAGCTGTGTGTAAACTAAATTTTTTTGAAAAACGAATCATTTAAAGATCCACTATCAATAGCAATGTAAAGGAAGCCTAAGATCAATAATCTTTTATATTTAATCTTGAAGGAACCTTGGGGATCATCTAAATCCAACCAACTCACCTTAAATGGGGCTGCTGAGGTCCAGAATTTAAATGACTTCAATCAAGAAAACAACAAACATTTATTAAGTACATACTATGGTGCAAGCCTAAAGATGCTAGATGCTAGGCATACAAATGTGATGAACAAAACAATCTTTAATCACAAGGAACTGACATTCTAACGGAGAAGACAAGTACACACAGAAGTATATGCAGAAGAAATCTAAAGAAATTAAAGACAAATAAATACAAAGTAGCTAGGCAGAGGGAATCTGGAAAGGCTTCGTGTCAAAGGTGGTACTCAAGGTAGGTCTAACAAAATTATACATATACTCCAGGCATGAGGGATGGACAGTGAAAAGGCCTGGAGGGAGAAAATGGAGTATTGTGTTACTAACTGAGTTTGGCTGGTCTCAGAGGACCAGAGGGGGAAGTGATGGGGGCTGGAATGAAACAATGAGGTTGGCACACAGGCTGGGCCAAGACTGCTAAGGACTTTCATAGGGATCTGCTGCAGTGGAATGGAGCCAAGTGCCAGGGTCACACCTGTGCTTTAAAAAACCACTCTGGTGGCAGTGGGGAGGGTAGACTGAAGTGGGGGAGAGACTTGAGACAAGGAAAACCATAAGGAGGCTGCTGAGGGCCTGAATGATGGCGGCAGCTGTGTGAGTGGAGAGGAGTCAATCTCAAGACATGTATAAACAGAAATGGTAGCAAGGTTTGTGAAGTGATTGGATCTGGGGGTGAGGGAGAGGGAAAGCAGAGAACAGAAAATAATGCTAAGGTTGTAAATCCAGGAAATGGGAAGGATGGTACAGGGAAGTACTGTGTAATACAGCTGAATCAAAATAAGTAGTCTACAATAAAGCTGAAAAGGGAGATGGGGCCCATGTGATGAAGAGCTGTAAATGTGAAACAGAGGTGTTTACATCTGATCCTTGAAGTAAGAGGGAGCCTCTGGAGTTTATGGAATAAAAGGGTGATACAGTCAAACACGAACTTAGGGAAAAATCAATGCAGCTGCTATGTGGAAGACAGACTGGAGGCGGGGAAAGGCCCTGAGGCAGGAGGCCCAATAAGGAGGCTACTGAAAAAATCTAGGAAAGCAGCAATGAGGGCCTTCACAAGGGCAGCAGTCATGTATGGCGAAAGAGGTAGAGGGATCTCAAAAATGTTGTAGAGGAAGAAATGGACATATGGTGCAAGAGTAAGGAGTTGAGGAAGATACTAAAGGTTGTGAACTTAAGACAATCAGATTCATCCTTACCAAGATATACAACTACTAAATAACTCATCACTCACCTAGATCATTGCCCCTGCACCCTCTACATTTTCCCCCTCTTCAAATCTCTACCCTTTAGTTACCCAGTTTAGAACACCAGTGTCCTCTATTGCCAGCTCCCTTGCTTCCCTGGGTCCTATCAGCAATGCATATTGCCAAACCCCATCCCAGTACTACTCCTACCATCCACACCCTCTGCTCCTACTCCTGTGCTCCCAAAGTTCCATAAAAGAGCGGTTATATCTGTCTATGTTACCTAATCTCAACCCTTCAGCAAAACCACCTTTCAAGGCCTTTGGTGATTCTTTATCCTTCTCCCCAAAAAGACTGTTCCAAATCTTCTCTTCTCTCTAGACTCCTCTCCCTCCCTTTCCCCAGACCCGTACAGCTAGGAAACAAAACTTAATACTTTATTGAAAAAATTCATCACAAGCTTGCTCTCCTCCTTTTCCCTACATTTCACAACCTCATGACATTATTCCCTATCCTTGCCTCCTTTATTCCAATATCTGATGAGATGGCCCTCCTCGTTGCCAAGACCAACCTCTCTATGTTAGAGGTTACTCCCATTTCCCTCTGTCCCATCTAGTGATGACTCAATCACCATTTTCCCCAATATTCAATCTCTCCCTATCTCAAGTGGTTCCTTCCCTACTGTCTACAAACATGCTGCAGTCTCTTCACCATTCTACAAACCTTCACTAGACCCTATCATTCTTCATAAGCTATCTTCCTAGATCACTCTTCCCTTGCTCAGCCAAACTCCTGGAAAGAGCAGTCGATAATCATTGCCTCCAATTCCTCTGCTATTACTAACTCCTCATTCATGTGCTTGGCTTCCAAACGTTATCACTTAACTGCCCTCTCAAAGGTTAATGATGCAGTGAGTAGAGCACTGGCCCTGGAGTCAGGAGGACCTGAGTTCAAATCCAGCCTCAGACTTGACATATGTACTAGCTGTGTGACCTTGGGCAAGTCACTTAACCCCAACTGCCCTGCCAAAAAAGCAGAAAAAAAAAAAGGTTAATGATGAGCAATAGAGGAGCAGGGAGAGAGATACCTTAGCAATTATGGAGAGAGGAAAATCTCTTGGCCAAACAAAGAAGAATGGATCAAAGGTGAATTTTTATTACATAAAACTGAAAAGACTTTACACAAACAAAATCAGTGCAGTCAAAATTAAAAATGAAAAAGTTAACTAGGAAAAAAATCTTTATAGCAAGTTTCTCAGATAAAGGTCTATATTCAAGATGTATAGGGATCTGATTCAAATATCTAAGAACAAAAGCCATTCTCCAATAAATGACCAAAGGATATGAACAGGTAGCACACAAAGAAGAAATTCAAACTATCAGTTGTGAAGGGAATTATGATTTTTTATTAATCGATATGTGTAATGAATATACTAATAATTTAGATTTCTCATGAGACTCTGGCTTGGGAGTCAGAGACTTACAATGCAGCTTGAAATGATCAAACTCTTGACAATGCTCTCACAATCACTACATTCTTGTGCCAGTGTACATTAAGGGAAGTGAATCAAGACTGTAGAACTTGTTCCCGTCACAGATCTCTAGTTTTACGACCCACCAAGTAATGACCCCCCCCCCAAGATTTGAAACAATCAAAGAATTACTGTATTGTGGACTTGTGAGCCTGTCATAGGAAACCATTCAGGTCCTGGAAAATGATTATCTGTAATCTACCTTCCCCTCCTCCTTCCCCACTTATGACTTCTGCATATAAGCTGTGCTTTTACTCCAGCTTGGAGGGCATTCCTCACTCTGAAACTGATTAATTAAAGCGGTACTAGATTACTGACACTCTTGTTCCTAGGCCTGCTTTGTGCAGTTCCAACTATTTCCAGGTTAGAGACTGGCTCAGTAAAATCCTGTTAACACAATCATATTAAAATGCTCTAAGTTACTTATAATAAGAGAAATGCAAATTAAAACAACCCTAAGATTTTACCTCATACAGCTAGCAAAGATGACAAAAATGAAAAATGACAGCTGTTGAAGGGAATAGGGGGAAGCCAGACACACTAATAATGCACTTTTGGTAGACTTCTGAGATTTGGTCCAGTTATCTGGAAAGCAATTTGGAAGTATACACAAAAAGTCACTAAACTATGTATGCCTTTGGACCCAACAATACCACTATTAATCTCATGCACCAAAGAGATCAAAGAAAAAGGGAAAGGATGTACAAAATAGTCAGGTCAGTGACTGAAGGGACTGGACATGAAGGGAATACCCCTCAATTGGGGAAAAGCTAAACAAATTATAGTCCATGAATGTGGTAGTTTCATTGGTAGAGGCAACTCCCTGGCAAGGAAACTTCCTTGACTAAGGTAAATCATGACTTTGTCTACAACTTGCAGTCTCAGGAGCTTGCTTAGAACACGGAGAGGCTAAGTGACAGGTGGTACA
The DNA here is from genome assembly GCA_028646595.1 of Phalanger gymnotis. Classification (NCBI taxonomy): domain Eukaryota; kingdom Metazoa; phylum Chordata; class Mammalia; order Diprotodontia; family Phalangeridae; genus Phalanger; species Phalanger gymnotis. Next base: position 30,672,823 of record CM053627.1, read on the forward strand.
GCCACTGCATGTCAGAGGGAGAACCTGAACCAAGGTGGTCTTGGCCTCTCCTCTAGCCACCACGTTAGGCTGCCTCTCACATGAATGTAGAGGAATATTGCTTCATAATAAGAAAAACACAAAGAACAGACTGAGGAAACACAGGAAGACCTTACTAAACAAATGCAGAATCGAGTGAGCAAACCAGGAGATTTTATACAACACCAACACTATAAAGAAAAAACAACTTTGAAAGACTCAAGAATTGTGACCAATGCAATAATCAACTACAACTTCAAAGGAGCAAGGAGGAGGCACATGATCTCATCTCCTGAGGGAAAGCTCATAGTCCAGGGGTATAAAATGAGACATCCATTTTCATACATGGACAATGGCTAGGTGCATTGTGATTGGTTATGCTTATCTGCTACCAAGAGGATGTTTTTGAGGGCAGGGAAGGGTTTGGTGAAAGAGGGGCTAAAAAAAGTAGTACCAGTGAAGCATTTTTAAAAAAGACGCAGAACAGAAGGAAGTTCAGAAGACAGACGGGCAGGACAGCTTTGAAATTAACCTGTTGAATTTATTATACACATCAAGGCACAGGCTGTAAGCAGTAGAGTTTCGTGGCTTCATGAATCTCTTAATTTCTACTCTTTGTATATGGAAATATTTGGTGGTGTTTTTAAGTTCAGAATAACAAAAAATGAAGTTTTTTAAAAGATCATGTTGAAGCCAAAATATATATTGAGTGTTTCTTTGTGCTTCTGGTGTGATGTCAGGAGGTATTTGTTTTTCTTCTTTTCAATCTTACAGAGTAAAATTTAAAATCCATGCCCCACCTCCCCTGATTAAGTTCACGATAATCTTTTAAGCATCAATTCTGAAGGCCTTTTCTCGGTCCTTATTCTTCTCACCCTCTTGGGAACATCTGACACTGGTAACCACCTCTCCCTTCAGGATACTTTTTTCTCTCCCTTTTCCAAGACACTCTTGGGTCTCCTTTGCTGGTTCATTTTTCAGATCACACTTCTAACCTTCCCTCACACAGTCTCTCTTTCAGTGATTTCACTGGCTCCCTGAATTTTGCAAGCACCTCTCCGCTGATGACACCCAGATGTCTAAATCCAGCCCTAGACTGTCCCACATCACCAACTGCCTACTGCCCATTTCAAACTGGAAGTCCCAGACACCCTAAATTCCACATTTCTAAAGCAGAACTCATCAGTCATCTTCTCCCCCACACCACTCCTCTTTTCCATTTCCCTCTGCCTGCCTAGGGTGCTACAGTCTCACCAGTCACCCAGGTTCTCAATCCTGTGTCACCTTCTCACTCCTCACTCTCACTCAAACCGTTACCAAATCTTGTCATTCCTCTCACTGCAATTTCACATCCGTTTGCTTCTCTACCCTAACCTCATTCAGGCCCACGCCCTCTCCACTCTGGACTACGACAGTCTCTTAATTAGCACTTCTGCCTCAAGTCTCTCTCCACTCCAGCAGAGCTATCATCTGGCTGCCAAACTGATCTTCCTTAATCAATACGTGACCGTGGGAACTGTCTCCTATTACTTTAAGAATAAAATCTTCTATTTGCCATTTAAAGCTCTTCAGACTGGCCCGGACTTCCCTTTCCAGTCTTATGACCCTTCACGGTCACTGGAGTTCAGCCAAACTGGCCTCTTCTTGTTTCCCCATCTCTCTCCTTGCCTCTGCCTTGGCTGTCCCTCGCATCATCTCTTAAAAGTCCTTGTTTCCTTCAAGTCCGATCTCAGATGCCGCATTCTGTGAGGGCTTCTTCCTGGTTCTCCCCCAGGTGTTCATGCTTTACCCCGCCAAAACATGTTTTCTAAATCCCTTTTCTCTCTGAGTCCACGTGCCCCCCTGCCCCCTTCCTGGCTAGATTGGAAGCTAACTAAAAAGCAGCAACAGTTTCACTTTGGTCTTTATGCCCCTAGTATTCAACCCTGTGCCTGGTTGTCAACTGACTGACTGACACTCTCAAAAGGAAGAGGGAAATTCTGTTTGGGACATGCTGAGTTTGACATTTCTATGGGACATTCAGCTTCACGCATCCAACAGGTAAGTGGCCTCACAGTCCTGAATCTCAAAGAGAGACTAGAAATGGATCATCAGCTTAGAGATGATAATTAATCTCACGTGAGCTGATGAGATCACAAAAGAGTATAGAAGGGAATAGTTTATGATCATGCCACTTGCCTACTACTACTCTAAGAATAAAAAAATGGCATGGCAAGGAAAGAATTCTTTTCAATAGTAAGTAACTCTTTCCTAATCTATCTTTCTCCAGAAATCTAGAATTCTGTCAGACTGATTCAACATAAGGTGGCCCAACACACCATAAAAGGTCTCTTCTGTCTCCTGAGCATCCTTCTCCCACTAGCCATTACTCCTTGATCACAGTTGGTAAGCCAATGAAAACACTAGGTAGTTAATTACTTCCCTCACCCTAGACCTAGGTTATACCTCTTATTAATTGATCCTCAGTTTCATAAGACAATTGCAATAGTTAACAGCCATTTTCAGAATATACTTTCAAAGTTCTTTCTTCGTTACAAAAAAAAAAGGGAATCACTGGGAAGCCCTCCTTCTCTGAATTGTTTTAAACTACTGCAAAAAATATTTAATGGGCAAGTGTGAAGCACCAAGTTACCTGCAAGATGTCTCGGTGTCGCTGCAACGTGTGCATGAGCGCTGCATTGAGGGAGGGAACGCCAGCACTATTGGTGTACTCTGCCATTTTGTCATTTACTCCTGTAAGCTACACAAAAGGACAGGGCATTAAACAAGGCATTTTAGAATATGTGATCAGATCCATGACATCAAAGTCAAACTGCCCTTTCCACTATGTGCCACAGCATTGGAAGCAGGGGTAACACACAGGGAGAGTAAGGCAAATGGGGCTCGGTTGCTGTCATCAATGCTAAGACATCAACAAAAAAAGCTAATGTGTCAATACAAAATCTGGCAACAATTGCAATAAATGTCACCTGTCCTGGGAATTGTGGGGGGAATATGATGACTCATCTCTTTAGATGACTGGGAGAATTCAATCAGCTTGTCTGAAGTAATATAACAACGCTTTATTCTAAATGGCCAACTTGCTATCAGAAAATACTACGTATATATATATGATTTTAAAAAGCACTCACCCTTGCCAAGAGTTGTTCAATCTCCACAGCCATTGTTTCAAACATTCTGTCTTGACTTGATCCATTTAAAAGGGGCGTTGTATCAGAACTAAAGCAATATTAAATTAAAGGGAACCCATTACTTCAGGTACCAGGCGAGTTACATAATAACAGTTTACAAAGAACTCAAGTATAATTCCCGTAATATGCTTTCTTTTTTGAGTTAAATTTTCTAAATTAGCTTTTTCTATAAGACTTATATCTAACTTACACCAGAAATACTTTAACTTCTGAACCCTGAATAAATCAACACAAATCTATGCAAATTTTAGCCGTACTCTAAAGAGATTCTCACCCATTTGTCAACAGTAGATACGTATTATAAAAGCACTCATAGAAAAACCTTAAAATGTTTACAATTTCCAAAGCCAGGAAGTAACTGAAGCCATGGCAATGTCTAATTCAACTCTGGCTTCAAAGAAGCAAAATATTCTACATAATTAAACTATGGAAATAACAAGTAAATCATGTTAACTGAAGTACTCAGAAAGGCAATGTCTTACGGGTTTCTAAAGGAATAAATTGTTATTACTCCAAAACAAATAGCAATAATGATCCCTTTAATGCATTTATTCAGACACATGCTCCACCTCGATAAAGAAATGAGTTAAAGTTATAGTAAATCTGAACACAAAAAGAAATCACTTCCTTATTCCTAAAATAATTTGCAAAAGACAAATATCCATAATTTAAGAATAAATACAGAATGACAGAAAGAACAAAAAACCAGATATGTGGTGACCCAAGCTTTATACTGAGTTCCATTACTGGCTAGTTGTATGATCCAGGGCAAATCAGTCTCCACCTCTGGCTCTCAAGTTTCCTCCTTTAAAAGATCCCTAAGATCTCTTCCAATTTTAACTTTTAGGAAGGAGGGAAGGTTCAAACTTGTAATCGCATCGGTGTGGGGGATTAGGTAGGTGTTGGCACTAACGAGCTCTAGCAACTTTGCCCTGAGTTACCCGGGTTAAATTTATTTTAACTGTTCCTCCTTCTTTGGACTTTCTCCCAGAAGCCATAATTAAATCACTATTTTCTGTCCATACCTTTTACAGGGAATATACCTCCAAAGAGGTCAATGATAAAAATAAAGGTCCCAAATACACCAGAATAAAAAATACAAGCACTTTCTGTAGTTGCAAGGAAATGGCAACAAAGGAAGTGTCCACTGACTGAGGAATGGTACATGAATGTAACCTTGTGTTATACAAAGATAATGGAATGTTACTTTCCCGTAAGAAACTATGATGAATACTAAGAAGCATCAGAAGTTTTATATGAACTGATGCAAAGCCAAGTAAGCAGAACTAGAAAAAGGATATAAATTCTGTAAATTTACTTACAACAAAATAAATGGAACCAACAAAAAACAATCCAAACTGAATGCTATAACATTATAATGACTAAACTTGGCTCCGAAGAAGTTATAAGAAGAAACCTCTCTCATTTTTTTGCAGACTGGATGGGAGGGGGGGCCCCACCGGTATGGAACAGTGCATATAAAGTCAGACATTTTCAATATGTTGGTTAGACGGAACTTTTTTTTATTCTTTATTATAAGGAAGGATGGCTCTCTAAAGAGTGAATTCTGTTACATGAGAATACAACATCCTCGATCTTTCTGCAGATGTGGGGCACTATCAGAATATATAATACATAATTATATATATATAATATATAAATATTATATAAAATATATAATATATAAGTGGGGCGCTATCAGAATATATAATATATAATTATTATATATATAATCTATAATATATTATACAAAATATATAATATATATTATAGAATATAGAATATATATAATATACATAATATAATAGCATATATGTTAGATATATGTTAGCATATATAATAGCATATATAATGTTAGACTCAACCACTGTGTTGGTTTCACTCAACCTGGTTCTTTATTCATTTTTTAAAAACTGTTTTAAGACTCTCTGGGAAATGAAGACAGGAAGAACATATTGGAAAACATGGGTAATGTACAGGGTGGGCAGCAGGTGGTGAAAATGCACAGAAAAAGACAATAAAGTGCAGAAGGGGAAACAAATACAGCAATTTTGTCACTAAGAGTTAAATATCACATGTAGCTTAAGAAAAACTGAATTTAACCTAAATTTATGGTTTCTTAAACAATTTTCTTTCCTTCTCTTTGTACACTGAAATGATTAAGTTCAGAATAAAAGACAATGAGTTTTAGTGCATTTTTTAACAGCCAATTCTCAAGTCTACTTCCTTTCCATGGCCCTCATGACATCTGACAAGTTACCAATAAGATGTGAAATAAACGAAGTTGATGCCAAGAGAGATGAGGGGTGGCAAGAGGTTTAGAAGATTCACAAGGAGGAACAGAGAACTGTTTTTAAATATAAAATGGGCAAGAGGCCATGGGAGGCAGGAAAACAAAGATTCGAGCCCCGCCTCCAGTATATATTAGCTGTGTGAACCTAGGCAAGTCACTTAAACTCTTAATGCTACAAAGCAACTCTTGCATTAGCAGAATGAGTTGCTATACTAGGACTTCTCTATCCAAAGAATCCACAGGTCTAGACATAATAACTGGTCTTCTGCCTAGAGGTTCTCATCATAAGGATTGCTATGCTGCCAAACATGCCACACTCCACCTCCACCCACACCAGTCAATAAAGTCCAGAGACTCCTTAGGTTCAAATCTAAAACTCTCTGTTTGCTATTTAAAGTCCTTCATGACATGGCCCTTTCCTTCCTTTCCAGTCTTCTCACACATGGCTCCCCTCCATGACTCTGGCTTCCTGTCTGCTCCTCAAACAGGACACCTGCCCCCCTAACCCCACCCCGTCTCTTGGACTCTCCATTGGCCCCCAGGCTTCTGCAGGAAGCCATAGCTCTTAGCACCTCCCCCCTGCTGTGTGCATGGCTCTTCCCTTACTCCTTGGTGCCTCCTAATACCACAAGAGCATCTTGAGGGCAGGGACTGTGTTTACCTTTCCTTGTATCCCTAGAGCTCAGCACAGTGCCCTGGAGCCCTAAGAGGGAGAAAAGAGCAACATACTGTGAGGATTAGAGAACTGTCAATAGCCATTGACAGGTATCATTAACTCCCCAGCCATACTCAGCAAGGTACACAGGCCTCAATAAAGGGAAACAAAAACCAACTTATATGCCATAGATGTGCCAAGAGCCCCACAACGTGAGGTGCCAGCCAAAATGGAGGGAAAAAATGGCCATTACCAATTTTGTCACAGTAGCAGTATTCAGGGACAGCCTTCAATATGGGGAGCCAACAAATGTTTCAGACTGGACTTCCAATCTGGACCAAAGCCTTGGCTTTTAAAAAAAATCATTTTCTGCTAACTCTACAAAGTAATTTGCATTCTGCTTTAAATCTTTATATGAGGATGCTTTCAAGGCAATTACTCCTGAATAGCTACACTAAAAATTTACTGTATGTCCCAAATGTCTTAAGAGAATTAATCATTTTAAAGCTCAGAAAAACTTAAGCACTGTGTAAAAGAAATTTCACAAGCAGTCCTACAGAGTGAAATATAAGAACTAATTCAGGCATATCTTTTTCCTGGCATAAATAGATCTCCCTATTAGAAAGGATCATGTCACAATCTTTTCACTATGTCCATTCTGGTTAAGTGCCCATGAGGACACAGAGAAATGAGCCTGAGTGAGGTCTACAGTATGCTAAGTTATTACTTCAGAACTGCTACCTACATCAAAATACTCCAAATAGCACTATTGACTGGTTCCATGAAAAAGACAGTCTTAACTGAAACAGTGTTTCAGAGGGTCTGTTAATTCCATGAAACGTGATCAAATGATGTTACAGTAGGGGTTTCTTCATATTACTGAACCTTGAAAATGCACTTGCTCTGACATAATCATCCCAATAAAGAAACTAGTTAAAGAACAACAAATCAGAGCATTACTTGGAATTCACTTTCCAAAAGTACATCAGACTGTCGTATTTCTAGTAACCGTGCAAGAAACAAATTTCTGAATTTGGTTATGTTTTAACAACAATGCAAAAGAATGCTGTTTACAGCATGCTAATATAACCTACAGGCACCTACCAAAAATGAATACTTAGGCTGCAGAGGCAAATAGAGCACTGGCTAAAATCTCTGAAAAACACTTCAACCAAGTGTTTAACACTCAAACCAAACTGGTGCCCAAAGCCAGAAAGGGGATGGCTCAGCCACAGCGAAGTTCCAGTATCCAAACAAGGAGGACAACAGCGTGTCCGGCCAACTCTAAGACAGCACAAAGGCACCTTTTCTCTAGCTGCCCAGGGAGAAGGAGGAGATGGTTCTAAGAAGGGAGAGGGCCTCTGCTCAGGGTGGGTGGGAGGAAGATGGCAGGCAACAGAGAGACAACAGAGTTGTCCAATTCCTTTTGTTTTCTCTGCATGACCTTTACTCTAGAAATGACTGAGCTAGAGCTGATATTGAATACAAGTATGAAGATCATGAAAAAATACTCGGTCTTCCTTGAATCATAGTCAGTGGGCCGGTCCTTTCCGGACCTACATCTGCGTGCATGATGAGTTAGTCAGTGACGTCTGAAAGATCATGGAAAGCAGGAGAAATCCCACAAAATTTAAGAAGGGCAAATGTCCCAATTTTCAAAAGAAAGGATAAGTACAAAGCCTGAAAACTCTAGGCCAATAAGCCCCAATCCCAATTCCTGATAAAATTCCAGATCATATCATTAAAGCTGTTGTTTGTGTTTCATTCTCAAAGAGGACCATGGCATCAGGGAGGTGATGCCATGACTTGAAAAGTGAATTGCATTTAAGCAAGGGATGGTGCAAAGTCACCAGAGTCACATTCTCCCCTGGAGCCATCTGGGCCCAGTGGCAAGATATAGCTCAGGATGACTGGAGATGGCCCCAACATCATTAAAGGGATGTTGGTGAACAGCTACAAAAGAAAGCCACTGTGATGACAAAGAGACAATAAAGAGCCAACATGGTTCCATCAAGGGCGGGTCATGACAGATTAACTTCATTTCCTTTTCTGAGAGGACTGCTAAACTGGAGTGAGGGAATGCTATGGTTATTGTTCACCTAGATTTCTAGCAAAGCTTTTAATAAAGCATCTCCTGCTATTTGTTGTTGAGAATATATGTGAACTAGATGATAATAAGTTTAAAAGGATTCACAACTGGTTAGATGATAGGACTCAAAGAAAAGTCCAAGTTTAGCTCCAGCAGTTTGTGCTCACCTTGTGCTATTAATCATTTTTATTCATGACTTAGACAGAGGCAGAAAATGTCTTTAGCCATGGTGCTAAATGGACAGAGGCTCATCAAATTTGGAGATGATGCAGAACTGGGAGAGAGAGCTAACCTAACGGATGGCAGGGGTGAGATTCAAAACCAACTTGAGAGACGCTGGACTGAACATAAGAAGATGGAATTCAAAAAGGATAAAATCAACTACCCAAGTGTAAGATGGAAGTTATCTGAAAAGAGCAATTATTCTGAAAAAAATCTGGGGGCTTTAGTAGATTCGAAGTTTTCTAAGAGTCAGCAATGTGATGGGGCAGCCCCCAAAATTAGTGAGACTCTGGCTGCATGAAAAAGAGGGTGGCTTCCAGGAAAAGGGAGAGTCCTACTAGACAGACTTCATTAGGCTTGTCCTGGAGTACTGTCTTCAGTTCTGCATGCCACAGTTTAAGAAGTATACTGATAAGTTAGGCAGTGTCCAGAGGAGCACAAGGGCTTGGTGAAAAGCTTTGTGAGTGCATTATCATAGGAAAGCCAGCTGAAGGAACTGGCATGTTTAGCCTGGAGAACAAAAGATCCAGGGTGTACAGAGTAGCTGTCTTCAGTATTTGAAGGGCTGTCATGTAGGAGGAAAGAGACCTGTAAAGTCTGACCCCAGAAGGCAGAACCAGATGCAATGGGTGGAAGTCATGAAGAGGAAAATTTAGACTCGATGGTGGGAAGAATGCCTTAAAAAGTGGACCTGTCCCCAATTGGATGGGCTGCGTCAGCAGGCAGCAGGTTCCTTCAAAGGAGGGCTCCACGCAGAGGCTGGACAATCCCTTGTCAGGTATGTTTTAGTGGAAATCCCTTTCTTCTATGAGGTGGACCAGATGGTCACAGAGGTCCCTTACTACTTGCCTGAAAACTATGTCATTCTAAGTCAACAAAAAGCACAATATGTTTACTTTGAATAAGGATAGATCCTTACTAACAAGTGGAAAATTCGGAAGACTAATGCTAATGCCCATCCCCCACCCCTTGGCAAGGAGCAGTGGACTAAGGGTATGGAATACGGCATATATTTTCAAACATGGCCAATGTATTGATTTGGTTTCCTTAATTATGCTCGTTTATTACAACTGAGGGCTCTATCAGGATAAAGGATAGGAGGGTTATCCATGGGAAATGCCGATAATGTTAAAAAGAAAGGAAATCAACAGAACAGACTGACACATAGCCTTATTTTGCCCGAAACAGGAACTCTATTTTCAATCAAATCACACATTCTTAAGCACTGGCATTTCTCCACCTGTCATAAGCTTTGCACACAGATCTTTCACAATGCAAAACCTTTTAGGACTGAAAGAAATAATTTTAATGAATTACTAAAAAGAAAATAAATTCAAGAAGGACAGACTGAATGCGAACCAATAAAATCCAGTAAATATTTTGTTTTGCTTAAAGTAAAAACTTAAAATATATTATACAATGTAAGGCAAAAGAGAGATTTTGGTAGTACCTATACCTGTCGCGTCTTCCATCTCGGGCACTACTGTGACTATAACTTGTGCACAGTTTACTGAAGGAAACCAGTTTCAGATCAAGTTCATTTTCAAGCTGTCGGGCCTGTTTCCGGAGATCTTTAACAGAATTTGAAAAGCACATAATTAAAAATGGAGGGTTATTAGTAAAAGTACAAAATGATATGACTAAAATATTTGGTTTTTTTTGGAGAGCTGAAACCCTCAGTACATGTTCCAAGTATGAAAACGTGTGACTGGAATTGTCATTCTTTGCCCCAGTTAGATGATGCAGCAGAGTGAGACTTGGGCTGGAGTCAGAAAGCCTTGAATTCAAATCTGAGCTTGACGTGTCCTAGTTATGTGACACTAGGCAAGTCACATAACTTTTGTCTGCCTCGCTTTCCTCAACTGTAAAATGAGAATTATAAGAACACCTACTTTCCCAATGTTATTATGTAAAGTGCTAGGCACAATTCCTGACATATAGTACATGTTTAAAAAAGCTTGTGTCCTTCCTTTCTTCCAGTAAAAAAAAAATTCAAAGAAGGGAACTAAGATAACAAAGTCGATCTATTTTTTTTTTCACTTGAAACGTGATTAAGGAAACAATGGCCTAATTGGTCTACATTTTAGGCAAGTGCTAAATGAATCCTCTTTTACGGTCACTTTATCCTGCATTCTCTAGCTTAAGCAGACCCTGTCACTTATAATTAGCATCTCTGAAATTAATCTCAAAAGGACTTAAGAGTCTAGAGCACACAATTTAGCAAATACTGCCCTTATATTATTGTTTTCAATAAGCTTTAGACTTATCTCCCCAAAGAGACTGTAGGTCCGCTGAGAGGAGGAAACATGCATCCCAAATAGCTTCTAGCACATAACAGGCATGTAATAAAACCTTACAGATCAACATATCCAGTAAATCCTTATTAAGAAATATCCTAAACATCCATAATCATACTGAATAAAGTTTACAACCAATTAAATATTTTAAAACATCTGTTATGTGCCAGGTACTGTAAAAAATATTCACAATTATATGTGCAAAAACAAAGTAAAATATATTTACACACTTGGCAAATACCCCATAACTCATTAATAAAAATTCATTTGTTCTGTCCATTAAAAATTTAAGTAATTTTGCAAATACATCTAAAAACATCAAAGCACAAGGTTTTTATTTTGAAAAGTCAGCCAGTCAGTCAATAGATATTTATTAAACACCTACTATGTGTCAGGAACTGTGCTGTGAGTGCTGGGTGTACAAAGACAGACAAAAGACAATCCCTTCTCCCAAGGAGTTCACAGTCTAATGGGTGAGACAACATGCTAACAACTACGTACATATAAGATAAATATACACAGGATAACTTGGAGATCATTTCAGAGAGAAGGCAATAAATAGCATTAAGGGGTGAAATGTAGAAAAAGGAGTATCAGTATCATGTTTGAGGAACAGCAAGGGAGGCCAGTGTCACTGGTTTGCACGGTCACAGTGGGTTGTAAGATGTAAGAAAACTAGAAAAGTTTTGGTCAGGTTATTAAGGGCTTTGAATACCAAATAAAGATTTTATATTTGATCCTGGAAGTGACAGAGAGCCACTGGACTTTACTGAGTAGAGAAATGACACAGACCTGCACACTTCAGGAAGATCACTTTGACTGGTGAGTAGCGGACAAAACAACCAGCAAGCTATTGCAAGAGTCCAGGAATGAGGGGATGAGAGCCTGCACCAGGGTGATGACAGTCAGCAGAGAGAAGAGGGCATACAGAGATGTTACAAAGATTAAATCAAAAGGCCTATTAATTTAAACAGACTAGATTGAGGAGGAGGGTTGCGGGGAAGAAAATGAGTAGAAGATGACATCTAGGTTATGAGCTTGGATGACTGGAGGGATCACTGGTCCCCTCAACAGCAGCAGGGAAGTGATGAAAGGGAAAGGGTTTGGGGGGAAAGACAATGAGCTCAGTTTTGGACATTTTGAGTTTAAGATGGCTAAAGGACATCTAATTCAAGATGTTTAATAGGTAGTTAGAGATGTAAGACTGAAAAGTCAGCAGAAAGATATAGACTGGACAGAGATAATTGAATCCATGGGAGCTGATGAGATCAGCAAGCAAAATCGTATAGAAAGGGAAGGACCAGGACAGAGCCCTCCAGGCCACCCATGGTTAGCAGACAGGAGCTGGATCCAGCAACAGGAGAGGTCAGCTAGGCAGGAGAACCAGGAGAGAAAAGGGGACAAACTGCTTCAAGTTTTAAGCTGTTAGGATCTGAGTAGTTCAAAAACTTACAATCTCAGTGCTATCTCAAAGCAGCTCTGATATACTACTATAATAAATAAAACAGCAAAACTCTTTTAGAATAAAGTCATTGCTCTAATTCCTTTTGACAGAAGCAATGCATACAGCGGATACTTCAGCACCAGACTCAGACCTGAGACGGATCTTAATACGAAATCCAGCTAGGTTTAATCATCAACCTAAAGCCAAGTCCACCTAAATATTAGGTTCCTTCAGAGAGGAGTTTTACTGATGGAGGTAACACCCTCTTCAAATGCAGGTCAGCACTGTTGCTGCAACTGTCAGGATTTACCTCAAGTGCTGAGAGGCTGTGACTTAGTGCCAACCTAGGTCTTCCTGGCTCCCAGCTTCTGTATGACACACTGCTTCTCACATTCTTTCATAAGACCTCACTTAAGCTCTACTTTTGTTGGGTATCATATGTCCTGCTAGACTGGGCTGAGCTGGTCCTTACAACCTGCAGAACATTAGGTGTCTGAAAAAACCAAAGAATGCTGTCTAGAGTACAAGAGCTGAAAGAAAAAGGTGTACAGAAGAACACAAGATTTGTGATAATGGCTCAGTTTCCCCTCAGAATCCAACAACAGCCAATGCTTTGCACCTGAGAACATTCCAGTAGGAATGCCTCAGTCTGACAAGCATGACATTGTTCTCAGCAAAAGATTAAGAAATAAAGTCTTTGGTTTGAGAAGGCAGGTGTCATAATCCCTTCTCAAGCCTCAAACCAATACAAGGGCATATTCTTTACTTAATCAGTGACTTGCTGACAGAGCTGTTTTTGCTTTGTAAAAAATGACACTTAATTTGCAGAGATAGAAATCATACCTTAAGAGTGTATTTAGTGGAGGCAATTTTTAGAGGAGGCTGAAACTTTTTTCCCCTAAATACTCTGATGAAATCGGGTATAGACATACCACACAACGCATTACATTAAAGAACGCAAGATCTGTTGAGCAACATATATGCACAAAGGAAGAAGAAAACAAACAGCAAAATAAGAGAAATCTATTGGTTTTCTCTGAATAAATGAGTAAATGAGAAAAGCAAGCTTCTGGAAACTCTATACATAGGTCTTGTACTTATCATCTTTTTAAGAGAACACACAGAAGAGTCAAAACTATAGAGAAACAATGCCTAAAGACATGTATTTCAGTAAATTCTAACACGTTAGTAATATAGGAATCATCCCCAATGGCCAAAGCAATAGTACAACGTACCAAAACTTTTAAAAAAGATCACCTCCTAACTGACACTAAAAACACATCTGTTAGAAGTGCTTCTTGACTAGCAGTCTTCAAAAAGGCACTTTTACACGTGTTCTAAAGTAGCTTTTCCCCCCAAGTGTTTAAAAACACTTCATTAAAGCTGAAAAAGTTGCTTCTTCTTAATAGAAACCATTGAGTACGAGACTCTGCAAATCCTTCTTGGATCAGACTTCATGAAGATAGCCAAAAAAAAGTACTCTATTACCTATAATAATGATGATAAAAATGAGAGGTCCCGTACCAGGCTTGGAGTCAGGAAGATGTGGGCTCAAGCCCTCTCTCAGTCACACATTAGCTGGCTGACTGTGGGCTGAAAAATCCTAATCCAGGAGTGGGAAACCCACGGCCTCAAAGCTATATGTGGCCTTGTAGGTTCTTGGGTGCAGCCTTTCGACTGAGTCCAAGTTTTACAGAACAAACCTTTTTATTAAGGGGATTTGTTGTGTGAAGTTTGGATTCAGTCAAAGGGCTGCACTTGAGGACCTAGAAGGCCAAATGTGGCCTCAAGGCCACAGGTTCCTCATCTCTCTAACCCCCTCTGGGCCACAATTACAAGTGGTGGTTAATCTGTATTAGTGGGAAGGATTTCTATATTGGGAGCTAATGATGAAATCACAAACCGGTGTGATTTCTAAAACTACTACTAGCTAATAATAACACATATATAGTGCTTTATAGTTTGCAAATCTATTTACACTCATCATCTCACCATTTCCTCACAACTGCCCCTTCAGGTGGGTATGAGGTATTACTGGTATTATACTTTTTTACCTGTTCGAGGGCTCAATAAAACTAGAAACATCACCCAAACTGCCAAAAATAAAGATGTATCTTTTTAACACTAATATTCTACCAAGGTTTTGAAACATGGGGGGGATATCCAAGCCCTCAAAGAACTGACAATGAATATTGCACAGGGAGCTAGAGTGGGAAGCTGAAAGCAACATAAAACAACTAAGACACCTGGAAGATGAGCAGGAGTGAAGGCCATCAGCAGGAAAATGTTCTGATGGAAAAAGATGGGCTGGTCATGTATAGTGGGCAAGGGACAACAGGTCGACGGTCTGAGCACTACCATGGTGAGTATGTGTTATCCAGATGTCAGGGAAAGAATGGAAGGACCCTCATATATTGGAGGTGAACTCAGGGGAAGATATGGAAGAGAATCACTCACTGACAGGGACTAGAACCCAGATCTTCATGACTCCAAGACTATGACCCTCTGCCTCTCAGGCAGCAGTGTGGTGCAGGGGAAGAGCACTGGATTGGGAGTCAGAGGCCCTCAGTTCCAGTCCTGGCTCTGCCCTTTATTCCTATGTAACCTTGGGAAGCCACACTATGGGTCTCAGTTTCAAAAATCACAGATCTAGAGCAGGGGTTCTTCACCTCTTCCAGATCATGGATTCCATCCTACTCAAAATCATAATTTTGAAAAAAAATGCATAAAATACATAGGGTTACAAAGGAGGCCAATTATACTGAATACAATTATCAAAATATTTCTAAAGAAACAAGTTTCCTGAACCTAGGTTAGGAGACCCTGATCATGAGCCACAGGGGACCTAAGAAGCCTCCTTGTCCAACCTCCTCACTTCACAGTTGAAAAACTGAGTCCCTTCCAGTTTTAAATCCATGAATATTAATTTTTCAGATAAAGAGGCCAAGACTGGTCTGAAAATATGCTCATAAGTACCCATTTCCCATAGATTCAGGGAAGAGCAATAGGAAAAACAAAGAGGTCAAGGAAACCCATAGCACAAATTCTTCATCAATGAGTTAGGTAGAAAAATGAAAGAAAAAGGAAAGGTTTCTGAAGCATTTAGCAGCAGTATGTTCCAAGCACCCTGCAGGAAAACAAATACAAAGTCCCCAATTTTTTTTTTTGTCAATCTTTAAAGGCTTTATAAATCAATGACTTGAGTCAGAGGCCCTGAATTCCAATTTTACCTCTGATGAGTTTTACCTCAGGCAAGCCTCCTGAACCTCAGTTTCCTCACTTGCTAAATGAAAGGGCCGGTGACACGGCCTCTGGGGTCCCTTCCAGCCCTAGATCCAGCACCCAGAGTCACCGAGCCCTTCTGGGCCTCAGTTTCCTTATCTGTAAAAAATGAGGGCCCTTCCAGCTGTCTGTATGTGGGATACTATGATACCATACCACAGCGAGCTGTGATTTATTCTGCCTGTGAGACTTAAACCACACTTTCTAAAGAAAAGATAATGGTGGGGGAGAGAGGGTAGAAAAGTCAGAAAAACAGTGTTCACTGATTTTTGGATGGAAGGGGAAAAGAGAGAGTAAAGAAGGAAGGAGAAATGGGGGGGGGAAGAGAGAGAGAGGGAGGGAGGAAGGAAGAAAAGAAAGGAAAGAGGGAAGGAAGGCGAGAGGAAAGAGAGGGAGGGAGGGAGGGAGGGAGGAAGGAAGCGCAGCGGGCTCGGCAGCAGTCCAGGCCCTGTCCGCCCCGCCCCCAACCCTCCCTCACGCCCCACTTCCCGGTGGCCCCCCCGCCCGGCCGCCTAGCTCGGGACCCAGGCCTCTCTCCCCCGCCTCCCGGCGGGCCGCATCCCGCCCCCCCCCCAATCCTCCCCGGAGCCCAGCCCCTCCGGGCCGCCCGCTCACTTCGAGGCAGCCCCGCTGCGGCCGCCCTGCGCTCCTCTCTCCCTCTGAGGGTCCCCTGGCCCTCCGGCCCCGGTCCTCACTCTCTCACCTTCCCAGTAGTTGCTGGTTCCTGCCGCCATCTCTGTTGTCCAACGTCAGCCGGAGCCGGAGAGCACTGGAGAGGAAGAGGGCCAGAGCGCCGCTTCCGCCCCACCGCCCTCGTCGGCTCAGCCCCGCTCTCCCTAGCCGGGGCCGATGGGATAGGCGAGCCTCCGAAGGCATCGCCTTCACGCGGTGCGGCGGGGGAATTGCATCCTGTGAACACAGCCCTTTGGCCTGGGCTTTGCACTTCAGATTCAGCGAAGCCTCGGGCCACACCCCCTGCTGTTACCCACACTTTTTTTTTCCGCAAAGCCTCCAGTCCTTTGCCCCAGATCTAGTCATTAGCAGAAGGAGGGCTGGAATTGGAGTCAGGAAGCCCTGATTTTGACTCCTTCCTTAATAGCTGTGTTACCCTGGGCAAGTCACCTCAGTCGCCTTCAGTTTCTTTCAGAGACAAGGTGCCATACCCAGACTGATACTTCCTAGCTGTGTGACCCTAGGTAGGTCACCAACTCATGTGACTAGGACCACAACTTACAGAAAAGATGCTCCTTGCGTTAGTAGAGGCCCTTCCTCCCCAGGAGTCTCCCACAGCAAAGACATCTCAGGTGCGTTTCCTATTCGGGTCCTCATGGTATTTCTCATGAAAGATCTGTGACTTCCTTGGCAAAACCTGTCAAGTCCTAGGGAGTTCTGTCAAGTACGTAGACACTAAGCGGTTACTCAAAGATGTATAGCTAGTAAATAAATGAGAGGGTTGGACTTAATGAACCCTAAGGTCCCTTCCTGCTCTTAGTCCACCATCCTACATCCTAAGTGTCCAAGACAGGGATGTAAGTGAATCCCGACTCATTCCTCTTTGATACCTCAACATATATGAGTAATGGGTATAATTACGGAATCCATCCCCACCTCCCATAAACACAGGTTGATGATCCTGGCCTCCAACTTCATCAACCACCTACATTCCCAAGGCTTTCATCTTCCTCCTATCTCTACCATATGCAAGGATGGATAGTCATACCCTTACTGTAACTATCTCCCTTAACCATTGGGCATTTAATAAATGTTTGTTGAGTGGTCCAGAATCTGAAATTCCCTTGACCACAACTTACCCCTGAATCTCTCTCCTTCTGTCTTGTTTTTCATAAACCATTTCTTTATCTTCATGGCCATCCTCCTGTCCCTTTACCTCCTCCATGGTCTCCCAGTCTCTCATCTCTGCTCTCCAGGTCTTTTTCCTTTCACAGTGTTAACCCAATGATTGACCAGTCCAACCACACCCTATCAGTAACTGTTTAATTCTTCGTCCCCTTGTCCTATCATGAACTTCCTCAGCTGTCTTCACCATTTCTACTCTTCTATTTTTGAGTCATTCAGATCACTACAAATGTATCTTATCTGCATGAGCATCATTTTATTACTCCCTGATGGACTATTACCTTCCCTACTATTCCAAACCTTTTCTTCTCCCCTCTAACGTCCTACATCATCTCCTTCCCCATCCCTATCAGCAAAACCTGGGCTCCCACCTTACAAAGTGTGTGTTTGAAGGAGAGGGCATCCCATAGAGCAAGCTCCTTTACATCATTTCCCTTGGGTCAGCCACATGTGCTGAATCAGTGCTTGAATGACTAGGCACTTTGGTATGACTCATTGGTCCCTTCAGCCACATGACCATAGCAAAAGGTCACTAAACCAGGAAGAACCACCCACTTAGACTCTAAAGGGAAAGATGAGTTTGTTCTTGTTCTTTCTGTTACTAGAATGTGTGGTATAGAACACTATCCCTTCATCTTCCTTTCTCTCCCTCTCCTCCCACCCTCTTTCCTCTTTCTCCCCCATCTCTCTTCTACCTCCCTCCTCTCTCTCTCTGACTTCTAGTGGGGGTGGAGGAAGAGAGCAGGGGAGGAACAGGGAGGAACACAGAAGCACCTTTCTGCCAATAGCACCAACACTGGCAGGCAAACGTGGTGGCTAGAGCCTGGGGTCCCTGGCTTTCTCTTTTGTTTTGTGCCCCTACTAGAGTATACTCTAAAAGAGACAACCAGCAATAGGAGCCCAAAGCTGTTTCTGGCAGGAGATATAAGCCTTGAAGAAGTCTTTTAAACAGTGCAAAGCCAAGATGAAGACAAAGTATCTATTCAAATCAAACTAAACGTCCCATGATTAAAACTTTCTCCTGGGAGGATGTAACAGTTAGTTATAGGGTACTCTGTCATATTTTGAATCTTTGTCAACATGGATTTAGGAGCCGTGTTTTAAGCATTTCTTTTGTTGAAAAAAACAAATAGCTGTCCCATACTTGATTTTCTTTATACATTGAGTGTCTTTCTATGCCTTTTGGGGGACACTCATGAGTCAAACCTAAGTTTTAAATGGTTTCTCCCAGGGCTTCAGAATCAGGGTAGCCTACCTAGGCTGATCTTCTGATGACAGAAACACAGGCCATCGAAAGGTTTGTTGTGTCTCCCATTTGACTCAGCTCCTTGAGAACAGAATCTGGTTTTTGTTTTTTGCTTTTCCTTAAATCCTAGTATATCCCTTTATTTCCCTTAGTAATGCCTGGCACACAGTAGGTGCTTAATAAATACTAGTTAACTGATTATATCACCTTCATTTCCCCAAACATCTCTCCATCATCCCTCTCTAGGAGATACCCCTTATAATAAAATACAAAAAGAAAAAAAAACAGCTCAGCAAAACTAATTAATGCATTGACCAAATAAATCCTCCACTATATGCAGTGTTTACATCTATAGTCCCCCACATCTTTAAAGAGAGAGGACACATTCTCAGATCTCTTTTAGGGGCTTTGCTTTATCATTCCATGGCATCAATGTCTGTATTACCACCCCATTCAGATCAAATACCCTAAGCTTACATTGTTCCCGAATATCTTAAATCCTCTCACATAGTCAATAGTTTACATAACCTTCAGAAATCCCCATCTCAGAAGTACCACCTTTGGTTTGCCTCCAGCCTTGTCCATTATTATGGCTTCAAGCTCTCATTGATTTTGAATTCTCCAGCATTATGCTTCTAGCTTCAAGGCCCTCACAGAAGACTTTGCTGGGCTGGCCAGCAGGTGACTCTTTTGGCCATAACTTATAAATGGCATGGAGAGATTGAGATTGGCATGTGGGAAGGTCACACAGATGAATTTGGGAATATTTGCATTAAAATAAGCCAGTAATGGCCTATTGGAAATAAGTGCTAAATGTGGTAATTTGTTATTCAGGCATTTTTTAGTGACGTCCAACTCTTTGTGACCCCATTTGGGGTTTTCTTGACAAAGTTACTGGAGTGGTTTACCATTTCCTTTTCCAGCTCATTTTACAGATGAGAAAACTGAGGCAAATGGGGTTAAGTGACCTGCCCAGGGTCACGCAGCTAGTAAATGTCTGAGGCTGAATTTGAACACAGGAAAATGAGTCTTCCTGACTCCAGGCCTCATACTCTATCCATTGTACCACATAGCTGTCTCAGACATGATCATAGCAGCAGGCAATTACAGCTTATGTGATATTTAAAGTATCTCAGTTCCAAAGAAATGCTGCCACAGAACCTGACAACCTGACCCTCTAGATCTACAAGAGGATAAATGATAAAAACCTATAGCATGCTTTATCAGGACCTGATGAAAAGGTCACATGCACATACATACATACACACACACAGATCATCTACTTAAAGAACAAAGATCTGAACTTGAGTGTCAGAGCTGGAAGGGACCTTAGGGCCCACCTACCCCCATCCCCTCATTTTTCAGCTGAGGAAACCAAGGTCAAGGCAGGTGAAGTGACTTGGCCAAAGTCACAGGAAGTGTCAGAGGTAGGATTTGAACCCCGGTCCTCTAACTTCAGAGCCAGCCAGATTCTAGCTCTGCTCCTCCAGTGTGGTCTGAAGTGACTTCACTTTTCTGGGCCTCAGTTTGCTCATCTGTGAGATGGGAAAGTTGGAGAAGATACTCTCTAAAGTCTCTTGCAGCAAGAAAACTTGTCAGTAAAGACAAGTTCTCAAAGATATGACCAGCAAGATTGTGAAAAGCATGAAAAAAAAGTCAAAACAAATTGGACATGAACATTGTGTGTGGCAGAGGGAAAGAGGAAGAGAGGAAGGGGGAGAGAGAGGAGGGGGAGAGGAAGGGAAAGAGTGGGGGAAGACAGAGGGGGAGAAGGGGAGGGAGAGAAAGAGAGAGGAGAAAGGGGGGAGGGAAGGGGGAGAAAGAGAGAGAGAATGATCTACCCTTTACCCCAGAAGCAAACCCCACTAACTCAGCTTCTGCACTCACAGGCAGGCAAATTTGCTGCTTTAGTAAAATGAGTCTGATGTATTTCAGAAAAGAGCCTTGTCAGGGCTTGAAAATGATCTTTACTTGTAGTCATGGTTCTAGTTGGGTTTAATATTTTTTTGGAGGGGTGGGTGTAGAGTAGACCAGACCTACGATTTCACTGACATCCCCCAAGAGGAAGAGAATCTTCCCGATGCATATCTACACCTGCTCCACAATTTAGAGTCTTAGTGAGCTGACTGGGCCTCTGAGAGTTTAAGTGAGCTGCCCCAGGGACAAGACCTGCTTATGTCAGAGGTAAGATTGAACCCAGGTCTTTCCGACCCCGAGTCAACCGTTTCTCCAGCCATACCACCTCTCTTTCATAGTTGCTGATCTTTGGCTTTTCTTGTTGGAAGGCTAAGACAAAACACAGAAAAAGACAGACATCATAAAATAACCTTTATGCAGGATTATTAGATCTGTTTACATGTTTTAAAAAAAAAGGACCTCGTTAACAGATTTAGATTTCACATAAATTACAGATTGGTTCTTTAAAAAAAATACTATCACTCAGTTCCGCGTCAAGTCCTTTCGAAATTTTTTTTTCTTTTTGAAGGCACAGTGCATGTTATAATATACGCCCAAGCCTGAAGTGGTTGAGATGAGTGTGGATCTGCTGGGCACCTTGGTAGAGACAGCTACAACAGCAAGTTTGTTCTGCAGAGACCAAGCATGGGTCATTCTGGGAAAACGGGGAGTGTGAGGATTTGGATTTGAATCTGAAGCCGAGGAGAAAACAATACATTCATGCCAACGACCCAGAAGGATTCTTGGATGACCAAGAGGGAAGATGGTGCACTTGCCTCATGCTGCTGACTTGAAAGTGTCGATCACACATATTTACACAATAATTGGAACCCAATTGCCTCTAAATGTCTAGCAAGCTTCAAACTATTTCTGCCAAGGTGGGAAATGGCCAAGCCAGCGTTCTGAAAGTCAGGCAGTGGGCTAGTTATTGCTGGAGATGGGAAGTGAGTGTTAAGGAAGAGGGTCCTGGAACTACAGGACCTCACCCATCCTCAGGCTGGCATCAATCAATTAAGGACCTAATCATCAAATCAAAGAGATGCTTCAATTAAAAGAAATCGGAGGCCCAAAGATAAAAGGAGAGGTTAATAAAACGGAAGTCACTATGGATAAACCAAAACTGAATTTTGGGTAAGGAACATTAAAGCAAAACTTAGAAGTTTCAGTTGCCTGGCTGCTGCTGGTAGAAGTAATATTGGAGTTTCAAGAGAGCCTTTCAACACACAGCAGGGTCAAACCTGGTGGTATGAGTGCATCTCTGGTGGGAAGAGAGAAGAAACAGGGACCATTAAAGCTGAGGCTGGTTATCAGAGTCAGCTCCTAACAGCCCTCTCTGGATCAACTTGGGACTCTCTGATGACAGCCTAGGAACACAGAAGTTCAGGCAAGATCTTTTATTCATTTTTGTCAAGTCACAATCAACTTCATTTAATGCACCCTCTTTCCGCTGAGCACCCCAGTCCCCACCCGCCCCAGGCTAATACACCCAACAGGCCGTATGTTTCCCATCTGAATAGATGAGGAGGTCCCAGGCAGCATTCCTTTCAAAGGGAGCGACAAGCATCCCACACTTACCCTGGCAGCATCACCACCCACCACTAACATTCTCCAGCAAAATTCAGCAAGAGGGCAGCATCTTTCCCTGAAATTAATCAGTCAGTCTACCTCACTGGACCAAAGGACCCAATAAAAACATTTTTACACAAAAGCAGACAATTTCATTGTTACCTAATAGGTCAAACTGCCTTTTATTAAGGAGCAGGGATACAAAACCGACTCGCCAGGCCTTGGGAGTCAAGGCACAAGTTGAATCTGGGCAACAATTCTCAATACTGTACGCTTGTCCTTGTTTCCATGACTCCTCAGGAGATGAGAGGCTCTGGGATAAAGCACAGAGAGGACTAATTCCCTCCTCTCTCTGGCCTTCAGGACATAGGCGGTTGGGCCTAATATGGCTAGTTTGGTTCCACAAACAGACATGAAAGAAGGCTGAGAACCCTTAGGGTTAGTAGTCACACGTCCAGGACACTCACAAGAATTGGGGACACAAGGCTCTAAAGCACACTGGCATTTTTAGAAACTCCTCATTTTAAGACAAAAAGGTTCTCTCTATTTTTTCTACGTAACTCAAAACGTAGAGCAGAATTTGGTTTTCCTTTCAAAAATTAAAAAAAAAAGACCCAAAGAACTCCCTCTTCCCACTCTCCTGTCCATGCTCAACATGCCCCCCAACAGCTGACGGATGAAAGCAGAAGGTAAGCTTCTAGAGGGCAGGCCTGGGCTGTCTTATTTTTGTCTTTCTATCCCCAGCACCTAGAATAGTTCCTGGCACGTAGCAGGTACTCCATACATTCTTGGTGAATTCAACTGAAAAACAAGACATTTGAGTTCCAGGAAGAAGTATAGATTCTTAAGCCACCTTCTGACAGAAAGCATCACTCTTAGCAAGTAAAGACTAATGTGTCTTCTCTCATCTCAGGCCAATGGCATTTCCTTCCCACCTGAACCATCCCAAGTGGAACCTGCCACTCAAGTTAAAATGCTTTCAAAGCTGAATCCAAACTGTTTTTGTTGGTTACTTGATAAAGCACTTTGAAAATGTGGATGAAATGAGTCTAGTACCCAAAGAAATGTAAAATTATTATTAAAGGGGAAGGGATAAGGACCAGTAAACTAATAATAGCCATTACTTTGGCACCCCACGAACTCCTCTTCTGGAGGGGCTTCTGAGCCCAAGCCTGCCGGAAGAACAACTTAATTCTGAACCAGCCCAATTTAAAACTGACCCTCATCAGCTTCACTGGCACAATGGCGAATCCTACTTCACCAAGTCTCTGGATGCCACTCTATACCCAAGCCATGCTGAATGTTACTGGCTGGCACTGAGTCACTCAGAGGAAGGGCCCTGGGATGGAGGACCGACATATGGATGCTCAATATGATCAGAACAGACAAGTTATTCCGAGCCCTTGATGTGCAGCTAGGCCATTAGGATACTGATTGGTTATCTGAGGTTCTCAATATCCCATGACCATAACTCACACTTCTGCCCAATTCACGACTGTGATATTCGGCATGGTAAAATTCAAGCCGTTCCTGTCTTCTGAATAACCCGACTGACCAGCTGTAGAGAAAACACCTTCATCACCCGATACTTCTCACTTGATGGGTGACAGCCATATTTAAAGACCCTGCCGCCCATCCGGAACCGCATGAGTTAAATCAGAGAGAAGCTCTCAGTGGAGCTGCTGGGATGAGCGCTCGCATATCTGCCAAGGCCCGAGTCTGTGACATCAGCCAGGCTCCACGAGGAGGAACATTCGGCAGCTCATAGCGTGATGCTGTCAATGCTGCTTGGGCTGAAGAATAATGGTAAGTGGGTGGGTGGGTGCTGTGGGTTTAAACAGAGGTTAAGAATGGGCAAAAGAGGAGGCCCAACCTTGACACTTCCAGATGCTGTCCATAGAATGCCAACCAGCAAACCGGCTGGAAGGACCAGATGAAGCAACATGGCTAGCACAGTATAGCAAAGGTCCTGGTTTAGGGAAACATTAACAAGCCAAGCATCCTCCTGGTGATGAGCCCAAGCTCCACAGGTGACTGCAGCAGAGCACCTATGGGTTTGTGTTTAGCTCAGTTCAAGACAGGCAAACTGAGTCACCATTGTTAAACCTCCTCCTCCTCTCTCTTCTGAAAGCCTCATTAAGACCTTCCACTATGAGGCCTACTGGCTTCCCCTTCAAAAGCAGAACATTCAGCTTTGTGAAATCTAACAAGAGAGGTAGTGAGATCCCATTTTGGAGTTTATCCTGACAGCTCCCAATTAGTTTTAAGATAGAGAAGCCCCAGAAGCCTTTTCTTTTTTCTCTTAAAACTCAACTTAGCCTCCATTCCATGTGAATAACAAAAGGAAACTTGTTACTTTATAAACTAGAAGAAGAAAAAAAATCCTCAGAAGGTTGAAAGAAACCTAGCCCTTTAAAGCTTCATACCACTGATGCTGACAGCTATCCCTGCAGTCCTGTTTCAGGGGGAGGGAAGTGGGGGCTTGTTAATAAGGGGCAGAAGCTAAAGCCACTAGCAAATACCCGGAATGCAAAGGCAACATCTACCAGTCAGCTCGAGGCTGCCATTAAATGAACTAGACAGCTGGATTTTGTTGGAAAAAAAAAAGGGGGGGGGGGGAGAATGTGTCTTGCCCCACCTCTGATGCATAAATAGAAAGAGATTAAAAAAAAAAAAGGAAAAAATGAGAGTACATTGAAGGAGGACCAGATCTTCCATATTCCTGGAGGTTACACATTTTTTTTTTAGCCAGTTCACTTTCCTAAAAGCTTTCTGAAGATGCAGGACAGATGGCCTCCTGCCTGCCTGCACAAACATGCATCTCCCAGAAGAAGCGAGCCCTCCTCCAGCTCAGGACGTAGGCAGAGGGGAGACGGGTGGCTCAGTGTTTACTGGAATACAGCGTCTCCTCTTCCGTGTCTGTTTCGTCCTGGAATTCGTGGCTTAAGAGGGACTTCTTGGAGCCTGTGGCCATCAATCGGATCTCGTCCTCATAGTCATCATGATGCTGCCTGAGCCGATGGAAACCGTCTTTGTGTCTGTTGGACTTGATGGAACAGACACACCAGATGATGCAGGCTGTCAACACCAATGCTGACATGGTGGCACCTGCCAGGGAGAAAGGAACAATGAAATATCCTCTACGTCCAAATACACCCAGAGCAGGGGGAGTCAGAGGGCCTCAGTTCAAAGGCTGACTCTGCCACTTAACTACCCGTGTGACCTGGGGCAAATCACAGAACCTCCCCGAGTCTCAGCTTGGTCATCTGCAAAATGGCACTTGGCACACAAGGTCACCTCTCAAAAGGAGTTTTCACGCTCTTGCTCTGGACCAGCTGGAAGGCCTCTGCCTTAAATCCTTTAGTGTCCCAGACTCTGCCTTTGGCAGTCTGGGGAAGCCCAGGGACCCTTTCTCAGAAGCATCTTTTAAAATCCACACAATAAACTAAACAGGATTACAATGGAAGCCAATTATATTGAAATCCAATTGTCAAAATATTTTTTTAAAAAACCAGGTCAGAGACCCCAGGTTAAGACCCTACCCCCAAACCTGCTATTCAAATGCCTCGTGGGAGCCGGTGCCTTGTCTAGGGTCACAAAGCCATTAAGTGTCTCAGAGCTTCTTGACACCAAGTAGAGCATTCTATTCATTGAGCCACCTAGCTGCATACTTTAGGAGGCAAAGGACCTGAGTTTGAATCCAGCCTTACTGGCTGTGTGACCCTGGGCAAGTCACTGAACTCCAGTTTGCTTCAACTGTAAAATGAGGATAAAACTAGCCCCTGTATTTCAGGGTTGTTGGGAGGATGAGATCTATGTAAAGTGCTTAGCACATGCCTGGCGTGTAGAAGAGATGTATAAACGCTTGTGCTCTCCCTCCAGAGGTCACTGAATCTCAAATCTAGAGATGAAATGGAACAAGGGGAAAGGAGCAGGGGGTGTCTGCTCTAGACTAAGGGCATCCACTCAGCCCACTGCATCAGCGGCATGGAACAAGACCGCGAGGGAGGCAGGCCTCAGGTGCAAGCACAAGTCTCTTTACCTGCTACGGTCACCACAAGCTCCCTGGGCAAGCCAAAGATCCGGTTGTCTGTGTCAAAGACGATGACCACTGAGCTGGCCGCATCATGGTGCACAAAGACCTGGAAAAGCAAAGCTCCTGGGGTCAGAAAGAAGTCTGCTTATGACCGTAAAGGCAACAAGATGGAGGTAAGTCACGGGTCTCACAATGGGGATGATGGCTGAATAAATACGTAAGTGAAAGGGCTCTTCTTTGTCTCAGGTTCTACTGGGGCCTTCTCTAAGGCTGCCTTCCATCACTTCTGGATCTTAGAGATACCTATTTACATGCATGTTGTCCTCCCATTAAAGCATAAGTTCCTTGAGGGCAGGGGCTGTTTGTGTATCCCCTATGTAGATGCTTGGCGCATCTGACAGTTGGCTGAACGATCACACGTCAGATGGGATGGGCAGCAGGGAGGTGTGGCAGGACAACAGCTAATAAGGTCCTGCCAAGGAAGATAGGATAGTTTTTTATTCCCCTAAAAGGTAATGAAACCATCGCCAAGACTCAATTGGCCTAGGGAACTAAGACTCCTATCACTGAAGTAGCCCCAAACCTAGTACATTGCGGGAGTCATTAGGCTAGATGCATGCTTCAGACCAGGCACTCCAGCATGGTAGATGGGGAGGCAGGGGGGCTGCATCCAAATGAAGCAGTGGCCTATCACTGGTCTATATTCTTTCCATGCTACAGCTCAGCAGAGTCTCCTTTGTTAAAAGCTAGGTGGCCCATGCACGTCTCATCTCATTCTCAGCCTGAGCCTCCACTCCTGGACTGGCTTGAGGCTATGGATCATTGGGAGGCTCTCCCAAACTGACAACATCACACATTCATATCAGTTGAACAGTTGAGAATATTAATGTAATAGAATCCGTTTGTCCACCATAAAGAATAATGAACATGAAGAATCTTTTTTAAAAAGAGGAAGATGCTTGTGATGTATTTGAAGTCAGAGAACCTGGATTTGCATCCCATTTTCTACCTTTATGACTCTGGGCGAGTCATTTGCCTTCTCTGGGCCTGAGTTTCCTCATCTATCACATGAAGGGAGTGGAGCTAGATGGCTGCTTAGGTCCCTTCCACCTCTAAATCTAGGATTCTATGACTGTGCCTCACTCAAGTCTCTCACCTGGGAATGCTGCTGCTGGTAGCCATCGGCGATGGCGTTGATGTTATGGAAGCCGGGGGCTAACAGCACGTGGAAGTAGCCGCCCTCCTTCGTGTGCACCTTGATGCCTTCATTGAGGACAATGACTGCCTTAGAGACCGGTTTTCCACTCTTATCCTGGACGATTCCACGGACTCCCTTGTGGACCTGGACAGAGAAGGCCGAGTCAGTGGCCTGCCATTCTGGTTGGTTTTTGAAACTCAGGCCCCTTTTGCTAAAGGATGATTATCATGCAGCCAGAAAGTCTGAGCTTGAAGAATTCTGAACAACATGGGAGGATCAATATGGACTGATACAGAGTGAAGCAAAGGGAACCAGCATTGACAAGAGACACCAGGACAGTTAATGAAGAGATCGCTAAAAGAAGGCCTAACGCTAAGTTAAGGGGAAAACCAATGACGGTCCCAGGAACAGATAATTGCACCTACCAGCCCCTCCTCTCAGAAGTGGGGAGGCTACCAGGGCACATGGGCAAATGATCATGGTGGGGGCTGTTTTTTGCTTTACCATCTTTTCTTTGTGATGGGGGAGATGACATTGACATTAAAACAAAAACAATTAATAAAACTTAATTTTTAAAAACTTGAGGTATAGGAGAAGGAACACAGGTTCTAAAGTGAGAAGGTCTGGACCTAAATCCCACCTCGGATAAATCCCACCTTGGACCTGGGTGACCTTGGGCAAGTCACAACCTCCCTGCACCCATTTCTTCATATATAAAATTAGGAGATGGACTAGGTGGCTTCAGAAGTCCCTTCAAACTACACATATATGACCTTAAAAAAAAAATAAATAAACTCGCGTCTCAGTCTGTTTGCCATCCCAAGCCTAGATCTGTGATCTAGAACCTACAAAAGGCCCTTGGCCGCCATTTCCTCACAGATTGCCTCAGAGGTCTCTTTTAGCTCTAGAGATCTCATACGTCCCCAGGCCTCAGATTCCTCATCTGTAAAAGGAGGGATTTGGACAAGATAGCCTCCAAAGTACCCTTCTGACTCAAGACTGAAGAACCTAAGAAATAAGGGCCTTTGTTTGAAAATTTCAGGGGTAAGAGCTCGAGTTAAAATAATATCCTCCCTACAAAATCTGACCTTGTCTCCAGTGCTTCACGGTTTGAGAGACGGAAGTGGGGAATGAAGAACCATTTCTTTCCTCCTGAGCAGAACTAGGAACAATGGATGGACTCCTCAGAGAGACCAAGTTTGAGTCTTAATACAAGGAAAGTCTTCCTAACAATGACAGCAGCCTCAAAGTTGAATG
Organism: Phalanger gymnotis; assembly: GCA_028646595.1. Classification (NCBI taxonomy): domain Eukaryota; kingdom Metazoa; phylum Chordata; class Mammalia; order Diprotodontia; family Phalangeridae; genus Phalanger; species Phalanger gymnotis. Next base: position 30,701,430 of record CM053627.1, read on the forward strand.
GCTGGCCTCTGGAGAGGGTGACCTAGGCACCTCACCCACAGAGTCACTCACATCTCCAAGGAGAGGCTGGACAACCACAGGAAGGGAATATGGTCCTGTCCAGGTTGGCCAATGAGCACCTGAGCCACCACGCTGCCGCTGGCGTCTATTTCAAGAGGAAAGTCTCACCTCCACCAGCATGCTAAGAAGGGATTTCTTGTTCTCTGCCCACAAGGTAGGGAGTTGTCCAGCACTGGGGAAGTAACAGCAACTGGTGTACACGGTGATCTCTGGACAGTGGCCATATGTGACACTGTAATCCTGGAAAAGAAAGTTAAGCAGCATCAAAAAATAAGTCAGTAAGAAGGATGTTTTTGTGATGGAAGATGCCATTGGATAAGAAAACAAGATCTGTAAGATTTTTCTGGGAATAGAAAGTATCCTTCCTAAGTAGAAGCCTTCTCTGACAAGGGACTCACTTCCAAGATACATAAGGAATGGATCCAATTTTATAAGAAAAGGAGCCATTCCCCAGTTGATAAATGGTCAAAGCATATGAGCAGGCAGTTTTCTATGGAAGAAATGCAAGCTATCGACAATCACATGAAAAATGATCCATGTTGCTACTAGAGAAATGCAAACTAAAGGATATGTAAGGCTCTTATGTAAGGCTCTACCTCATACCCATCAGATTAACAAAAATGGCCAAACAGAAAAAATGACCTATGTTGGTATATATTGGAGGGGTTGCAGCAAAGCAGGCATGCTGATGCACTGTTGGTAGAGCTGTGAATCACTGGTCCAGCCCAAAGCAAAAGGAGAAGGACTCAAGTGTACAAAAAAAATTTATAGCAGCTCTTTTTGTAGTAGCAAAGAACTGGAAACTAAAGGTGGTGCCCATCATGTGGGGAAAGGCTGAACAAGTTATGATACCTGAATGTAGTGGAATACAACCAAAGGGATGGCTTTAGAAAAACCTGGGAAGACTTGTATGAACTGATGCAGAGTGAAGTGAGCAGAACCAGGAGAATAATTTAGATAATAACAACCACACTGTATAGACAACTTGCAAACTCTGATTAATGCAATGACCAAGCACAATTCCAGAGGACTTAAAGTCTACCACCTACCTACTGACAAGAAGTACAGAATGAAACATATTTCTGGACATGGCCAATGGGGAATTTGCTTTGATGATGATGTTTATTTGTTATAAACATTTTGTTTTTCTTATTTTTTAAGGGGGTGGGGGAGAGAAGAGGGAGAGAAAATAAATGTAGATTTTTTTAAAAAGTAAAAGAACAACATAGGTCTGAGGCTGCAACAGATCTCACCTGGGTAGGGAAGTCAGAGAGAAAGGACACAGATATAGCAAAATAGCCACAGCAACACTGTTTGTAACTGTAAGATGCCAGGGACAAATCACATGCCCAGTAATTGAGGGAATGACCAAACACACTGGTATATGACTGTCATAGATTACTGCATCACAAGAAAAAACTGGAAGGCTTTAGGAGAGAGAAGATAGAAAGCCAGCCTCAGAGTCAGGAAAATCTACCTTTGACACATCCTGGATGTGTGACTTGGGCAAAGCAATTAACCTCTCAGTTCCTAAGACACACCCTAAGACTCTCAGGCGCTGACTTGAATCAGAAGTGGGAGCTCCCTCACTAGGAATTTTGTAAACCAATGAAATCCCTTGTCTGTACCCCTAAGGACACACAAACTGTTTAAACCATCCAGGTAGGGTAGAAGGGGGTTGGTTGTCTGTTGAGAAATCAATGTTTTGAAATGAAATTTATTGGTTAAAGAGACAGAGACACAAAGAGAAAGACAGAGTCAGGAACAGAGAGACAGAGACAGACAGACAGAAAGGGAGAGGAGGGAGCAAGTACCTTCATGCTGCCCATATGTCCATGCCACTCGGCCCCACGAATCACTCCTCCTGGAATGTTCTCATCTGTAAAAACATCCAGAAATACAAGGCCAGGGATAAGCCAGGCATGCTATGTTGTTGAAGCCCTACACACTGTGATGAGGCACCCTGATGTCACGGGCTGGCTCAACTATTGGCTAGCTACGATGTCACAATGATGGAAGAATCACTGCCATTGGACCACCACTAATGGACAATGCGGTGTAGGGGAAAGGGTACAAAATCTGGAGTCAGAGGCCCTGGGTTCAGCTCTTAGCTCTCCAATTTCCTATGTGTGCGAGATACCTTGGACACTTCACTTCCCTCTTTGGGCCTCAGTTCTCATCTGGAAAATGAAGGTATTTGGATGAGATGATGAGCGAGGTCCCCTCCAGCTCTAGATACAGGGACCCGATGACCCATCTGGGACTCACTTTCCTTTTTTGTAAAATAACCTCTAAGCTCCCTACAAGACCTAAGAATTCTATGATCTTAGAACTAGAGCCATAACTGGCCATTTTAGCCTATTAACAAGAGCCCTCAAATGAACAAATTCAGTTGAGATCAGGAATTAAAGGGGTTCACAGGTACATGTCACTGTTAAGATGTATCCTCTTATGGATATTTATTTTATGTATTATGTTTTAACTACTATTTTACAATTTATTATTTACTTACATTTGCTTTATATGTCATATGATAAAAATTTTAAATTTTATATATATGTATTATATATTAATATGAATTAATTATACGTTATAATGCTATATATTATATTATTAATTTTATATACTTATAAACTTATATACTTAATTTACTAGCTGTATTTTAACTAATGAATGCTCAGTGGTTTCTACCTACTAAAGGAAGCATGTATTAAATTTGTGTGTGCTCTAAATTAGTGTATCCTGAGACAATGTTCCAGTTGTCCCATCCTAGTTGTAGCTCAACCATCCAGTGGCAGAGGAAACAGCCTGAGGGTGGCCGATTGATAGGCAGCCTGGTATAATGAATGGAGGGCTGGACTGGCAATGAGGGAGATTTGGATTTGAATCCAGTTTCGCACACTTCCTGGCTATGTGACCCTGGTCAGGTCTCTTAAACTCCATTTCCTCATCTGTAAAATCAGGGGGCTGGAATCAATGGTTTGATAAATCCCTTCTAGCTTTAAACCTATAACCTTTAATGCAAGAAGGCTGGAAGATATGGTACGTCCACTTCCTCTATAGAGACAAGAGAAAGGGATTCCAGGCGGCCATAAGAAGGCACAAGGTGCCGGCTGCCACTAGTAAGTCAGCACAGCGGTGGGTACTAACTATCAAGGAAACGATGGGACTAGGTGCTCTCCAAGGCTCACACCAGCCCTCTAGCAGTTCTATACATTTATGAAGCTTTAGACTGCACAGGAGGGTACAAAAAGGTCCTTCTAGCTAAGGACTAAATGCCCCAGTGGAGTAACTATCCACGTGGTTAAGTTTTACAACATTATAAGAACCAAAAACCCTCCAAGGAGAGGGAGAGACTGCAATACCGGCTGATACGTACCTGATTTATTTGGGCAACTGGGCTGTCCCATGTGCATGGACGGGTGATTATTGGCATAGAGAGATGCCAAATGCCTCAGAGTCTCTTTGTTTTCCACTGTAAAAATAAAAGTTTCCAAGTCAGTGAAAGGAGAGATCCATAAGGAGATGGCTTTGAATTTCCAATTTCCATCTCTAGATAAGAAATTAACTGACTTCTCTGTCTGAAATCAGCCTGTCTCATTCCCTAATTAGATAAACATTAAGCACCACCCATGTGCCCAGACATAGAGCTAATCCATTCAACCAGAGGCTAATGAGCTTAAGTTCACCAGATCTGGTGAAGGACAACCTTTCCCAGGATAAAGTGCTAATATTTGGCTCACATGCTGGTTGCCGTATTAGATACGAAAGCTCTTTTCTTACAGACAGTATACTAGAGGACCGGGAGTTGCAAAGTCTAGGCTTACTCTTCTGCTAGCTTGCTGGGTGACTTTGGGCAGCTCGGCCTCTGCGCCCCGAGTTTCACCATCTGTGAAATGGGGACAATAACCACACAACTAGGACTCACTCATAGGGTGGTTGTGAGGAAAGACACGTATAAACAGGAGACATTTCTGGTTGGAAGACGACATCTCCTTACAAGGTCTACGGCCATAGCAGGCTGGCAGCCATGCCAGGGAACATACAGGTGTCAAACTACACATAGAGAATTTTAGACAAAGAGCTGCCTGGGCCCTAAGAGGAGTCTGTCCAGCCATCCGTGGGCAAGGCCATAGGCTGACCCAGAGGGCTGAAATCACAGAATTACCTGAGGACCCAGGAAACCTAACTCTGGCTACGCCGCAGCAAGTGAGGGACCAAGGCGGCAACGCCTGACCTTCGGGTCAGGTGACCCTTGTCTACATGTACATGCTGTGGGCTGGGGTCACACCAGTCACAGTGGTTTTCACTGGTTCACATGCAGGGTTCAGCCCCAGCCTCTGACATTACCATATGATCCTGGGGAAGGGCCTCTGAAGTTTTTTCAGCTACAATTGTATAAACCTCTGAACCTCTTGGCCTCCAGTCCTCCTCGGTAAAATGACGGGATTGGCCTCTGAAATGTGTTCTAGCTCTAAACCTATGGCTCAGTCTTATGAACAGGTCACCTCCCTTCCAGAACAAGTATCCATTGTATCATTCTGAAAAAGAAAGGTAAAAACTCGGTAAAACTGACCCATAGCGTGAGCAGTGAACAGAGAGGACTGGACTGGGACTCAGGAAGGCTTGAGTTCAAATCCAGACTCAGACACTCACCAGCCACGTGACACCGAACAAGATACTTCACTGTTTGCCTCAGTTTCCTCATCTGTCCAATGGAGCACCTACCTCCCAGTGCTGGCACTACATAAATGCCGTCAGCATTATTATCATTAACAATGTTCCGCACCCATAATTTCCCACTTCCACAAGGAAGGCTTGGTGAGCTAATATTATTAATTAGCATGTCACTTGGTAACCAATCAGCAAGCTTGGCTGCGCTGTGCACAGAGACAACGTCACCAAATCCACCAGCATTCAGCAGCGGTCGGAATGAGGAGCAGGTCTAGAGGTTAGAAGGTATCTGGAGAGGGAGGAAGACCTGGGTACAAGTCTAGCCTCCAATACGAACGGGCCGTGTGACCTTGGGTGAGTCACTTATCACCTCAAGGTTCTAGGCCACTCTCTAAGACTAGATGTTGCAGAGAAGGTACAAACCAGTACTGGTAGAGAGCATTCCCTCATCTGGGAGCTCCCTATGCTGATGAAATCACAGGTTCAAGAGAAGAAAAAAAATGCAGACGGCACCAATTGACATGACTATGATCCTTCTATGAGTGTTTGGATTTTCAAAGAAGTTGCTTATTAACCCAAAGTAATTTCTAGTTAGTGAATCTTTGGGTAGCGTGAAGAAGATCCTGTGGGACCAAGGGACCTCTTGCCTGAATGTCAGCAAGTGGAGTATCTTCTGCTGAATCTCAGAAGACCCCCTCCCCCCTTCAGAGCTAGCCTGAGACATTCTTCTGGGAGGAGATTCTGACTCCTACACCTTCCTGGCAACAATGGCCTTCCTTCCTCCTTCACCTGGTTTTAGACCTGCCCAGGGTTTGGCTTCTGGAAGATGGGCTGGGATGGGAGGGGCTGCATCATCAGCACAGCTGGTCCCTCCCCTGAGGGGCTAAGGAAACTCTTCAGGTACCACTCAGGCTTCAGAGTCTTTTTCCCAATTAGTAAAACTGTCAGCTCCCTGATTGCCTAAATGACCTAAAAAGGGAAGAATGACTTTACCTATAAGGAACGCTACCTGTGACCCTCAGCTTGACAAGTGCAAGGAGGTAGGGGCAATTAGAAAGCAATCTGGTTATCTTAGTGGACCACAGACCCAAAGGTAATTTGATCATGGACTGTACTAAGGGAAGCAAAGAGGGCTTCCAGGAGTATAGAGGTGGTGATTCCTCTGTCCTCAGCCCTGGTCAGACCATATTTGGAAGGCTCTGAACATGTCTAAGGAGGTTAAGAAGAGCAGTGACATGGACTACCAGGAAGGAGAAGAGCCATGAGATCAGGCCATATAAAGATCATTGAAAGGAACTGGAGAAGAGAAGAAGGGGCGTGGGAGGACTGGAAAAAAGATGGGACTCATCCTGTTTAGCCCCAGAGGTCAAAAGCTGAAACAGGGGAGGGTGGTTCTACCTAAGCATACCCTTCCTAGCCCTTAGAGCTGGTCCAAGGCAGATGGGGCTGCCCTGGTGGGCAGTAGGACTTCCTCTCTCGCCAGAGGCCCTCGAGCACGGGCTGGAAGGCCACGTGTCCAGAATTTTGTACAAGGTCAGTTCTGTTCCAGCACCAGTGAGACCGGACAGCTCCTGAAACCTCCAACCTTTGGCTCGGAACCTAACCCTGATTCAAACCACTGATGGACGGCCGCAGACTACCCTCCCTGTCCCAATGAGACTGTGCACAAAGGGTGAAGGCGGAGATACCTGTCTGCACGGGTTTGTCGTAGGGGTAAGTGACCAGCACGGAGCCCCCGTCCAGAGCCACGGACAGACTGAAGTCCTGCTTCTGAATCAAGTTCTCAATGATGGCTCTGGTCTCAGGCTGGGAGGCATTGCCTGGAAAGCAAAAGGGTGAGATGTGAGCTGCCAAATTCTGTGCTGGATGGACATTTGTTCATCCACTCACCAGGCACTTATTAAACACCTACTATCTGTCAGGCATCATGCCAGGCACTGTGGACATACATACAAACTGAAGACAGACCCTGTCCTCATGGAGCTGACATTCTATCAGGAAAAACAACGTATACAAATAAGTAAAAAGAGAAAGCGAACAAATTACAAAGTGATGGGGGGTGGCACTAGTAACTAGGAGAATCAGGAAAGATCTTATGCAGGAAGTGAGGTTGGAGCTAAGCCTCAAAGCTAGGGATTCTAAGAGGTGGTGGTCAGGAGAGAGGGCATTCCAGGCAGGGGGAGAGTCAATGTAAAGATGTGGAGGTGGGACATGTTCCAGAGATTCCAAAAGGCTAAGCAAAGTAATTTGGCTAGAACATAGAAGAGTATGTGAGGGGGAAAAATGTATTCTAAGCCCGGAAAGGTGGAATGTTAACTGAGTGTGGCGGTGCTTGCCTGTAATTCCTGCTAATGGGGAGGCTGAGGAGGGGAAATTAATTGACTTAGGGAGCTCTGAGATATAGGAGGCCTAACGGCAATTGTGTGTCCATGGCCAGCACCAAAGCGGTGAGGAAGGATGGAAGGAAGGAAGGAAGAAGGAGGGAGGAAAGGAAGGGAAGGTGGGAAGGAAGGAGGAAGAATGAGACATAATTTTCTTGACATGGCCAAACTGGGCATTGGATTTGCTTGATCACACATGGAGGACTTTGGTTTTCTTGCTTTCTCAATGGAAGACAAGGAAACGCAGAAGGGAGAGAAAGCGGGTCATTGGAAAAAAATAATTTTTTAAAAGTGGTACCAGAAGATCTGGGTTCAAATCCTGACTCTGCCTTTGTGTCCTCAAGCAATTCATTCCGCCCCTCCAGGTTTTCACTTCCTCAAAAGTTAAAATGAGATAGCTGGACTGACTACAACCACCTAGAAGGTCCCTCCCACCTCTAAATGACATCTTAGGAACCTCTTAATGCCTCAGTTTCTGCAACTGTAAAGTGAGGATAATATTGCCTGCAGTACCTCAAATATATTCATGACCTTTAAAGTGCTATATGAATGACATTATCATTCATCATTATTATTCAGTTGTTTAGGGTTTATACCGTAACCGCCTTCACAAGGAGACAAGAAATTTCGCCAACGCTGACTGAAAACCGGCCCCAGGAGGCTCAGACCCCCCCCCCCCCCCCCCCCCCCCCCCCCCCCCCCCCCCCCCCCCCCCCCCCCCTCTGACGGAGTCTGTGCTCACTTGTGAAGTCGGTGTCCAAGTCCTTGCCGTGCGCGTTGGTGCGCCCCGTTGGGGAAGTGCAGGCCTTCTCTTGCGCTCTCTCCCGCCCATCTGGATTTAGAGAAGGCACAATCACAATTCTAGTCCTGTCAATCAACTAAAACACAAACAAACACCAGGGAGTCTGTTAGTTCTTCTTGTGGCCAGCACACACGCGCCCCTCCCCTACCCCCTCGTTCCTCCAGAAAAGGAGGCTCTCAGTCAGACGGTGATAGTGCCGGGGCCAATTTCTTCTGGTCTCAAGCAGGATTTCTGTGATTCTTTTTTGTTTAACACATGGAGGGAGTGTGGCGCAGTGGAAAGAGCCCTGGCTCTCAAGTCAGAGGACCTGGGTTTGAAACCTGCCTCTGATGTTTACTGCTTGTGTGACCTTGCACAAATCACTGCCTCTTTCTGGGACTCAGTTTCCCCATCTGTACAATAAGGCGGGGCCCAGGAACCTCTTCCCAGCTCTAAGCCTCTGATCCCATGGCTATTGTGTAGACAGATGTGTGCAGGGAGGGGCTCTTTTTTCTTTTGTCTTCACAGCCTCAGGACTTAGCACAGTGCCCAGGATAGAGGAGGCAGCCCATAATTTATTCATGCATCCTTCACATCTACGCTTCTCTCATCATTTCTACCCTGTGGGATGAGTTCGAAAGCCAGGGTTTAGACCGGGTGTCCCACAAGTCTTAGTGATATTTTCAGGCATCAAAAGCTTGGGTGATTAAAGCTGTTAAAGCTTAAAACTACACTAGGATTGAAAATATTTAAAGCTTATTAAACATCATAATTTATACCTATTAAATTTATGAAATAGACATATTTATAGACATTAAATCTATAAAAATTTTTCCCAAAAATTGATAACATTACATTTATAAAATGTGTTTAAAATACTGGGTAGCCTATTTTCAAAGACTAAAACTATCCTATGTCCAAAATGATGACGTTTACATGATGTGAGAACGGGTGCCTTGACATCTATTGATCATTGGGATCAATGGCTTAGACCTCAGAGGCCATCTAGTCTCAGAGGCCCAGGGCAGTTAAGTGACTTAGGATCCTAGTTCTAGAACTGGAAGAAACATCACAGACCATCTGGTCCAACCCCTTCCCTTTTTTTTTTTTTTAACAGATGAGGAAACTGGGGCCCAGAGAAGGGCAGGGAAACTGAAAAGAGCCAACTTCTTACTTTGGTAACAGCTGGGTTCCTCTTATAATTCAGGCAGAGGAATTCCGCCAGGGCCAGGAGCAGCTCAGTTCCAACAGGGGCATTCCCATGGATTCCAGCCACGAATCGAATCTTGGGCTCCTCGGGCTCAGACATGTTAGGCTTATTGGAGATTTCAAGAGACCAGATCTGACGGAATTCAGCACTCTGACCCAAACTTTCAAAAGCCAGAAGAAAAAAACAAGTCAATCACTGCACATTACTTTGACTGAATTACTTCCAACAAAATTCGAAAAGGAAAGTCGCCCCCACCCCGGCCCCCAACTCACTTGGGATTACAATATTCCATCAGCAGATACCAAAAAAAAAAAAAAAAGGTAACACCCCACCCCCCATCCTAGGAAGATGCTGTTTGACAGTATGGAAATGAGCCAAACAGAATGGAAACCCCCTGAGGGCAGGAATTGTTTCAATTCTGTCTATGGTGCCTAGGCTTCCCTGGGATGGGGAGCTCCCTACAAGCAAAGTCTCTCTAGCAGAACAGACCAGCACCCTGTCTGCCGGGACACCGAGACATGGCGCCTTGTCCAGATGACATTAACCAAGATTTGCCAGGTCTGAAGGCAGGCTGCTATCTGCTAGACCAGGAGTTCTTCAACATGCTGGTCTCAGGACCTCATCATATTCTCCCCTGCCCCTCCCCTCTTCAATAAATTTATTATTTGTTTTTAACATTTTTTTAAAATTTGAGTTTCCAATTCTCTCCCTCCCTTCGGTATCTCCTTCCTTCATTGAGAAGGTAAGTGGAATACTTCTTTACATTCTTAAAAATTATTGAGGATTGTATGTGCTGATATCTATCACATTAGAAATGAAAACGCCTCAGCGTTAATACCAGTTGTGAGCTCATGGACACTCAAGAGGCTTTAGAGGACTTCCTGGGGTCCCTGGGCTACACCATGCTCCTTATCACTATAGGTATTATTATTCCTATCTTACACATGAGTAAGCTGAGGTTCAGAGGGGGAACAAGAGCTGCCCAGTTTGTGTTAGAACCCAGGCCTTCCTCGCTCCAAGGTCTGTCCCCCCCCCCTCTCTCCTGGCACACAGTAGGTACTTAGTAAGTGCTTGGATAGCATCACTGGAAGAACCACCCAGCACCCAGGGCAAACTCCCAAGGGGACTGAAGAGCCACGTGCAAGGAGCCCCTCACTTGGTGAGATTGGTGATGTGGGGGTAGTTCATGACGAGTCCTCGCAGGAACTCTGACAGGTCCTTGTAGGAGTGGTAGCGATACAGGGCCAGATTGGGCGAAGAGCTGAGCATGAGGCGCTCCAGGCCGTTCTCCGCTGACAGGTCTTTGATTAAGGTCTCGAATTCCTTGGTGGTTGGGTCACTCGTGCCACTGTCTGCCATGATGTCCTTTATCTTATTGGACTTGTTCCTGGAATCTGACGAGGATCGCACCAGTGTGAAATTGACCTGGACTGCCCCTTCATCCTTCACAGTCACATTCTTCGTGACGGGATTGTATCTATGACCAACAATGGAGAGAAAGATCCCTTAAAAGGGGGGAATGAAATACAATGGCAACCCTGTCTTTTGTTTGGATTCCTAATGTACACCTCCTCTCCAACCAGGAGTGTTAAGAGATGAGACAGGATCTGTGGTTTTACTGGGTCAAAGGGAACTCCCAGGAGAGGAAATTCCCTCTACCAAGGCAGGTCAGTATCTTCTCAATGGACGTAGAGAGCGGAAGGAGTCACACAGAGAGGAGGCATCAGAGGCAAGACTTGAACCCGGGTCTTCCTGGTTTTGAGGCCAGCTCCCTATCACTACCTTACTTTATTTACTAGACACATTAAGCATTAATCCAAATAACTGAACTTTCTTTAATAATGTCACATTTCATATTAATTCATTTCAAGAACACATCTCTCAATGCCCCCCCTTGCCCTATTTCATCAGGGTTTTTTGCTCATCAACAGCAAAGATTAGTACAGGAAACACTCAAAAATGGTAAAGAGGCTTCCACATCTAAGGGAGAGGGTAAGACTGAAGGAAGGAAAGGAAAGGAAACCGAGCACAGCATGATTCTAATATAACAATAAGCTCCACCGAGTCACAAAGCAGAGAAAATGCACCTTCCTCCCTTTCTCCCAACGGTGGGGGCCCATCCCTTATTCTGTGAGTCCTGGCGAGTTTTATGAACTGTCTCTTTTTTATGCTTTGTTACAAGGGCCGGCTGGGGAGGGGAGGAGTCAGAAATCGAGGTGAAATCAAAACAAAAGGTATCAGTAGACATTAAAATAATTTTTAAAAAACACCATGGGTAAAGCATGGTCATAAAAAGGGGAGCAGCCACAAGGAAATTCCTCCACTGGAAGAGTTCTTTCATCACTTATTGAAGTTATTGTACAAATTTTTAAAAAAGGAATGCTAAAAATAAACAATGCACTAAAAAATAAAATAACTTTTAAATAAAAAAAATTAAAGGTATTATACTCCCTTTGCCACTAGAGGGGAGTCAAGCCCACAGTACGGTTGCTTCTTTCCAGCAGAAGGCTCTCTGCAGTCTCCCTGGGAGGGCCTGGTGTACTCTTCAGTGAGAGAGGTTAAGAAGGCTAATAACCCTGACCCACCTCTGTGCCTTTGCCCAGGCTGTGCCTCATGTCAGGAATGCACTCCCTCCTTATTTCCCACCTCTTAAGAGTCCCTAGATTCCTTCAAAGCTCAGTTCAAATGCTACCTTCAACATGAGGTCCTTCCCAATCCCCTTGCCTACCTACTGAGGCCTTCCTCTCCCCACTATCTTTTATTTACTAGGTATATATTTTGCATACACAGGATGAACCCCAAGTCTTAGGACAGTTTTAAGCTATTAAAGCTTACTAAAGCTGGGAATACAAAGGCAAAACTGAACCAGCCCCTACCCTCGAGGGGCTTACCTCCTAATGTGATGGAGAGCACACACGCGCGCGCACACACACACAGACACACACATATGTATTTATGTATACACATTCATACAGGGTACCCACACACACATACGGAGAGCATTTGTCCATACACACATTCATATACAATCTCTCCAAACTTAGCACACTGCATTATGAACATACACACACATACTTGCACAACCATATATACATATACAGACAGACACACACACACACACACACGCACGTGCTATCTGCCTCACTGAGGGCACAGACTCCTTTGTATTCCTACAGCCCAACACAGTGCCTGGCACATAGTGGGTACTTTATAAATTCTTATCAATCAGCTGACTCCCATCCCCACCCCCAAGGCCATTTTGCCACTGTCCAGTCATTCACTCACCCTCGAGCCGAAGCTGTGATTTTATAAGTTCCAGGAACCAAGAGGCGCCAGTAGTCCCCATTTTTGTAGGAGGTGACGGGATGGTTGATGTCAGCCACACTGATGGTGGCGTTTAAGATGCCTCGGCCATCTGTGGCGTCCAGTACAAATCCTCTGACGCCTCGATGGACCTGGACAAAGCCCACCAATTAGAATCAGCAGGCCGTTCTACGATGTTGAGTCTTCAGAGAGTGCTAGAACCCAGGATGATGGAGCTTCATGGGCTCCACTACTTCCCAGGATTCCCAGAGAAGCTAAGTCCAGCCACCTGTGATCTAACTGCTCTGTCACTTGTTACATTTAAAACAAAAGGCAAGCTTTCCGTTCTTGTCTGATCCCATATGTATTTTCATTGTGTTGTCCTTCTGCATCCTTTCCCTCCCAAGTCTTTCTCTCTTCTGGCGGGGGTGTGTTTCTCAAGCCTCTCCAGTAAAGTTTTTGACTGAGGCTGAATTATTTGCTCTTGGTGTTGCTCTGCCTCCCTCTAGTGCCCTCTCCTTTTGGCTTCTGTTTCCAGCATGAAATTTAAAGAATCTAGAACTGGATACGCTTTTGTTTTCTAGATTCTCTCCCATGCAGTCCTCTTTGTAGCTGCTGCCTTTAATTGGACAACAGGCTATGTCGGTTTTCCACCAGCTGCATGTTGCTGTGCTTTTCCCATGCCTTTCCTCAGACCCTCTCAAGCCCATCCCGCCTGGCTGGTGTCTGACATTGGTCACTAGGGGTGCCCCGTGGTAACTCCATCTTTCCTCCAATGGTCCTTGACATGGCAATGATAACGGCACATACTATTGTGTGCAGATCCTGAAATGTTTTTATACTTTCTGTCAACTACTGGGAGGAGAATGTGTTTGTTCATAATGGTTATCACAAATGCCAGTATTATTTTAATCATTCTCATCATCATCATTTCGACTTTTACCATCAGACAGTCAAACAAAAGAACACAAGTTGAATGTAAGCTCTGTACTAGAGTGCCTTGAAGATAGAAGGAGCTTCATAAATATATTCTGTATTAAATTGAAATTGAAAGAAAACTACTTTGGTCAATGAGAGTAAGTTAAAAGTTAGGCTCGTTTTCATAATAAGGAAGGAACACTGTTAAAAACTTTCTGTAAAACACCCAAACATCACACTCAAAGGTGAAATGTCACTCTTCAAGCTCTTAAATACATACCTGCTTCATGAACTGGATCAGAGACCTGCGATTCTGCTCCCAATACTTGGGCAAATCCTTCTCGTAAGGGTATTTTATACAACTTAATTCGATCGTCACTTCAAAGCAATTTGTGTTGAGATAGTTCCAGTCTTGCATCCCGCCTAGGGAAGAGAAGAGTCAGAAATGTTAGAAACCAACACCCTGAAGAAGGGAAGCGATGGACCTTCCATCCCAGCAGCACCAGGGCATCCTTACCACGGGGACACAAACCTTCAATGTTAACTCTTATCATGAATCTAATTCTATAAAATGGGGATGAGAATAGCACCTACTACATAGGGTTGTTGAAAGGGTCAAGCAAGATAATACATTTATAGTGCTTTGCAAACTATAAAAAGCTCTGGGTGTTAGCTATTTTTAATAATTATTATGATGATTATTAGAGAGGGCTATACCTGGGACACTGTACCAGTTGGCTCCATTGGTTATTCCATGGGAAAAATGCTCATCAGGATACATGTCCTTGCAGGAGCTGCCCTGATACATCTCAGAATTCTCCTGGAAGAAACAAAAAACATTTGATGAGCACATCTTGTGATGATTGGCAGAAAAGAGCTTTTGGCTCGTCATTCCTTCTAATTTACACAGAGGCAGCAGAGTATAGTGGGGGGGGGGGAGCGGAGCACTGAATTGGAGTCAGATTTCATGGGTTCAAATCCTGATGCTGCCTCTTATTCCCTGTGTGACCTCAGAAGTCATTTCTTCTCTCTGAGACTCAGTTTCCCTATCTGTAAAATGAAGATGTTGGTCCAGATGGCCTCTGAGGTCCCTTCCATCTCTACATTTATGATCCTATGATGTATTTTCAAACAAAGGATACAATTTTTAAAATTTGGGAATTAAATTCTACCGCACTTCTTCCCTTTTGATGGACGCCTACCTTGGAATAAGAAAGGGCCAGATGTTGGAACACAGTGTCATCTGGAGATCTGCTATAGGAAGTAACTCCTTGCTCATCGTCATCATATGGGTAGTTCACAACCAAAGAACCTAAAGGGAACACCAAAAATTAACGGACTTGATCTGATGCACGACTGACCACACCCCACTGGTGTTAAAAGGAGCCCCCTCCCACCAGAGGCCACTGAATGTCCATGGCGGAGATCCTGCCAAGGCTATGTGCTACCTTTCTCCAGGGAGGTCATTCCAGAAAATCAGAGGAGTGGGACACCCAGCGGCAGCACTTCTAGACTCGCTGGACTCGGTACGGTCAAAGTAACGAATGCATGCCATGACCCAGATCACACAGTAAAGACTGGAGCGAGGCTTTAGCCAGGGTTATCACAGCACCCGGCACACAGGGGCACTTAATAAATGCTGGAAGGCATCAGCAAAAGGATCAGGGTATGAGATGCGCATACACAACAACAAAAAGTCAGCTGGAAGGGATCACCGATTCCTGTTGGGAGGAGGCTGGCACTGTCCTCAAGACCAAGGAGAAGCCCAGGGCCCCCCGAACACAGGGCCTTGCTTGGGGAGGCACGCTCCCTCCGCTCTCTCCACACCACCTGTGAAGACTAGTTGATCTCCAACCCACTGCTTTAGCTTGCCTGCCACCCCTCACGTCCCCACATCCAGCTCACTCCCTCTGCAGGACACAACCGCCTTTCGTGGGCATCTCTCCCCTCAATGTGGGGACTTTTCCCCCTAGAATCCAAGCTCAGGGCAGGCATTGTCCGTCCTTGAAAACATCACAGTCTACAGCACAGTGCCTGGCACCCAGTAAGTATTCAACCAATGGCTTTTCCATTCATTCACCCGTTTACGGAGGGTCTCCTAAAAGCCACCCTGGAAACAGCGTCTCCATGGCAGGAGCTCGGGATTTCTCTCTCACTGGCTGCCCAAGATTTTCATGACCTGCAGCAATTCTCAAGCCTCAGACAAGTCCAGCTACGTAAAAGGTGCTCAGGTTGACATTCTGACCGCTCCCTGAGGGCCACAGCAAAGTCTGCACGTTTTGAAGTCCCCTGGGCCTAACGGGTTAGACCTTGCTCTAGCCAGAGTCCTCTCTCCTCTACACAGCTTATGGCCTGCCCTCTACTGACCAACTTATACTGAACACTTGCTCCTCCTCCCATCACACTGTGTCCTAGCTGGGGTGCCTGGGAGGACTGATTAGATTTAAGAATAAGCTTAGGAGAATATATAATATATACTGATATTTACTAATATATAACACTAATATGATGATAATAATGATGATGATACTGCTTAATAAGCTCAAGAATGTGACTTAATAATGATATAACATACGCTAATGTAATAATATTGCTTGATAATATATACAAATATAATTATAATACTGCTTAAGAATATCGCATAATAATAACAATACTAATAATATATACCAATATAATATTTACTGTAGTAATATAACAATAAATACTGCTTAATAATAAGTTTAAGAATATCACTTAATAATTTTACATATAATAATACTGCTTAATAATAATATGCTAATATAATGATAATACTGCTTAGTAATAACAATATATGGTCACTCTTCAACATTCACACCTTTAACTTTTACAACTTCAAGCATTTGTGTGATTTTATTAGTGAACTCATTTTCACTTTCATTCGCCACTATGCATGGTAGAAAAAAAAAGAGAGAAGTGCCATGTGCTGGTTTGTGGGGAGGCTGGCACTGGTGTCCTACGAAGCGCTTCACTGGCTTTGTTTGCCCTACCATCATGCATTCACTGACTATTTTAGTTGTTTGCCTTTAAAACTCAAGTTTTGTGTGGCAATTATGTCCCCAAAGTGCAGTTCAACTCCTTTGGGCTCTAAGCCCCAGGGTACAAAGTGTGGCTTAGTGAAAATCAGGGAATGGATATGTTGACACTGCCCTAGTGGAATTTACAACTGGGCAGGGGAAAAGTGGCGACTAACCAGTAAAGGGTCTGGAGGACAGGAGGGTTACAATCAAATCTCTACAATTTCCACAATCACGGTAGCAATATCTGGACACTCTAGATATGAGAGAAAGAAAAAGTGCAAGGCCCCACTGGAGATAAGGCCAAGCTAGAAGCCCAGAGGGGCCTTCCCAGCATCACACATCTTCCTGCCCGCTGCCTACCTCCATGCAGGTTGGCAGACAGCACAAATGGGTAGGTCTTCAGCCAGCTCATGACGGCCGTTGTCTCAGGCTGCACAGGGTCTGTGATCTGGAAGAACTGGTCCGGGAAATTCCGGTTCAGATCAAAATTGTTGCTGTTGTTTCGGCCAACTACGCCCGTGGAGTCTCCTAGGGGTGACAAAACCAGGGTTGGGACTTCAGCTCATGGCTGAGTTAAAACACACAGGTCTCACTCTGTCATAAGGGATGGCTCTTGGGTGAGGGCAAGGAAAGGGATGTGGGAAATCGGAATGTATACAAAAACAAGAGATATATAGTTAAAAAAAAAATCTTTTTTAAACCTCGTAATTAATTTCCCAAATGTGATCCAGCCAGACCCTCGCTGCCTCTTCCATTCTTCTCTGCCCATCTGCCAGCCTTGATTGTTTCCTCCTACTCAATTCTTGGTCCAGGTAGCAACCATCTGCAGCACCTGGCCAAGATATACCTACCCACGGACTCATTTAATGGGCTTCTGAGCCACAGTCTGAGCAATACGTATTTGTCCTTCACTTAGCTTTTCTAGAGTAAATAATGTTCACAGCTGACATTTGCTGAATGTTTTATGGATTATGAAAGTACTTTTATGCACATTAGCTCACCTGATCCTTATCACAACTTTATGAGGCATATACTAGAATTGCCAAATTCCCCATGTGAGAGATGAGGAACCCAAAGTCATGCTGCTACGTGTCCGTGATGGGATTTGATCCCAAGTCTCTCCTGACTCCACAGATCAAAGATTTAGAGCTAAGAGGGATCTAAGAAGTCATTCAGCCAAACCTCCAAATTTTATGGATGACGAAAATGAGAGGGCACAAAAGGGACGTGCCTGAGGACAGTGAGGGAAGGAGCTGAGGGGAGCTTTGAACCCAAGAGGGTTCCAACGCACCACAGACTTCTGGGTACTCCTCAACGAATTGCTTTTACACTGCTGATTTCACTGAGGAGGCTTTGCTGTGCACAGGTCAGTGCCATCCACAGACAGAGGCATCTGGAGAATGCCCCAAGGAATCCTCCAAGACTGGGGAACATTTCTTCAGTCTAGTCCCCCATGTCAACACAGTGTATGATGCCAAGGGTACAGTGGCCTAGATAATGAGCACATTGCCTGAATTAGACTAAGACTGACCGCTTTCCCAATCCCCTGTCATCCTCAGGGGAGAAGCAGGGCAGAAAGGACAGAAGGCAAAGAGACTAGAGTTCAAATCTAGCCTCAGACACTCTCTGGCCATGTGTCTATAAGCAAGTCTGCCTCTAAGGCCCCTTCCAGCACTAAATCTATGATCAAACGATCCCATCTTCTCAATACACACTTTAAAGGGCAAAGAAATCCAGTTACACAAGTTACAATACACTATTGCTTAATTACAAATAATTCAAACAGACTGCTGTAGCCACACAATCACCGGCTTGAGATGACATCTCATCGTTCTGATGACCATTTGG
Organism: Phalanger gymnotis; assembly: GCA_028646595.1. Taxonomy (NCBI): domain Eukaryota; kingdom Metazoa; phylum Chordata; class Mammalia; order Diprotodontia; family Phalangeridae; genus Phalanger; species Phalanger gymnotis. Next base: position 30,719,646 of record CM053627.1, read on the forward strand.
AACAAACCACTTTCAACCTACACACTCCAAGACAGTCTGGCAAGAACTCCAGTTAGGCAAGGCCCACCCCCCCAAGAGATCAAAGAAAAAGGGAAAGGGCACCCATATGTACAAGCATACTGATAGCAGCTCTTCTTTGTGTCGGCAAAGAACTAGAAACCAAAGAGGCACCTGCCAAGTGGGGAATGGCTGAACCAATTATGGAAATGCACATAATGGAATATTAATGCACCGTGAGAAACAAAGAAAGGGATGGCTTCAGAGAAATAGGGGAAGATTCTTCTGAAGACAGAGTGTGGAGTGAGCACAACCTGGAGAACCATGTATACAGTAACCACAACACTGTAATGAGGAGCCACAGTTAAAAGTGAAAGGGGAAAAAAATAGATGTGTAATACGTATACATGTGTGTATGTGTATATATATGTGTGTGTGTGTGTGTGTATATGGGTGCATGTATATTTAGGGTGTGTGTGTGTGTGTGTTTATGTGGAAAGTTGAGCATGTTCAAAAGTCTTTGGGAGAAACACATCCTCCAGGATGCCTTTGAGTGTGAAAGACCATTTGGACGAAACTGTAAAACGAACAACCCATTAGCCGGATGGAAAAAAGTCCGCTCCCCTGGAGCATAAGGCCTTCCGGAAGGATGAAACAGGCAGGAACACAAGGGCAAAGGGGCATCCAACCTGTCGTTCCCACCCCAACACACACACACATTCTCTCTCTCTCTCTCAATCTCTCAGGTATCCCCGTCACCTTCCAGAGACTTCTCGTAGCCATCAGGGTTCATGGAGGGCATCAGGTGGATCCTGGTGTTACGGACCAGCTCGGTCACCTCCGGGTCTGTCCCAAAGTTCTTGCAGAGGAATTCGATGAGGTTCAGCAGCAGCTCCCTGCCCACAACTTCATTCCCATGCATGTTTCCGATGTATTTAAATTCTGGTTCACCTGGACACCCAAAATGCAACATTAGCGCATGAATCTGTGTTTACTGGTTCTTGAGGATTAAAGATTTGTCCAATGCTTACAGTCATCCTAAACGTTAAACAAAATGAACAGTATTATATTCCAAAAACATATTAACACCCTTGGGGAGCAGGGATGGGGCAGGAGGGGGTGGCAAAGTAATGATTTCACACGAAGCTATCCTATGATTTTATTCTTTACCAAGAAAAAGAAGTACTCCTCCTCCCTGTAAAACAGCCTTTCTGTAGATGTGGAAAGCAACCTCACTACAAACTCCACATGGAACAAAAATACTAATATTTAGGTCTAAAAATCTAATTTGACACTAGAGACATGTAGCATATTAATTTAGACTTCCAATGGGCATTACGGGGCTTTTCTTCTCTCCAGTCAAAAGAATGCCTGCATCCCTTCTCTGCTTCAGTTACATGTGTGTATGTGTGTGTGTTCCTGTATATAAAACAGACATAAATGGAGATGTTGTACAAAGACATAAATATAACACCGGTATTTATAGATAGCAGCTATGTAACTGGAGCACCAAGAAAGCAGCCATTTTTTTTTGCCTGGAGGGAAGCCACTTAATAACACACATCGAGTGTTTAATGTGCTATGTTGCCAGTGTGAAATTATGGGTATGTACACACAGAACATATGTCCTCATAACTGAACACCGGAGGCATGCAGCATATGGACCAGAGCACATGTATCATCTGTGTGAGATTCACATACGTACACATTACTGATGATACCAACATAGTGAAATATCGAGAAACACAGAGAAAGACAGATACCAGCACAGAGACAAATAAAACACATAGACAGAACCAGAGGTAAACAGAAAGATCTATAGATGGATAGAGGTAGAGGCACAGATATAGATAGGTGGATAGACAGATGCGTACATAGAGATATACTTTTTTAGGGACCGGACCTATGTCTCCGCCTTTGTATGAAGCTCTTAGTAAGGTCTCCCTCTAACAATGGAGGTCAGCACTTTCCCTGTTGCTTACAGTTTAAAAGAATTGCCTGGGGCACTAAAGGGGTGACATGACTTGTCTAAGGTCACAAAGCCAGGATATGTCCACCCTGGAGTTTCTGACTCTGACTGAGGCTGGCGCTCTTCACTGAGCGACACTGTCTCCCATGTGATAGACAGAATAGCAGATCTTTCTGGACCAATCAATGCAATACACAGCAACGGGTTTTGGGGAGCATTTACATGCATTTACAGTAGCACAGTGGAAACAGCAATACCTGCACAAGGCAGAGAAGCTAGGTTCAAATCCTGCTTCTGGCATTTACTACGTGTGATCTTGGATTAATGATGCGAACCACCGCGAACCTCAGTTTCCCTATCTGTGAAATGAGAGCATTGGGCTAGGCAGCCTCTGAGGTCCCTTCCAGCTCTAGGTCTAGGATCCTTTAAGTCATTTAACCTCTTTGAGCCTCAGTTTCCCCTTCTGTAAAAACAAGGGCATCAGGCTCCAGCTTTTTAGACCCGTGATTTCCAAAGCCAAGCCTCTCACCTGGCTCATGGACACCTGGATTATCTGATATCTCCATCACGTAAAGCTCCCTTGATTCGACAGATTTCCCCAACGAATACAGACGGGTGATGTTGGGGTACTCATTGGCAAACCTCCTCAAGAAAATCTCCATGTCAGGGAAATGGTGATGGTGAAAGTCCTGGGGCTGGATGGGCCGGTGGGAGGTGGGAGTCTCGGGGGCATCCGTAACAGGGGCCACACTGGGCGCTGCTGTCTGCGGCTCCACAGAGAGGATCACCGTGGGCCGGAGCAGGAAGTTCACCTCCGTGGCTGAACCTTCTTGCACCACTATGTTACTGACTGTCATCGGCATGTACCTGCGGAGACACGGGAGAACATAGATGATGGCATGTCAGTTAGCAGATGACATGCTCTTGCTTCTAGAGCAGGGGACGTTATGGGGCCTGTGAACTTGTTTTTTTTAAAAATATCTCGAGAAGCCTATTTCAATCAAATTGTCTTCCTTTGCAATCCTATGTGTTTTATTTACGTATTTAAAAATATTATTCTGAAACAGAGTCCACAGGCTTCACCAGCCTGTCTCCAAAGGGGCCAAGGGCACAACAAAGGCTGGGTCCCCCCACTTCTGATCCTTATTCTAGAGGCTGGAAAAGCACAGAGGCCTTTTCCTTTCTGGTTACTAGAGAAACCATTAAAACACCAGCTACAGACCAAAGGGCTTGAGATTCTGCTTTCAACATTTAGGCACAAGGTGATCACTGGGGTCCTTTCCAACAGAAAAGATTGTAAAAACCAGAGACTCTTGAGAATGCAAATGCCTTGAGGGCAGGCACTGTTTCACAGCTGTCTTTGTATCCTTAGTACCTAGCACTGTGCCTGACAAGTAGCACCGCAAGGCAGAAAGAGGGTTGGCTCTGGAGCTTGAGAATCTGGGTTCCAATCTCACCTCTCACCCTTAATATAACTCTGGACAAATCCCTCCCCCTCCGTGGGCCTCATTTCCACAATGGAAAAGTGACCCTTCTAGCTCTAGGGCTATGATTTTTTGATATGAAGAGTTCAATCAAAGCTTATTGATTTCAGATGCTGTTAAGCACCTACTATGTGCCAGCTGATAAAAACACCAAGACCAACATCAGACACTTCCTGACCTCCAGAAGTTTACATCTGCTTACGAGTTCTTCAAATTCTGCAGCTCACTGAACCAACTTGGGTATTGCCCAGAGGCCGCTAGGTGGCGCTGTGGATAGAGCACTAAGCCTGGAGTCAGGAAGACCTGAGCTCAAAAGCAGCCTCAGACACTACTATCTGTAAAATGGAGCTAATTACAGCATCTGCCTCCCAGGCTTGTGAAATAATACACATGAAGCGTCCAGCACAGTGCCTGGCACATAGTAGGTACTGTTTTTCTCTTTCCTCCCTCCTTCCTTCTCTCCCTCCTTCCACCATGTTTAGGACACTGGGACACTCAAAGAGAAGACAGGTTCTGGCCGATTCTTTGCCGTCTCCTCACCACACTACCAGCTCCACTACTGTTGCCAAGGAGAAGAGCTCGAGACGAAGCGAAGGGTTTTTAAGAGAATCCTGACCAAAGACGCTTCCAGAAACCTTCCGAGCACAGGGGAGCTTTTTCACTTCCCATAAGAGGAGGCAGATGGTGGCTCTACCCAGCAGCCTCTGCACCCCCGACTCCACACGCCACCCACCACTCGAGTGATGACTCTGCACGGCTGTCGCTATTCTCAAGCTCTTCACGCCCATCCTTTCTCACAAGCCTGCCACTAAAATTCCATTCAATTCAACGAGCATGTTCAAAAGGGCCCACGGTGGACCCAGCCCAAGCAAAGCGCTGGAGATAAACAACAACGCCTGCCCTCTGGAAGCTTGGGTTCTGCTGGAGGGAAACAGGTACATCTTCGGTCAGCAAACACAAACAGATGCTTCCAAAGCCAATATCGATCCATTTCAGGGAAGGAGAGAGAGCTTCCATCAGGTGGGGGAAGGGGAATTAGGAAAGATCTCACCTAGCCTGGGATGACATTCCAGCTGGCCCTTCTATGGGTCAACTGGCTGAGAAAAGATGTTGGCAGAAGTTCTCACTCACCAGGGGAACAGAACGATCAAGCACTAAGGCAGGAGAAGGCCAGACATAGTCAACACAGCGGACATTTTATCGGGCATCTGGTGATCAAGGCACAGACCAGAAAGCCCAACAATTTAAGACAATCTTTTCTGGCTCAAAGCGAGGCTGCCTTACCCAACAGAGACTGCTGTGATGTTATAAGTCCCGGCGACGAGCAGTCTGTAGAAATCGCCATCTTTGCCGCTCGTGATATTATGGTTGATGCCAGCCACCGAGATGGTAGCGTTTTCCAGGCCGGAACCAGATGTGGAGTCTTTCACAAACCCTCTAACTCCAATGTGGACCTGAGAGAACAAAAGAACAAGGAAGTTGAAGGGGGAGGGAGGGGCCATCCTAACCTCCCCTAATCACTAGGCTGTGTGTGGTCCAGGACAGAAAGAGTTCTGGATGCATCAGAGAGGATGGGTTCAAATCCTGGCTCTACCGCAACTGGGCTTCATTTTCATCATCTGAAAAATTAAAAGGCGAAACCAGAGAACCTCCAAGATCCTTTCTGGTTCCAATCCACAAGGGTATGAATTTCTTTTTTCAGTGGGGGGTGGCAATTGGGGTTAAATGACTTACCCAGGGTCACACAGCTAGTGTCTGAATTTCTAAAATGAGACAGAAGAGTCAAGGTCTCCTCAAAAATCTAGTCAATATCTGTATTTAAAATAAAATGTAAATATATACTCATGCATGTCTCAAATTCTTTACATTTAAATTACATTCTTCTGCCTTTAATCTTTTAGTCAGAAAGACATCTGGCATAGTGGATAGCATCTCCTCCCATAAGTCAGAAAGAGCAAGGTTCAAGGCTATCCTTGACCCAAGCTATGGACCCCAATCAAGTGACTTAAACTCTCACCAGCCTAGTTTTTTCCTTGTTCCTCCCACCGCATCCTGCAATAAGCTCTTTAAGAGCCACAATTGTTTCATTTCTGCACCCAGTACAATGCCTGGCGCAGAGAAGGCCCTTAATCAATGCCTGCTGAATCAAACTGGATGGCAAGACTACAGGTCTGTCTGCTTTTCTGGAACCCTTTTTTCCCACCAATAAGATCTAAAACTGTTGACTTTCTCTAAGACACAAGCTGAAAAGGCTGTTAATAGCCCTAAGCCAAAGGCCAATTGAGTCAGGAAGACCTGAGTTCAAACATGGCCTCACACACTTCCTAGCTGTATGACCCTGGGCAAGTCAACGAACCCTGTTTGCCTCAGTTTCCTCGTCCATCAAATGAGGGAGTGGGTTTCTGAGGTTTCTTTCAGTTCTCGATGAGGGATGCAAATGTTTGGGATACTTTTACCTAGCTGCATTTTCCCTCCTATTCTCCTCCTCTTTCTTTTGCCATCTTTGTTACAGGAGACAGCTCTCTGGGTAGGAGAGTTGAGGAGGAATAGACTTGGAAATGAAAATGATATTAATACAAAAGAGAGTAATAAATACAAATTCATTAAGTCGATGCCCATTTCACTGCTAATGACCAAGTCCTTCAAATGAGGTAAGAACCAAAAACGTCAAACAAGACTTCAGGTCAGAGCTTCTATTTGCAGTAAGAAAACCACAACCTCGCCAGAAAGTGAGGAAGACAAATGGGGCAAATTCGTTCATTGTTAAAGGGCTCAGAAAGAGGCGTGAGAAACGCTCTGGGAAATGAGAGAAAAAAAAAAGAGACATTCTATTCTCCTTAAGGCCGCTGTTATAGCCTTACCTCCAAAGGTCAGTTAAAAGTTTGGTGAATAAACACTGTCGGGAACTCTGTGCTAGGTACACTAGATTTCACGGACCATGGACGTGGAACTGGATGCACAGAATGACTGAACTGAAGGAGCCTCTATGGCCAGCTGGGCCAGCCCACACCTGAGCACTCCACTTCTGACTATACACGTTCCCTCTCTCTCCTCATCTCCACCTCCCAGGATTTCCTGGCTTCCTCCATGTCCCACCTCAAATCCTGCCTCTGACAAGAAGCCTTTCCCAAAGCCTCGTAATTCTAGTGCCTTCCCTCTCTTAACTCCTTCCCACTCAATCAATAAACACTTACTATGTTCCAATCATTGTGCTAAGTATTGGGGATACGAAAAGAGGCAAAAGACAGTCCCTGCCCTCAAGGGGCTTACACTCTAACAGGAAGACAACACAAAAGCAAATATGTAGAAAGTAAGTTATATACAGGATAAGGAAATGATTAAAAGAGGAAAAGCCCTAGAATTAAGAGGGTTTGGGTAAGACTTACTGTAGGAGGCAGGGCTTGAGTCAGTAGTCAGAGAAGAGGGATGGAAGCATCCCTGGCATGGACAGACAGAGGAAATGCCCGGAGGTTGTCTTTCCCTTTAGAGGGCAGGGACAGTCTTTTGTTTTTCTCTTTAGCCTCAGTGCTTGGCACAGTCCCTGATGCACAGTAGGTACTTAATAAGCCCTTACTGACTGAACCAGAATCCCACTCCAACATTTGCTTGCAGACCTTCAGAGAACTGTAATTCTTTGGAAGGCTTTCCTGTGATAAAGCTGAAATCTGCTTGCCTCAGCTCCACGCTTGGAGGACAAGCAGAGCAAGCCTCCTCTCTCTTCTACAGGACTGCCCTTTATAGATTTCAATCAGCTATGATATCCCCTCCCCCCCACACCCTCAGTCTCAGAGGCTTCTCTTCTTCAGGCCAACATCAACAGGGCTTCCACATGTCCTGAGCTCAGGGCCTTTCCCTGCCTCCACCGTCCTCCTCTGGAGACTCCCCAGCTAGTGAGATCCTAATTTTTTCTCTTTACATCCACCAAAAGCTCCAAGCCCGGGAAGTCCCCGACAAAGGCGTCTCTGGGTGTTTAGCCATTGAGGATAAATATTTTCATAAGGAGACCAGAGGGTGAGGGTGCATTTTTACCTTTTCGATAAATGTGATCAGAGATTCCCGATTGTTCTCCCACTCCTGACGAAGCTGAGAAGCGGGCGGGTACTTGCAACAGGACAGTTCTAATGTGATCTCGAAACAATTGGACCACATGTAGTTGTAATCCTGCATACCACCTGTGGGATTGGAGCAGGGAGAATCATTGGAAGAGGAAAGGCATCCTTTCAGTCAGCTGCCTCTGCAGGCCCGGAAGGTGCAGCAAGTCTGGATTTCCACTGTTCATTGCCCCCAGCACCCACCTCTCTCTGCTCCTATTCTGGAGGAGTCAGACAAGCAAGCCCACCGAGTCTCCTACAAATCCCATCTCAATCCAGCCTGCAATTTGGCGGAATATCCTTTATTCTTCCACAATGGACTGACTCACTCTCTGTCTCTCCGTCTCAGTCTATCTCTCCATCTCTCCCCCAGTCTTCTCAAAGCCCCAACCCTCCCAGTCTACCAGCAGATGACTTCAACACCAACTTCACTGAGACAATGAAGGCCTAAGCTCCCTCTGTCTTCTCCTTTGCTCCATACCTCATGACCTCCCTACATTCTCACCTGTCTACTTTTCCTTCGCTGGAAAAAGAAGTCATCCTTCTTTTTTAAAATAGATTTTATTTATATCTTTTGTTTTTGGATAACCTAGATTTCCACTGTGTGCCTTCTCCTCCCCTCTCCAAGAGTCATCTCTTACAGTAAATTTTTAAAAAGTAAAAAAATCAACAAAACCCATCAATACATTGCGAAACTATAGCCTTATATGCAGTGTTCCATATCAGTGCACCCCCCCTGCCTTCCATTTCACTATTCCCTCCCAGTTCATTTTTTAATTAAAATGTCTATCTATATCTTTTGCTTTTATATCATTTACATTTCCCAACATATTCCTTCTCACCTCCTCCTCTTCCTCCCAAAGAACCGTCTCATAATAAAAATAAAAAGTGGGGGGGGGGAATTGAGCAAAGCTAACCAACATATTGAAAAAGTCTGACATTACAAGCAGTATCCCGCCCCCATGGAGCTTTCTACTGGTCCCCTTTATCCCAAATATCTACGGTACCTAACATTATTACTATTACAAACATCTATATGTAATTGTAAGATTTGCAAAGCGCTTTCCATACATTATTCATCAGGCAACCTTGAGTTATGACTTCTATTTTACAGATGAGGAAACCAAGGCAGTCAAAGGTGAAGGGACTTGGCCAGGGCCACACAGCTAGTCAGTGTCACAGTCAGAAGGTGAGCACAGGTCTTCCTAATTCACTTTGATTTCAACACTTAGCCCTGAGCCACCGAAGAGGAACAGATGTAAAGCATTCTGTAAACGTGACAGCTACTAATGGTTACTGTCCTTATGATTATTAGTCTACCCTGTCTTTGCCAGTTAGCACTTTCTCATCCTCTTCCTCTCCCCTTTTACTATCTCCTTCTCCAGGGACTATGAGTAAGCATGCTCAGGCTCCTCCCTCCCCTTTCCCCCTTCCCTGTCACTAACCAAATGGCCCTTGACTCTGCTCCTTCCTCAAGACAAGGCCCCATCCCAGCCCTCACCCGTTCCTTTCACGGCTGTACTAGAGTCGTCTACACACACTGCTGACTCCCTCACTCACTCACTTCTCAATCCCCTACAAGCTGGCTCTCTGGCCCCAGCATCTCACGTCTTTTTTTTTTCTTCGCTATCTTTCCCTGTCTCCCCTCTCCCTCTCGACTCTATGTGTCTCTCCTTTTCTGTCTATTCCTCCACCCCTCCCATGTCTGTCTGTCCATCTGTCTCTCCCCCAATTTTTAACTGCCAAGCCGGCCTTGCCTCAGCCTGGGATCATAGGGCTACAGCAGGAAGGCCCCTCAAAGGCCATCTCATCCAACCCCTTTGTTTTACACATGAAGGCAGGGAAAGTGATTACCCAATCTCACAGGAAGTAGCCAGCATTCTTTCTTCTCTAACACCAGGTCTCAACCTCCTGCCTTTCTCTACAGCTTCTGATACTGGGGACAACCCACTCTTCCTTGATCCTCTTTCTCCTCCCTTGGCTGATAGTGCTCCTTCTCAATTTTCCTTTATTGAAATAAATTCATATCGATACCTTTCTCCGTTCTCACATTTCCCAACATTTTCCCTTCCCCGCCCTTTCTCAAAGACCATCCCTTACTATAAAAATAAAAAAGAGGGGAGTGTTCAGCAACACTGACCACCATATTGAAAAAGTCTGCCATTACACACAGTGTTTTCTGTACGCCCAGTACCCCACCTTTGCAAAGAAGCATCTCCCAGGTCTCTCATCTAGTATTAGCCTCTTCTTCGGGGTCATTACCCATGTCCTGCCCTCAAAGAGTGGGTGTCTCACAACACCACAGGTTCCTAGAGGCATCTCATCAACTCCCATAGATTCCATCAACTCAAGGCAGGAGATTCCCAAATCTACAGATCCATTCCCAAGCCCTCCAGTCCTGTCCTGCCCACTGGCCACTCCCCCCTAGCTGTGCCACCTCTATTTCCAAATTAAAAAGTCCAAAATGAAACTCTTTATTTTCCTGTCTCAATGTTCTTCTCCTCCACACATCTCTATTTCCATGGGCAGAAACGCTATCCTCCCACTCAACTTTACAACCTCAAGGTCATCTTAGCCTAGGGGGTTCTTAACCTGAGGTCCACTGCCAAGAACACAGTAGATGCAAAAAAAAAAAAAAAAGCGTTTCTTGAATTAAACTGGAGGTTGCCAGAGAGATAATCCAAGCTCACTCCATCACCCCCAACACACACACACACACACACACACACACACACACACACACACACTCTCTCTCTCTCTCTCTCTCTTTTTCTCTCTCCTCCTCCACCCCATCTCACCCAAGACATCTCGGCTTTATTCCAGAGGTTTCTAACAGTAACGTGCTCCATCTCAAGGCATGCCATATTACCTAGTGACCAGTCACTTCAGGAGGGCAATCTCCTGAAAGGTAGGATCATATGATTGAAACTGGCAAGAAGCCTCAGAGGCCATCGAATCTGACCTCATCTCATAGGTGACTTTTAGTATGGAGGAAGGAATGCTCAGCTTGGGAGTCAGAAAGACCCTGGGGAAGTTTCTTTTCTCTTTGTAAAGGGGGAATCATAATAGCACCTACCTGTCAGGAGGACCAAATAATATGGTCTTAATAACATAAATAAGAACAATTTGTAAACCCTAAAGCCCTCTGTTTGCCGTTACTCTTGTTACAGAAGAGGAAAATGAGGCCCAGAGGGGAAAAGTCAAGTGCCCAATGTCACACAGGGAGCCCTGGAGGGGCATGTGAACCCAAGCCCCCCGCCTCCAGCATCTGCTCTCCTTCGCTGTACCACACCGTCCCCAGTCCTATAGCCTCTCTGCTTCTAGATGGAGGGATGAGTGAACAAGCTCTGTCCACAGCAGTCCCTCCTCTCCCAGGGCCAGGGCGCCGCTTTCCTTCTGTGGCCACTGATGAGAAAACAAGGCGAGGTCAGGTTCGCCCTGGCGCCCTTTATCAGGTTACAATGAAAGCACCACATGCAAACCCCCACTGGTTTGGCTAGAGCCAGACCCACAAAGGCCTTATTGATTTTCAAAAGGAATTAATTTTGATGCCACCTGTGTTACGCAAGCAAGATGAGGTTAGACAAATATATCTTTACTCCTTCTAAAAGATACACAAGGAGGATCAAGAAGGGAGAAAGTAAGGGTGAGGGAGAAGGTTCGACAATGCTCGGATGAGCGGCTGGGAAGCAATTTAGCTTAGGTAAAAGGCCAACCAGGCAGAGGGGCTTAAGGAAGCCATTTTGGAGCTGGGGTCTTAGTCTTATCTGTGCAAGGGCTATCTTTGGCCTTTCTCTGTACCCCCAGCAAGGAGCACAGTACATATAGTAGGTGCTTAATAAATATTTCTTGATTGACTGCCTAGGAGATCAGGATATCTAGAATCCTCTCACTGGTGCACGTGTGGTTACCCTCCAAAAGAATGTAAACTCCCTGAGGGCAAGGAGTCTTTGTATCTTTGCGTCTGAGTGCCTGGCACATAGTAGGAACTTATAAATGCTTGCTGACTGATCAAATTGCGTCTTCGCATCCCCATGAAGCAGACATAAGAATGCAGTGAGTCAGAGACTTGGCTTCAAATCCCACTTCTGCTACTTCACTACCTGTGTGACTTTGGGCAAGTCACTTAACTGCCTCAGTTTCCCCATCTGTAAAAATGAGATTTGGACTCTGTGATATCGTCTAAGGACTTTCCAGCTCTGGATCTGCTACCCGATGATCAATGGTAGAGTAAAAAGAGCCCTGGCTCTGAAAGCAGAGGAAGTGGGTTCAAATCCCACCTCTGAAGCTTACTACCTTTGTGACCTTGGACCTTAGCTTACTTAAAAAAAAAAAATCTTGCTGGGCCTCAGTTTCTCCATTTGTTAAAAAAACCTATTGTGGAGGCTGTAATCTGATGGTCCCTTCTAGATCTGAATCTATGACCCCAGAGACTTTTGCCCTCTGCCCCTAGTTCTGCATTCTGGTCTCAAGCAGAATAAGGCTGATTCACCATCCTTGTGGTACCCTTCCCATTTCTGAAGCCAATTACCGTGTTTTCTTCTTGCTCCCCCTCGTCTGGGCTAAACCTCTGTCGTTCTTCCTCCTGACCTCCATGTACTTCACTCTGACCACCCTCCTCTCTTCTGATCAGGATCTGGCCTCTAGAGGTGAGCTTCTGTCTTACCTTGCCTCCAGACTTCACCACTACCCCATCATTTCCAAACCGAACCTTCTCCACCACCTTCCAGTTCCAGCTGTCCTCTGTGTGTTGTGTTCCTCCATTAAAATATAGGCTTCCTGAGGGCAGGGACTGTCTTAGCATAGTGCTTGGCACATAAAATGCTTCTTCTTTCGTTCATTCATTTGTGGAGCACAGATCTGGAGATCTCGGTATCTCAGTGTCAGAATGAAGGTCAAATCCCTTAATTAACTCCCTTTAATTTTCAGATGAGGAAACTGAGACCCAGGGTACTTAAATGTTTTGCCCAAGGTCATGAGAAATGCAGAGACAAGCTATCAATCTGAGTCTTCTGACTCAGGCACCAATGTTCTTTCTACCAAACCATGGAGATGATTTGATAGAAAGAATTATCAACTGATTGACTGGGTGGTCTATCAATCAACAAACATTTATTAGTCTCCATACAACATGCCAGGCTCCCTACTATGTGCTGGGGATAAGAACGGAAAATGTCCTATCTGCTCAGGATTTATCTTGGGTGTACACGTTGTCTCTCCTGCTGGAACAGAAGCTCTCCAAGGGGAGGGGCAGTCTTTCCGTTTTTTCTTCCATTTGTATTTTCCATTAGGACAGGGCCTGGAGTAAATGTTTTACCAAAGTCCCTGCCCTCAAAAAGCCTACATTCTACTGAGGAAAGTACTGTGAAAATGAACACGTACACATATACACAATAAACAAGGGATAAAATAACATGTTAGGCATTTTGCAAACCTTAAATCACTACATAAATGCTAGTTATTACTGCTGCAGTTCCTTGTATCTCCCCCGGAGAACTCTTATCCATCCTCTTCACTTCCTCATTCCCTCTCCTCTCCTCACCCCTTAGACTGCTCTTACCCCAAAGTCATAATATCACACAAAGAGCCAACTGTGTGCACTTCACCACTGCTCTGGTCCCCAGTTCTGCCCTAGACCCTAAAAGGGCAGGGGAACCCTGTGGAAATTTTCTATTCTCCCTGGGCCTCCTAGTTCAGTCTCTGTATATAGTAGGTGTTTAATACATGTTCGTTGAATTGAGTTATTCCCTTTGGAGCCATTTAGCTGACCTCTGATAATGAAACCTGACTCCCAGAAAGCAAAAGCAGAAAGAAGGGGCCAAGATGGGCAGGAGTTATTGGATCTCCTCAGCTATTCTCCAATTTCTACACACATGCACGCACGCGCGCACACACACACACACACACACACACACACACACACACACACACACACACATCACCCAGGCAACAGAAACAGATGGTGCTGCTAGGTTCTGGTAAATGAGTGGGGATAGGGTTAGGGAGTGGGGAGGGCTCAGCTCTCTCAGGAGGATAACTGCAAGCCAGACCAAGGAACTCTACCTCCAGCGTTAGCGTTGTCTCTGCAGCAAAAAGTTTAAAAAAAAAAAAAAGGTGCAATGAGGAATGAAAGGAGATTTGTCTGATTTTTCCCCAAAAAAAGAAACCATGAGGGCAGAAGGAAGAGAAATTTGGCAAAAAAACAAAAAACAAAACTTAAACCCCAAGCCAGGAAAAAGCACAGAAATGCAGTTGGTATCCATAAAGCCTCCGGAAACAGGAAAACTGTAATAAAGACCTGGCCTGGTGCTGACACACACACACACACACACACCCAGCCCAGACACCCAGGAATAGGGGGGAGGGGGGAACAGAGGAGAGGAGGGCCATCACCTTGGTCGCCCACTGCTGAATCTACACAAGATTTCTCCTGCATGGGATTCTGAATTTTGGGGAGGGGGTCTCCTTTAATGCTAAGGGGTTACTTCCAAGACCACCCACCTCTAACTTATACTACCTAGAGCTGGTCTATACCTACTTATTTACATATTGCCTCCCCAATTAGGCCAGGAGCTCCATGACGAGAGGGAATGTATTTGCCTTTCGGTGTCCCCAGGGCTCAGCACAGAGCCTGGCACACAGCAGGTAACTAATAGATGCTTGTGTACTGGACTGGATTTTTTGCCCTATGGATCCTTTGGACAGCCTGCTGAAGCCTCTGAATTCTGCAGAATAATGTTTTTAAATGCATCAAATATATATGATTATAAAAGAAGCCAATTATATCCAACCCAATCTAATAAAATTTATTGAGCACTTCTATGTGTCAGGCACTGTGCTAAGCTCTGGGGATACAAACAATAAGCAGAAAGATGATCCCTGCCCTCAAGGAACTTAATTATGTGGCAACATGGTTATTAAAATATAAAAAATGTTCACAGAATTGAGGTTAAGGATTTTCTGCTAAAAAATAAAATAGAAAGAAAAAAGATACACTTTGTGCCCACAAAAGGCTTCTGGCCTAATTGGGAAGACAAAATTTATTGAAGTGAAATAAATAGTCCTGTGAAAGAGAGAGAGAGAAAAAAAAATGACTACGAAACTGTATTTATGAGCTGTCTTGCAGGTGAAAAGCCTGGCCTTTACACCTGATCTGTGACTGCATTCATGCAGGGAACTCTCCCGACCCATGCAGGTCAGCCCCTGCTGTGAGAGCCTCGGCCAACAGCCTGTATGTGTCAGGAGGGGAATTCAACCTGGGTCCTTCTGACTCTTGGAGCCGGCTCTCTACCCAGGATGTCACACACACACACACACACACACACACACACACACCCCCGTCCAACTGAATTCAGACTACTGTTGTGCTAAACAAAGCCCTCAGTAAGTACCTGGCTTCCATATTGTCTCTGTAGGCAGCCAGAAGATGATGTTCCAAAACTCTAAACTCTGAAGTCCCTCATCAGCAAGCTGGAAGTTCTCAGACCATCTTTCCCTTTCTTCAGAGTAATCACTTTAAAAATATTATAAAGGAACACACCCTGTTAATAAAGGCAGGCACCGTTTGGCACGGATGGAGGACTAGGGGCATGAAACATGGCACACGCTGTCAGACTCTGTGGATGTACTGATTTGGTGGAACTACTTTTTACTGTCTTTAAATCTTTGTTATAAGGAATGGTGCCCTGGTTTGGGGAGGGGAGAAGAGAAGGTTATATTTGGAAATCAAAGTGATGTTTAAAAAAAAGATAACAATAAAAACTTAGATATCTGAAACATCTGAAAATTTTAAAATAAAGGCAAGAAAGAGGAGGTTTACCAGCCCTCACCAATGGCATACACTAAAAGAGATTCACATTAAAAAAAGAAAAACAAAAGAAAAAAAGATTGAACAGCTTGCTACAGGCGTGGACTTCATCCTACCAGGATTGTTTCATACAAGCCTGTGGGGGAGAAAGAGAAAGGAGGTTCAGGTGGCCCCAGGCACTAGAAGGATGACCCTGGGCCCTTTGTCAGAGGCTTCTCATTATGGTGACCTGGCTCCCTCTAGAGATGATGCATCCTGGACCATCTGCCTCAGGGCTCTCCCTACTTTAGTCCACCCTCCCCAAAGAGGCCAAAGGCCTTTTCCTACCTCATATGTAACCTCTGACTGCAACACCACCCCTCAACCCAACTCAAAAACCCCAGGGCTTCCCTAGCACCTCCTGGTCAAAGCTTGTACAAACTGGATCATTCCTTCCTTTCCAGTCTTTTCCCATATACAATAACACTCCACCTCCCAACTCCATGGCTCTGCCTTGGCTGTCCGCCCCCCCACCCCCAAGCCTGGAAAGCCCTCCCTTCTCAGCAGAAAATCTACTCTCTGCAGGCCTTTTTCCAGCCCCCCCCACCCCACCCCACAGTGAGAGTCCTCCCCACTAAAGTTACTTTCCAGCTACTCTGCGTGCATATTAAATGTACTTGTTTATTTACAAGGCAGCTTAAATGGCACAGTGGGGATAGATGGAGTGCTCAGCCTGGAGCCACAAGACCTGAGTTCAAATTCAGCCTCATGACACTTACTGGGCAAGTGACCCTGGGTAAGTCACTTCATCCTGTTTGCCTCAGTCTCCTCATCTGTAAAATGAACTGGAGAAGGAAATTGCAAGCCGCTCTAGTTGCCTTGCCCAGGAAACCCCAAATGGGGTCATGAAGAATCAGAGATGACTAAGTAATATTTCACGTACGTGTTGTCTCTCCAATGAGAATGTAAGCTCCTAGAGGGCAGGGACGACTTTCTGCCTTTCTTTAAAATCCTTGTCTCTTGGTACCATGCCCGGCACAAAGCAGGCCATTAATACCTGTTTGCTGACTGACTCATGGACCTCAGGAAGGCTTTCATACATATGTATACATACGTATCCATGTATGTACACACAAACATTTATAAAGCATTTACTAAGAGCTCTACAGCTAGCATGTCATCTGATCCTCTTGACAACTTCGGGAGGAAAGGGCTGTTATTATCATCCTCATTCTATTGATGAGGAAACTGAGGCAAAGAAAGGGGAACTGATTTGCCCAGGTCAGACCTTGAAGAAATCCGTTTAAAGGGACAGACCTAGGCACCAAGAAATTCCAGGACACCTTTCCACACTTAGGGGTTTACTCACTACTGAAAACTCTCTCATCTGTTTCTGTTTAAGCCTCTGATCCTTCCCCTCCAAATTCTACATCCCCAAATGAGATGGGCTGAACAGCAAATGGGTCATTTCTAGGAAATCACTAGGTTTTATTTACATTGTCTTTGCCTCAATATCCCTCTCTCTTTCCTTTCCCCTTTCCCTTCCTCCCATTTTCTTCTCTCTCTCATTCTCTCCTGTCTCTTTCTCCCACCCCCTCCTCTTCCTTCTCTCTCCCTCTCTCTCCCCTCCCTATTATTCTCTCTCTCTCTCTCCCCTCCCACCCTCTCTCTCTCTATTATTCTCTCTCTCTCCCACCTCGCCCCCATCCCCCTCTCTCTCACACATTTGGAAGAGGGTTCAAGTCCTCCAGTGTAGTGAGTGGAGTGTCCTCATATATGGGAAAAGACTGGAAAGGTAGGAATGATCCAGTTTGTACAAGGCCAACCAGTAAGGAGGCCAACTGAATAGTCTGGCCGAGAAGAGATGAGTGTCTGAGCTAAGGTGGTGGAGGCAGGAGGGGAACAATGAAAGAGGGTGTTGCAAAGGAAGTGGCCAAATCCTGTTTCAAATTGGAGATAGATGTGTGTGTGTGTGTGTCTGTCTGTCTGTATACGGAAAAGGGAAGGGGAAAGAAGAGAAACAGAGAGGAGAGGAGAGGAAAGAGAAGGGGAGGGGAGAAGAGGGAGCAGGGAGGGAGATGGAGAGACAGAGAGGAAAGAGGAGGAGCGAGAGAAGTGGGGGAGACAGGGAGAAACAGAGACAGACAAAGAAAGACAGAGACAGACAGAGGAGGGGAGGGGAGGGGAGGGAGAGTGAGAGAGGGAGGACAGAATGAACCTCCCGTACCGCCTGTCAGCCAGGAAGGCCATGTGCTAAGTGCTAGGGACACAAATAAATGCGAGAGAGAAGGTCCTGTCCTCCAGGAGCATAACTTTAACAGAAGAAGACAGCACATAACCAGAAGGCTGGGGTCTCAGGGCTAGAGCTGAAGGGAATGAATGAATGAAGAAGGCTTTATCAAGCCCTGACCTCGTGCCAGGCACTGTAAGTGCTGAGGACACAAATAGAAAAAGCAAGACAGTGCCTGTCCTCAAGGGGTTGCCGTTCTAAGAGGGGAAGACAAGCCGCCAAGGCCCATTCCAGCCCCGAGTTCTCCGGCATAAGGTCTGAATTAGAGTTGGGGGTGAGGTGGGGGGGTGGCCTCTATCAGGAGGCACACCATACCAGGCTGGGACAATCCTCGTGCCCCAAAGTCACTCCTTCCTTCTATTAACCACTCCAAGCAATGGGGCTAGAGTGCACCCTTTGGGTCAGTATCCAAACCTTGTCCCATCCGTGCCCAGGACGTGTCTCCTAGCTGACCCTCTCTCTCCAGCCACCACCTTGGGTTAAGCCCTCAAGTCTCTCTCCACTCCAAGCCATCCTCCCCACAGCTGCCAAAGTAACTTTTCCTATGGCCGGGAGTGTGCTGGTAAATGCTTAACAACTGGTTCTGGGGTGGGGAGGGGGGGGGATATATATATAGATATATATCTAGAGAGAAAAAGAGAGACAGAAATATTTCTCTCTACATACATACAGACACACAGCACACAGCATATTTTAAATTTAATCTGCATTATTAACTTTTCCTCTACCACTCTCTCAAGTCTAAAGTCTAGACAATCGACAAAACCATAAATCAAGCCCAGCTTGGTAGTGTTCGCCAGTTTCCAAGGCGTAATTGCTCCCAATGAAAACAGAACACAATGGGCTCATGTGAGCAGGCTGGCCACAGCATACCACCGCCTTATAATAAGCCCAGGTTATATACTCCCTTTCTCAAGAAGCTTCAGTGACTCCCTATTACCTCCAAGATCAAATAGAAACTCTTCTTAGCCTCTAGCCTTCCTTTCCAGCCTTATATATTACAGTCAGCTACACCCTCCCCACTGCTGTTCCTCACACAGGATTCTCCATTTCCCATCTACGCGTCTTTGCTTGTCCTACCAACCTGGGACCCTGAGAATCCCTGACTTCCTTCCAGACTAAGCTCAAATCCCACCTTCTGCAGGACGTCTTCCCTGGTCCAGCTGCCTTCCTGTCTAAGGCTGCCTTCCAATCTGCTCTGTCCACTTCCCACATGTGCCAATGATTTACACACACATTGACTTCTCTGATAGAATGTAAGACCCTAGAGGGCAGAGGCTTTCTTACTTGCTCTGCAAGTAAGCATGGGGCCTGGTACAAATCAAGGGCTTAATAAATGCCCATCAAATGAGTAGGGGTCTCTGCCAGTTACACCTTGGACACTGTTTCCTCCTCTGGAGGATGAGGATAAAAACAAGTGGGTGCCTATGAAGTAGAGGAAAAGACAGATCCTTCTGCAGTCTGAGCTGCGGCCCCTGAGTCTCGGCACCTGGAGGGCCTGATGTAAGCCTGCTTCCCTGCATGGGCATCACTTTCCTTCTCCATAAAATGAGGGGGCTGGCTCAGACAGCCTCTGACATCTCATCAGTCCAAGGTTTTTGATCCAATGGAGGGGAAAGAAGAAAACCACTTCTTGCTTCATTTACGTGGAAGAGCTTCCCTGAAACCATGACTTTCAGCAACACTGAAAACCAAACCCCATCATCAGATCAGAGGCCAAGAAAGACCCCTAAGCACCCCAGGAGCCAGGATCCCAGAGCTGGAAGGGACCTCAGAAGCCACCTAGTCTAACCCTCACCTTTGACAGATAAGGAAACTGAGGTCCAGGGTGGTTCAGTCACAGAGCTGGGATGGAAGCCATGCTCTCTTGCCTCTAGATTCTCCGATTTCCCCACCGCATCTCTTGGCAGCCTCTCTTTACACCATCCTGAAGGGGGTCAGAGTCCCAACTCAGCCACTGACTCACTTGGTGACCAGCTACAAGTCATTTTATCCCTCCAAGGCCATTCCTTATCTGGAGGGAGGGGGAACCAGTAACGAGGCTCTCACTACCTGCCTCAAAGGTTTACTGTAGGAATCAAATTAAATACACCCCATTAAGAACTTAGTTCCTCTTTAAGC
Source organism: Phalanger gymnotis (assembly GCA_028646595.1). Classification (NCBI taxonomy): domain Eukaryota; kingdom Metazoa; phylum Chordata; class Mammalia; order Diprotodontia; family Phalangeridae; genus Phalanger; species Phalanger gymnotis. The sequence goes on from CM053627.1 coordinate 30,739,384, forward strand.
ACTATGAAAAGGCAAGCTATTATTATCTTCATATAGAACATCCCTCCCTCCCCTGGTCCGCACACGCACAGGCAGAATGGCTCAACCACCCCAATTAGAGAGACACACATACTACTGCACACAAGCTCAGCATTCAGAGTCCAATCCCCCCCAATTTAAAGAGGTGGAAAGGGAGGTCCAGGGACCCTGGCCATAAGTTGGTCTAAGTTGGCCTGGTGGATGGAACCTTTCTTTCTCTATATCTGTCTCTATTCTATCTATCTCTATTAGAGGTTCCCAAACTTATTTGGCCAATCACTCCCTTTTCAAGAAAAAGAAAAATTACTTGGTACCCCGCTAGAAAATCCACTTTCTTTAACCCTTTAATGGTTTTTTGGGAAATTTGCATCATTTCAAAACATGTTAAATATTTTTTTAAAACGATACATCTTAAATTTAATAATTTGTTGTAAATTTGTGGGGTTTTTCCTGAGTTGAAATTTTGATGACACAAAATTTGGATCATGTAACCACATAGTATCACGTTGTAAATAAGTCACTACAGGCACATATTCCTGCCAATGAGTGCTGGACTTCCCAACAATGTGCTACACATTCGCCTGCCAACACTTGTTTGTTAAGACCTGTCTGCAAACTTGACCAACGATGGCTTACGACTTGCAGTTTGTATGTTTATTGGAAAATAATGTAATCATTACGACTTTAACTGTTACACAACAGATGAAACACGTACAAACGGTTTTTCAAAATTTTCTTCTTTTCTCTCCTTATTGCTTCCATTACCCCTTTATTTTTATTCAATACTCTCCAATTGTATCCAACGCTACAGCCCCCTTGTATCATTCCAGCATCCCCCCTAGGGGGTGGTATCGCCCACTTTAGGAACCTCTGAAGAAGGTAGTCCTTTGAGTCAAGAAAACCTGGGTACAAATCTGGCCTCAGACATTTACTAGCTGTGTGACCCTGGGCAAGTCACTTCACTCAGCTTGCCTCAGTTTCTTCATCTGTAAAATGAACTGGAGAAGGAAATGACAAAGCACTCTAGTATCTCTGCCAAGAAAATCCCAAATGGAGCCATGAAGAGTGGGACTTGAATGAAATGACAGAGCATGTCTCTGTTTCCCCATCTGTAAAATAGGGGGGATAACAGAATCTACCTCCCAGAGTTGCTGGGAGGATCAAAGCAAGTAATATTCGTGAAGCACTATACCTGCTCACTTTATTATTAGGGAACCTCATAGGGAAGATTTGAATCTGGGTCTCTTCTACAGCATAGCACTGCCTCATTCTACCAGTACCTTAAAATGGAGCCACTGCTCCTTATGGAGATCAAACAAGCAATCAAGGAGTTTCTTAAACACCTAATCAAGGGCCAGCTTTGTGGATGCAGACACAAAAACAAAACAGCCCCTGCCCTCAAGAAGCTTCCATTCTGCTGGGGGAGACTGAACGTTTAATAGGAACTATACAAAGATGGTGCCAACAAGACAGGGTTTAGGCCCCTCAAACACCTGCCTGAGGCCCAATTATCTGCTGACAAGGATCTCACTGCAATCTCAGGGTGAGAAATGCAAATCACTGGCAGATGATTTTGTCTAAGTCAAAAAGCCATTCTGGGAGAGTTCGATTTGTTCTAGTAGAACATTTGTTAAGTATCAGAAACCACACAGCAGAGCTTCTCTTCTCTGAGAAATAAATTAGCAGGATTTTTACAGATACGAAATTTATTCTGAGTTGCAGAAATGGTCTATTTAAGTTGAGATTTTTTTCCCCTTGAGAACTGCTTCTCTGCAGTGGGGAGCCACAGGGGTGGGACGCTGCCTATGCTGGCAGACCTGGTGGAAACACTGGCTCATTCAGCTGAACTTCCCCCCCCCACCCCCCACTTTTATTCTTCATGACAAGGGATAGCTCAATAGGGAGCGAGGAATAGTGGCTGGACCTGTAATGTGAGTGGGACAGGGAGTCTCAGATGAGAAAAGTCCCTCTCCCAATGCAGGGCAGCACCTCCTCAGCCAATGACTATTTTAAAGCTGGGCTTCTCTTTTTGTGTTCTGGATCCCATTTAAGCAGACAATCCAGGGAGGCCTATGGACCCTTTCTCACAATGTTTTCAAATAAATAAAATAAAGGAAACCAATTATATGGAAATAGTTATCAAATATATATATACATATATATGTGTGTGTGTGTATATGTAAATATATATTAAATATAAAAATATAAAAATATGTATAAAATTCAGTGTTCTGGATAAGAATCTGTTTTGGAGTGTTGTCTAGGGCACAGAGGTGTTAAGTGAGTTACCGAGGATCACAGCCAGTATTCTGAGAGTCAGGACTTGAACCCAGCTCTTTCTAGCTTTGAGGGCAGCTCTCTCTACTGCTCAGAGCTGAGGGAAGGGATATATTTAAAAATAATACATATCTTTTATCTTTACAGACATTATCGATTAATGAAAATATTTTAAAGTATTGTTTTAGCTTCTGTGAAATATTAAAACACTGACCAAGGGAATAAATGCTCACTCAGCTGAATAATAGTGACAGGTCCTGGATGAGAATTCTGACGACCTACACAGGTTCAGAGACGACCCACCCAGAGAAGCTCACATCCCTCAAAGCATCTGTACCACTACATAGAGACAATAGTGGAAATCTGCTGGTACAGACATGACAGCTACAGAACGCATCTGGGTGGTTGCAGCAGAAAAAGCCCTCGGCTCAGACAATGGCACAAAGCAAAAAGCTTGATCAGAAATGAAAAGACAGACGGGTCTTCTTCAAAGCCTATCTTGGAGTCTCTCTCCATCCTGAAATCTTGGACGTGGCTGGGAGGGAGTGGCCCCTCATTGAAGGACCTGGGGCAGCGGCCTGCTGACCACCAGTCAGAGATGTTACAGCAAGGGTTCCTTTGGAATATAGGTAGGACTACACGACCACTGAGATCCCTTTTCAACACTCAAAACACTATTTTGTTTTTACTCATTCCTGTGAGTTTGTTTTCCCCCCCAAGGAGAATTCCCCTGAGGGCAGGGTCTATGTCATTCTTGGCACACTTAATAGGTGGGTTTTTGGTTTTGTTGTTACTGTTTTTTTTAAATGGGTGTTGTTAAGTCCAGCAGTCAATCATGGGCCTGATGCCAATACTGACTGGCCTAGAACAGGAATGGGGAACCAGGGGCCTCCAGGTCCTCAAGTGCAGCCCTTGTGACTAAATCCAAACTTCACAGAACAAATCCCCTTAAGATTTGTTCTATAAAACTTGGACTCAGTCAAAAGGCCACACCCAAGGACCTAGAACGCCACATGTGGCCTCAAGGGCAAAAGTTCTACACCCCTGGTAGAAGTTTTAACCAGTTCCATCTGATTCACCTGGGCTCCTCAACAGGCAGCTTGGTGGTCTTCCCCCCCAGAGGGCTCACCAAATTGATGCCAGACATAGTGTGAACACTCCATCGGCTTTAGCCCTATTCAAAACACCAGGGATTCAAGCAGCCAGCTTCAGTCCGGTTCATCTAGTAACAGGCCTATTTTTTAATTGATTTTTCCCCCTCTCTCACTTCTACTGGGGAAAAAAAAAATTCTAAGCAATATGCAGGATATCATTGGATTCCATATTACTTTCATTAGCGAGCAGTGTCTCATCTCCTTCCCTACTCAGTGAGCTTCTCTACACCAAGCGGGGAAAAGGCAGCTCCATAGAAGTAATCAACATAACTAGTATATGAATACATGCAATATGACTATCCATAGTCCTCTGCTTCTGTAAAGAAGGGAAGAAGGTACAAATAAATGCATATTATTGAGGGGGGAGAAATACCCCAGCAGACAAAGGAAGAGGGAGAAGTTTTGAAACTTTCAATTAGAAGCAATAGAAATGATTTTAAGTTCTGAACTCTGAAAAAAAAAGTTGAGGGGACCCCTTAACAATAGTTAATAATTCTTATGTAAATGTTTCCCCCACCATTAGAATGTAAGCTAGATTAGGAGTAGGGTGGGGGAGGGGTAGGAGGCAGATCTGAAAAGAAATTAAGAGGAAAAAAGCCAAAACAACCACAAACCAAAAAAAGGATATAAACTCCAGGAGGACGTAGGGATGCTTTCTGCTTTAGTACGGTGCCCAGTAGCAATCCCTTCATAAAAACTTGTTGATTGATTTAAAACAAATCAACATCTACCCCAAAATAACCCCACAGAGTATGATTCAGTGGCGGGTGGAAGGTAAGGGATGGCATCCTTTGTCTTTGGATGTCCCCCAGCTCCCAGCACAGTGGCTGGGCTTTTGGGGGGAATTTCTCCCCCTTGGGCTGGTCTGCTGGCTGCTGGTGTGGGGAGCTGACGAACAGGCTGAGTCAGAGCACTGAAGCCCAGGCCATCTCTTTAACCACCTAGCCACAAGGCCTCCTGCTCTGCAGTCACTAGGCCTAGAATAAATGTTTGCTGGTTATAAGGGAGCTCAAAGAATGATTTAAAGGAAACTAGAGTCAGTTAGAAGACGGGTGAGGGGAAATATGAGAGCCTTCAAAAAGCCAATCCCTCCCCCAAGTAAATGGCCGAGGTTTTCTGGTGGTAGTCTAGCCCACATCGAACTTTAACTTTGCAGAGCCTGTGGACTCACCCCCAGGCTGCTTATCTTAGGGAAGAGTATTTCCTTCACCACTCCCACTGAATATATATTTGCTAATGGAATGATCACACACTGCAAAGCAAGCAGATGGTGCAGGAGACAAGGACAAGGGAGTTGTCCCTAGAGGTCCTGAGTTCAAACTCCACCTCCATCACTTAGCACCTCAGTGACCCTGGACAAAGCCATTTTCACTTCTCTGGAGCCTCACTTTCCTATGTGACCTCTAGCTCTATACTCAGAAGATTCTATGAAGATTGGCAATGGCACAGTGGAAAAGAAGGCCACTGGCCCTGGAGATGGAGGCCCTAGGTCCAAATCTCACCTCTCTGACCTTGGGCAAGGCATTTCACCTTTGTAGGATTCAGTTTCCACATCTGTAAAATGGAGAAGAGGGCTTTCAAAGTCCTTTCCAGCACTAGGTCTAGGACTACTTTGAGTGTGAAAAACAAATTTAAAGAAAAAAAAAACCCTTGTCCCCAAAGACCTTTCACTCAAGGGCTGGGTGACTAGTCCGTGAGTTTCTTAAAAAGGAGGACTGGTTTGTGCCTTTCTTTGTATCCTCATTCCTTACCTGACAAACAGTAGGTGCTTAATATATGCTTGTGAACTATGTGACTTTTGGCTAGTCACTTTAGGGCCTCAGTTTTCTCATCTGTAAGATGGGAACATTGGACTAGATGGTCTCTGAGGTCTCTTCCATAACTAGACCATGTCATGGACTCCTACAAAAGTCTGGTGAGATCCAAGGACTCCTTCACAGCATCACATTTTTAAATGCACAAAATCAAATATAAAAGATTACAAAGGAAAGCAACAGTATAGAAATAAAGTTGTCAAAATATTCAATTCGGGCTCCTCAAGTTAAGAACCTCACTCTAGGTCTCCCATCTTATGGTCTAATGGTAGATGCCACTCCTGCTTCTAAGGGCTTTTTCTCAGCCCTCCCCTCTCTCGATCTCTCAGCAGACTCTCCCTCTGGGCACCCCTCTTTCCTCTTACCTGTCTGCTCCTCCTCAGTCTCCTCTGCTGGATCCCTTCCAGCTCACTCCCTGACTGTAGGTACCCCACAGACTTCTGCCCTGGGCCCTGGTCTCTACCTCCCTCAGTATCACTTCGCTTGGCGATCTCATCAGTTCCCACGGATTTAATTACTATCTCTATACTGACGATTCTCAAATCTAACCTCTCTGCTAACTTCTCATCTCATCTGTTCATCTACCGGACATCTACTGCACATTTCAAACTCCATGGCTCCCTATCACCTTCCAGGATCAAATTCAAAATCCTCTGTTTAGCATTCAAAGCCCTCTCTAGTCTTCTTCTTACTCTACAATCCAGTGACCTTGGCCTCCTGGCTGACCCTCCCTCGGCCAAATTCTTTGCATTTTCCATGGCTGTCCCTCATGTCTAGAATTCTCTCTCTCCTCATCTCCACCTCCTGGTTTCCCTAGCTTCTTCAAGTCTCAGCTAAAATCTCCCTTTCTACAGGAAGCTTTCCCCCAGCCCCCTTCCATGTAGTCTTCCTCCTTTTGGTCATTTCCCATTTATCCTGTATACATCTTGTTTGCACATAATCGTTTACATGCTGTCTTCCCCCATTAGACTGGGAGTTCCTTGAGGGCAAGGACTGTCTTTTGCCTTTCTTTTAAGCCCAGAGCTTAGCACAGTACCTGGCATATAGTAGGCATTTAATAACTGGTTCCTGACTTTATTCCCAAATGAAATAAAAAGTTCATGGGGGGGGAGGGGGGAGACATGCAACTAATTTGGTGTCATCTGATCCCACAGATCTGGAGCGGGGCGGGGGAGTCCCACCAAAATGTCATTTTACGCATGACCTGAGTGCCAATCTTACTCTCTAGTTACAAAATGGGCCACTGTATTGAACCTAAAGGTCAGCATTTATATTAAGTTACTTCAATTTACAAAAGGAAACTCGTGACCCAAGGCAGAAGCAAATATTCTTTCTGCAGATAAAAAGCAAAGGCAAAGTAATAACTCATAGTTGGGCAGGGCTCCAGTAAAAACAGACTCATCTACTCCTTCCTTGAGACCAAATGGCAAAGCCCACGGCTCCAGCACTGGCTCCCTGAGGAGCTGCCATTATTAAAAGGAATTTTTAGAAGTGAGCAAAGTGTTAAGATGGGAGATTGAGATCCAACAGTTCCCCACCCCCCATAGCTAACAGATCTCAGCACAAGAGAACGAGCAAACCAATTTGGTGAGGGGAAAAAAGGCATACCCATCTGTTCAATTTTTTAAAAAAAAATGTAATTGACTTGAATTGTTCCTGGCTTGAAATCAATCAGAGTATGCCAAAAAAACAGCCGCAAAATTAAACCCTCAAAAATACATGCTGCCCTACACTTTGTAGACTTTCCCCAAACTGGCCACTTTAACCAACTCAAGAGCTGGAGGCCCTTCAGAGGGCAGGCTCCTGCCCTGGCCTCTGGCCCAAGCTCCAGGCCTGTATTTCCAAGCTGCTGCTGGAAGTTTCCACCGGGATGTCCTGCAGGTTGCGCTGATTTAGAGAGGGTGGAGTTAGCAAGGGTATCAGGCTAAGCGATGTTACTTTGTAAGAATGCAACAGGAGAGGAAAGGGTGCCAGATAGGGAGTCAGAGGACACAGCCAGCTCCCTCACTGCGCTGTCCTTTGGCAGAGAAGTTTGTACCTCTGGGACTTCAAGTATAAAACGAGGGCACCTGACCAGAGGGAAGTAGTGTGGCTTAGCTTCCCCAGGACTCAGTTTCCTCCTCTGTAAAATGAAAGTGATGGACAAGATGACTCTGAGGCCTCGTCCACCTGAAGACACAAAGCTGGGAGAGATGGCTAACACACTAGAAGACAGAATCGGCCTTAAAAAGGTTATCAACAGGGTAGAACATTGGACTGACTCTAGGAAGATGAAATTAAACAGGGATAAATGCAAAGTTTTGCACTAGGGTGCAAAAAATCAACTTCCCAAACATAAGACAGGAAGAGCACAGGTAGATCATCAGTTTTCCTGATACAGATATTTATCAAGACGGCCTTAGTGGACTGCCAGCTCACAGAATGAGGCAGCCACAAAGGCGAATGAGATTTTGAGCTTCGTCAGCAGAGGCAAAGTTTCTGTACTCTGCCTTATTAAGACTCTGTGTTCAGTTCTAGGTGCCACAGTTTAAGAAGGGCATTGATAAGCTGGGAAATATCCAAAGGAAGGCAATCAGGATGATGAAGGGCCTTTGAGTCTATGTCACATAATGAATCTCCAAAGGAACAGGAGAGGTTAAAACTAGACAAGAGAAGACTCCAGGTGAATGACAAGATTCTGCCTTCAAATATTTGAGGGTCTGTCACATGGAGAAGAGATGATGCTTGTTCTACTTGGTCCCAGAGGGCAGAACCAGAAGCGAGGGGTGGAAGGTACAAAGAGGCCAAGGAAAACCTTCCTAAGGATGCACTCTATTTGGCTTCGCTTACAATCCTATGTATCTGATGCATTTAAAAACATGATTCTGGGAGAGGCCCATAGGCTTCACCAGGCCATTTGCCCAAGGGGTCTGTAACACACAAAAGATCCAGAATTTCTCTTCTAGAGTTTTGCTACAATATGGATCACTTTGTCTGCAGAGTTTTCAGGAAACTAGGACTTTCTTCCTGACTTCTGCTGTATCTCTTAATTGGCCTCCCTGCTGCCAGTCTCCCTAAGGAATCAGCTTAGGACAAATCCCTCTCCTGCTCAAGAACTCCCATAGCCTGCAGAACAGAGTCCAGAGCTGGAGTCACAGAACTGAAGGGTTGGAAGGGAACTCAGAACACACACAACACACACACAACACACACACACACACACACACACACACTGCAACAATGCTTTCAGCTTGAAGTCTAGGCCCCCATGATTCCAGCCATTTCTTCACCAAATATCCAGGAGTCTTCGAGATGGGGCTCTGGCTCATTTTCCACTCTACCCTATACACACATACTCTATTGCACAACTAATTTATTTACCATCACCATCCTATCACTACTGACCAACAGAACTATTTGTCATGTCCCAGAACACAGTAGAGTTGAGCTTCCCAATTAATCGATCCAGGAGCAAGCACCTCCCTCCTATGTGACAGGCATTGCATACTTACCAAAAACTACCCCTCTTTCAAAGTCCAGATCCAATACAAACTCTTCCAAGTTTCCCTAATTTGCTTCAGATGAGACTAAGCCCTGACCCTCCTCCCCCACATGCATTCCTACAATCCATAGTTGTACCAAAAAGGCTGTGCTTAGGTCTTTTAAAAATAAAAATATCATTGACATCCCTTTCTCACTGCCTACCCAGCCAAGGGACCCTTGTGACCAAAAAAAAAAAAAGAGGGTTAACGCAGTTTAGCAAAACTAATCAAACAGGTCTGAAGCATATGTAATATTCTCTACCTATGCTTCCCCACCTCCCCCAATCTCTGCAAAGAAAGGAAGGAGGCCATTCTGATTAGGTCTTCTGCCTCCCTAATTAGACTATACCTTAACAGTGGGAATCACAAATTGTCTATCTGTATATCCATCATGGCCCCTAACAAAATGCCTCTGACACAGTAAGCGCTCAATAAAATATTTGTTACATGAATGAATGAAGAATGTGACCTATTGTGTTCATCGCGGAGAGTTCCCAGGGACACGGGCCTTGCCACTCTGGTCAACGTCCTGATACAAACTTACTCGATTGCTTTTCATCGCCATCTCCAAAACACAGAGCTCCCTGAATACTCACACTTCACCATAAGATCTATACCCAGTGAAAATTTCTCACCTCATTTGCCGGAGAATGAGAAATAAGTTAACAAATAAGAATAAAGATTGTCTCACAATATCTAACCTTTGCTCCTGAATAGTTAACATTTCCCCCCTCCAAAAAGTAGGAGACAATAGTGAGAGTGGCTCTGTTAACATCACACCTTGTAAATGGCTTCTGATCCTCACAACAACCCTGTGAAACTGGTGCGATCTTCACCCCCATTTCACAAATAAGGAAACTGAAGCTCAGAGCCATGCATGGTTTAACCACGTCGGAGTTGGGATATGAACTCTAAGGTCAGTGCTCTTTCCACTACATAAACCTAATATACCCAAGATTCAACCTCACAACAGAGAGTACATAATTACTGAGAAGCTATTATATTTCATCTGTAATTCAATTTCTTTAAAAAAAAAAAACCAAACACTTCAAATTCGATAATTCAGACTAACAGGGCTATTTTTTCATTTCTGATTCTTAAGGGCTTCTGTGTTGAAGAGGCATCATCTACATCCATTTCTGGGATCAAAATGGAAAGGGAAAATCTTTTTTCTCTGCCACTGCCTGACTGATCACTTACTCTATAACTCAACAAAGAAGGGGAAAAATGTTTTTTATTTGGTGGCCAAACCAGTTGCATTTTCAATAAGCAAGTTGATTTTACTATTCTATCCCAAGAGGATAGAATTATGAATTCATTTCAAAACCCAGCACCTTGACTCACTGGAACACCACAAACAGCATCTCTCCACCTAACAGCCCTTCACAGCATGAAACAGCTTCCCATCAGACCACTTGGCATTTCCTTTCACAGTTAAACTGACAAGAATTATGTATATCCTGTCTAGCCACATTCCAGATCACTACCACCACAGGAGAAGGTGAAACAGGTGAGAAAATGTGCAATTAATGGAATGTTTTAATTTTCTTCTTTAGAAGAAATGAAGAAGGAAAAACTCAGGGTGGTTTTTTTTTTGTTTGTTTGTTTTGGAGTTCTGCTATTACTTCTATTGAATTTAAGATGATTATTCATTCAAGATCTTTCCTTTGAACTTTATGTCCCCTGGCTGGCCAGTAAATGTAAACACATTGAGTGGGGGGCCTCAATAGCAACAGCTTGCAGAAGAGTCTGACACAAAAAGTGCTTAAAAATTAAGAGTACTTCCCTGTGATGCCACCGATGAAAGGGGAGACCAGCATGGAGCAGAGTAATGGACAGGCTAAAAGTCTGTAGCAACCTGGAAAGACGAAAATTCTGGGAAGCAGTGGCCCTGACCACATCCTCATGGGCATACTGTATCCTCCAGGCAGCTATATCCTTGTACCTTCTGAGGCCTGGAGTTGTACTGGTAAAAATGACACAACAGAGTAAGCTATCTAAAACCAAATCCCTGGAGATGGCTATTGTTTGAATCATTTCCTTCCCTGTGAGGGCTGAATCATAATCTCGCTGAGAATCACAAGCTGAATGGTAAAGGGGCCAGATAAGAGGCTAATCTATTTCAGCTGGTCACCAAATTCATCAAATTCGGCCAAGGAAAACCCAAAGCATTGACCTTGGGTTATCACAGGATCATTATCATAGTCCTACCACATAGGGCTCAAAAGCATGTTTTTCCTTTTTAAAATCTGAACTAAATACCCCAATAAGCAATCACTGAAAGGTCTACCTCAACATTTCTTCCTCCCCTCCCCCTCCCACGAAAGAGTTAAATTGTATACTTAGTTTTCTCAGGGTGAGGGACAAATTTCTCTTCTTCTTCCTAACTGACATTGGCAAATTTCAATGTGGTCTTCCACAAAGTTAAAGGACATGGAACAGTCCAACCAGACAGTGCTGCCCAAATCAGATTAAAACACGATTAGAAAACACTTAACAAAACCGATAAAAATACAACAAAATATAGATAACATTAATTTGTGGCTTTCTAAGTCAATATGAGGCACAGGGATCCATTTCTGTTTGAGTATGACACTGGTGCTCACATCTGTGATGCCGTAAACAGAGCTGACCTTGGTCTTGTAGTCAGGAGACACCTGGGTTCAAATCCCACCTCCAACATTTATTAAACCATGTGACCACTGGCAAGTCTCTACCACACAGAGCCTCATTTCCCTCATTTGTAAAATGGGCAAACACCTAGAGAACTTCCCTTACAAGGCTAGGGCGAGGCTCAGGCAAGATAACAATCACATTATAAAGTGCCCTGCAAACTTTAAACCATCACCCAAGATGTCAGCTATTAGTGTCGGTGAGAAGTAGAGCTGCCTAGCTCAGAAGTGTTGAAACACAAACACACCAAACCAGATTAAAATGTAACTGGGAAATATTTAACAAGATCAATAAAAATAAAACAAAACACAGATAGCATTAACGTGTGGTTCTAAGTCAACATGCAGCCCTGCAGGAATCCTCACAGACTGAGGCTTAGTGGGCCCTATTTCTACAGGAGTCTGACCACTGGCTTAGGGTGAGCTTCAAGGGCCGGGTCAGAGCTCTGCCTCCTGCATGCATCGGTTACATAACAACAGGCAAGTTATATGCAGGGCAATAACAAGTCTAAGTTGCAAACAGCTTCCCTGGCTGCCTGAGTTGAGAGAATTCCCATACTGGGAGGTCTCCTCATGCTGAAGAAATCACAGGACCGACGAACAGAAAGAACGCACGCCAAAAATATCACAACGGAAAGATGTAAAATTACAAAGAAGATACTACTCTTCCACCCCTTGGCAGAGGGGGCACAAATCCACACCAGAGATGATACCCAGGGCTTATTTCCAGGCCTTTTCAATGTATGGATTAGTTATGCAGATTTTTTTCCCACTTTTTTTTTTGGTTTTTAAAAATACTATTTATTATATGGGATAGCTCTCAGGGAAAGGGCAAATTATGATGATGCAAAAAAATGACATCAATAAGAACTTATTTAAAAAAAGATCACAGGACTGGACCTCCTACACACACACACACACACACACACACACACACAAATACATCACTACTGTGGCTACGGTTCCATTTCAGGGAAACACCAAGCTGGTAAAATACAAACATAACCCTGAGTGACAGGTGGTCTTGGGTTTTTGTCAAACCTGCCCTTTCCTGCCTCTTGAAACACCCTGACTAATCAGTGCCTGAAAATGGAGAGCTAGCACTGCTGAGCTGGTGGTTAACTTCTCAGTAGTAACTTCAGGCAAGCACTGAACCATGACAGGAATTAAGAGTGTGACAAGGCATACCACGTATCTGAACTACATCACTGTGGCCTGTCCCAGCAGCTCCAGGATATCCTGGTTTGAATCTAATCAATGTCACGAGCTCCAGCTCCGACTGCGCCCCACAGAAGATAAACATAATGAAATAACTTGCCCATGAAGAAACCATTATGGCTTCTACCACCAGGGAAATCAGGTCAAGGTTCACCCAAGTGGCTAAACTGATGATAAGCCAGAAAAATGTGTTAACACAAATGTGGAGACAGCTACAATCAGGGAGGAAAACAGAAACATGTTCAAACATTTTTATTTCTTCAATAGGTGTCTGCTGAACAAGTAAGTTAATTAACCAAAAGCAATTTTTTAAAAAGATCAGCAATAGATTTTTTTTTTAACAAAAAGAAAAAAATAATGATTCAAGTATTAGCATCATAGGTCTAGAAGTGGAAGGGACCTTGGCTCATCTAATCTAACTAGAGGGGCTGCCCCCATTCTACAGATGAGGAAATCAAGGCCCAGGGGCTTGTGATTCAACCAACGTCATAAACAAACTACATTTTTGAATGTAAAACAAAGGCATTTTTGCAACTTTGTGTAAAAGCCCAAATAATTATACATTGCAAACTGCCCAATTGGAAACTTATTTCCAAAGCTTTTGTAACTTCTAAAAAAAGTTTTCATTCCAATACTGTGAGATGGCTACATCAATTCTTGTCCGAATTAATGATGGCCCCTCTCCTCAAATAAGTCTTATGTTTTTATAAAACATGAGCAAAGGGCTAAAAAGAGAAATTTTTAAAAATTCTATCTTGTTTTAAAAAGAGGTAGCTAGGAAATGAAAGCAACCAAAGTCTCAAAGACCTGAGTTTGAATCCAGCCTCTGACACTGACTAGCTGTGTAAAGCTAGGTAAGTCACTTAACCTCTGTTTGCCTCAGTTTCCTCATGTGCAAGCACCTACTTCCAGGGTCACTGTGAGGATAAAATAACTTGAAGGTGATACAAAAATATTATTTTAAAAGTCTAGTTTGCTTCCCCAATGAGAAAAGGTCTACGATTTCATCACAAGGATAAAGGGTCAGAAATCATCTCTGACTGCTATAGGAAAGAGGATAATTTATAAATATTTTTTTAAATAATTTCATTTTTTACTTGTAAGTTAAACGCACAAAAAAGAACATTCCCATATACATAGCAGAACATAAAAAGATGATTTTCCACGAAACTACGAATCTCCGTTTCATGCCCCTTGCCCTTAAAAATTGATGGGTTTTTTTTTTAAACAAATTCTACATTTTATTTTCAACACTGTCCTCTAAAGTCCTTTCCGGATGTAAGCCTTAATGTGAAATAGCTACTCAGTGCAAGGCGATGTCTTTGAGGCCTAGCATTACAGGGAAATACAAGATGCCATCATCTATGCTCCACAAGGAAAACAGTCTAAATGGGTGGAGACGCCTTGGGGCACGTGGGAAATCTAAATGATGACAAAAGTTAAAGGCTGGAGACAGAGGTGGGAGACAACAGTGGAAGAGGCTTTGAAGAGTAGAAGGGATTAACTCACCAAGTGAAAAAGTAAGTCAAGATTTCAGGGATTGCACCATAGATAAAAGCAGCAGAGAAGGGATTAGGAAAAGTAACACTTCAACACAAGACCTTGGTGTCTTTAAAACCTGCTTAGGAAGCCATTAGCCACTTTACTTGAAGTCATAAACATAATGATCGAGTGCTTCCCAGCATTTGAGGAGGGGAGGTAGACTACTGAAAAACTCTCAGAGGCAGGGTATGAACCTCCTTCCTCTCCCCTCCCCCCAAGTCACCAAAACAAAAGGCAGAGCTCGGAGCAAGGTCCTACCTTCCACGTCATACCAATGGGCTCCATTGGTGATCCCATCTTTGAAAGTCTCGTCTTCGTCTGAAGGACAGCGGGGATCACCAGTTTTCATGATCGGGTGTTTCGAGGCATAGGATCTGGCCAAGTATTTGAAGACTTCATCGTCATCAGTCCTGCTATAAATCCCACTGGTCTTGTGCTGAGGAGAATCGTCGAAAGGGTAGCTGGCCACCACAGAGCCACCATGTAGGTTTCCCGAAAGCACAAAACTTCAAAACAAAAACAAGAAACAAAAAAAAAAAGAAAATCATCATTTATTCATTGAAGTCCAACAATGATAACAAAAAGATAAACACTTTAAAAATTCCCACGGCACCTTTTATAACTTTGCTTTCAAGATCAGCATCTGGCAGGTTAAACACTCTGTAAATACACACCCCTATCTGAAATATATGAACCATTTATGAGCTGCCCAGAACCAGAGAAAGTCAGAAAACAGAAGAAGCATTAGCAATTTAAAAACTATGACAGAGTCATTCCTCTTTACCCTTAACAATGGAAAACTACCCAAAGACCTGTTTCCATACTTCATGGAGCTATGATTGCAGTGGATATGAATCTGCCCCACCCCACCTGCTCACAGGGAAAATTCAACCCCCCTCTGCGCCTCCAGAGAGTTCTGAGGAGTTCCTGTGAGCCGAAAAAAAAAATTGCCAGCTTGCCAACCCTGTGTCATAAAATCATAGACCAAGAGCTGGAAGGGACCTGAGAGGGACATTTTAGGTGAGGAAACTGATGTATCAAGAGGATAAGAGATCTAAATAAGTAGGAAAGGAAGGATTGGACCCCAGGATTCCCTGATCTGGGAGGAAGCGTAGTACAGTAGAAAGAGCTCTGGATTTGAGGTTGGGGACCTGAATGACTTTGGGCCTGTCTCTTAACTGCTCAGGGCCTGTAATATGAAGGGACTGGCCTTGATGACCTTTTCTAGCTCTAAATCTAAGGTAATGATGCTACTAGAGTCCCATGACTCCGGAGGCAGGCACTGTGCTCTTTGCTCTGTGACACATTGTCTCTCTAACCTTTGCGAGGCTGGTCCACGGATGACAGATATGCATTCCAAACTTTCGCCTATTCAGCTTGGTAGAAGTGACCTGAGTTTGCACTTTGATGGATTGTCCCATCAGAACACAGGGACAATCTCTAACCCTGAGGAACCATGAGAGACAATGCTGGCTTTGGAGAAGAAAGGAGGATGGCCCTCCACCCTGCTTTCGTTCCAGAGGCAGACCTTTCAAATTATGTCAGATGGAGTCACTTATTCAGTTGGTCTAACTTAAGGGTTCTTTATTATAAGAGAAAGTTTCTTTTTTTCAAAATTATTATTTATTTAATATTTTTAGTTTTCAGCATTGATTTTCACAAGAGTTTGAATTACAAATTTTCTCCCCATCTCTACCCTCCCCCCACTCCAAGATGACATATATTCTGATTCCCCAGTCAGCCCTCCCTTCTGTCACCCCACTACCCCCCCCATCCCCTTTTCCCTTACTTTCTCGTAGGGCAAGATAGATTTCTATGCCACAAGGGAAAGTTTCATGAAACTGAGACATGTATCCAGAAATGACTGGTATAAAAACAAAAAGACTTCAGTAAAACCTTCCCTCAAACAAACATACACAAACAAAATAAATGAGTGAATGAAACAAAAATAGCAACCCAGGGGCACCTCTAAGCATGAACCAATGAAGGAGGCAGACAGTAGCTTCATGCTTAAATAGAAAAGTAGCCACGATAAACTAAGGTTAAAGAGGATGCTTTAGATGGGGAAGAATTCCACTTTGCACTCTTTCAATTCAGAGAAAGTACTGGCCAAGGGAAATTTCGAATTTTAATGACACCGAGGGCCATTATTAAAGCAGGCTTGTGCAAGGGGAAACATTTAAAAACAGGATGTGTTCTGACTCAATCCCCCACTACACTGTAAACACACATAGGCCGATGTCACATTTCCAAAAAGGAAGCCAGAGTTGAGAAGGCGTAGGACAAAAATCAGAGACCCACTGGAGGCCCCACTTGCAAAGGACAATGGGGAACATCAAAGGCTGTTCGCTTTTACAGGGTCCCTCTCTTTTCAAGCCCTATTTTTTCTGATTGGCTCCCTAGATAAAAGGGCTTACTTCCGGCAGCATCCACAAAAAGCTGTGGGAGATGAGTCGGCTGCCCATAGCTTGGGTATTTCTGCTTTTCTAAGGAACTTAAGCAAAACCATCCTATTCACAAATGCAGCAACACCAAAGGCCAAAAACAAAAGCCTGGTTTGAGCCTGACAGTTCACCTTCCACTCTGTCTCCCACATCACAGGCCTTTCACTAAATGACATTTCCCTCTCCGCTGAGTCCTGCCTTCCTGCAATTATCAGTAATGATCTGGACCCCATGCATGCCACATTCTCTCTCACTGGGGATACAGAAGAAAATTTGCTTTCAAATAATTAAGTCTATCAATGTTCTACTTCACAGAATATTCTAAGAATGACTAGTTTACAGGGTAAGAGGTGATTACAGGGTCCTTAGAGATGGAAGATCTAGACCAACCCCCTCATTTTATAGATGAGAAAACTGAGCCCCCCACTACACCCAGCTGACTAGAGTCAAAGAGTTTATGGCAGTCAACAGAGCCCTGGACCTGAGTTCAAATGTAGAGAGAGAGAAAGAGAGAGAGAGGGAGGGAGAGGGAGTTAGAGACAGAGAAGGATAGAGAGACAGAAAGACAGAAACAGAGACAGAGAGACAACCACCCAGGCATGTGACCCTGGGCAAGTCTGTCTGCCTCATCTTCCTCACTTTTAAAATGGGGATAACAGCAGCTACCTCCCAAGGTTACTGTATCTAATGAGATATTTGTAAAGTGCTTAGCATAATTAATGGAACATAGGAGCTGTTGTTTAGTCATTTTTCAGCCATGTCTGACTCTTCGTGACCCCATTTGCGGTTTTCTTGGTAAAGATACTGGAGCGGTTTGCCTTTTCCCTCTCCAGCTCATTTTACGTGAGGAAACTGAGGCAAAAAGCGTTAAGCGACCTGCCCAGGGTGACACAGTAAGCATCTAAGGCTGAATTTAAACAAAGGAAGATAAGTCTTCCTGACTCCAAGCCTGAAGCTCTCTCCATTGTATCACCTAGCGAGGCATAGGAGACACATATAAACGTTAACTAGGTGGCGGTAGTGGTACTGATGGTGATGGTGGTAGTAGTAGTAGTAGCAGCAGTAGTAGTGGTAGTAGTAAGTAGTAAGAGCAATCAATAAATATTTATTAAGGTACTCTACTACTAATCCTTAGTACCTAGTATCTAGGATAGTATCTGGCATATAGTTTTAGGTACTAGAGGAGTACCTGGCAAACATGGTATGTATATAAAGGTCCAACGGTTATAAAGACAAAAAGAAAAACAGCTCCTGACATCATGGAGCTTCTGGACTACGAGGACAGCCTAAGTATACACACACTAAATTAATATAAAGTAAATTTGGCTTCTCCCAGAGATACCTCTAACATGGCATTTGGTTCTCTCTGACTGCTCAATCCCACCACCAGCTTTTTACCATTCCAGGGCTGGCCAGAAACAACCTAAGTCTTTAGATCTTCCCGTGTTCTCTCTACTAGGCCTTCCAAACTGAAATGGGTTATCAATTTGCTTTCCTGTTTGTACATCTTTAAAAAAAATGCCTTTAGAGTACCATAGCTGTATTTCTCACATACTTCAGAGCAGCAGCTAAGAGAGGGGGAGGCGGCTCTGACTTAAAGGGGCTTAGCCAAGGTCTAAACAAAGTGACTTGGGGTCACGGACACACAGATCAGGAGCTGGAACTGAAGAAGTCATCTGGTTTAACCTCCTCTTCATTTCGTAGAAGAGGAAATGGAAGTGCAGGAAGCTATGACTTGACCAAGGTCATTTATGTCACTGGGATTATACCTTTAGAACTAGGAGGAAACTTGGAGGTTAAATGAGTCCTACCGCCTTATTTTACAAGGGAAGAAACTGAGGCACAGGGAGTTAAATGACTTCCCCAAAGTCACAGAAGGAGGTAACAAGCAAAAGAGCCAGAATTCAAACCCACATCCAAATCTAGCACATTTTCTTCTTCATCACCGCAAATAACAGGGAACTGACTGAAATGAATTATTTGTGACCATTTCTGGGTACATATAATATATGAGTTCCTATGAGGATAGTTTCAAGCTACAATAATTCATATCTTTTCTAAATGCTTACTTTTTATTGCAATCTCTTGTTTTTAATATCCCTTTCATTTCTGAATATATCCTTCCCCTCCAACCAAAACTATCCCTTGTTACAAAGAATATAAAAGGAGAAAAAGAACAACAGTTTAGCAAAGCAACAAATTAATTAAATCCAATGTTATCACGAATATTTCAACCAATGGGCCCCCTCTGCACAGAAGGGAGGGAGGGGTGCTTCCCTCATTTCTCATCTCTCTTTCAGGAATAAGTTTGGCCATTATAATCACACAGACTAGGCTGAAGAAATTACAGCACCTGAATGTGAGAAGGGGATGGTTTCTGAGAAACCTGGGAAGACTTGTATGAACTGATGCAGACTCAGGTAAGTAGAACCAGAAGAACAATATATACAATGACAATGTTGTAAAGTCAAACAAATTTGAAAGCCTTAAGAATTTTGATCGATGTTGTAATCAAGTACAATTCCAGCAGGGTACTGCCAAAACTTGCTGACCTCCTAACAGAGAAGCAAGGGACTTTAAGTGTAGAATAAGACACATTTTTTTTTTGTACCCAGCCAACGTGAAGCTGTTTTGCTCAACTATCCAACCATACACAACTACTAAATATCCTTATCCATAAAGGGGGGACAATGACATTTCCAGTACCTACTCCTCCCAGGGATGGCATGAGGGAAGTGCTTTGCAAACTTTAAATAGAGCATTTCAGAAGTACGGCAGAGATCCTGTTTTTATCTTTCTTTTGACCCCCACACTTAGCACATTGCCTGGAGCAGTAGGTACTTAATAAATGTTTATTGATTGATTAATAAATATTTGAGTTTTGAGGATGACAGAAGTGTGAATTACCTGACTATAACAATAAAAATGATGCAAAAAATGAATAAAAGAAAAAGCCTTTATTAGGCACTCAATATATGCCAATAATTGGAAATACAAACAGAAAGACAGACATTTGCTGTTCTCCAAGACCTCATATTTAAATTGAAGACCAGACATTATAAACCAAACATTAAATTATAAGTTAGTCAATTTTTAATTAGTCAATAATTTAGTCAATAAAATTGACTTCAAAGAAGAGATGAGAAAATATATCTCCCTTTGTTCGTTGAAAAGGTAGGGGACTATAGATCTGGAATATTGAATATACTGTCCAGCCTTGCTTAGATTACCATTTTTCCTTTTATTTTTATTTTTTGTTCTTTAACATAAAGCATGGTTCTCTAGGCAAGAGAAACAAAAGGAAATGAGGGTGATATAAAAATAAAAGAACTAAAAAGCCTTTTTTTTTTTAAAAAAATGTGAATCATAGTTTCAGGCCATCTACATAGCACACGGTAACACTGTACTCTGTACTTGTCGCAAATAATTCATTTCAATCAGCTTTGTTACTTTGTTATTCATTGTGTCAAAGTGTGCTAAATCTGGAGATTAAGGGACCTGGGCTCACCTCCTGTCTGTCACTTATGTATGACCAATGTATCTTTAAACAAATCACTTCCCCCTACTGAGACTCAGTTTCCTTATCTGTCAAATGAGAAGATTAGACAAGATGGCCTCTAGGATACTTCCTAAGCCTAACCCTTTAATTGGGTTATTCTCCACAGAAAGATAAACCCACAAGGTCAAGGGGAATAAACAATTCATAAAATCTGATTTTTCCACATCATTTTCAAAGTTAACTTAATGTATTTTTTATTTCAAAGTATATTATTAATATATACACAAGGAAGATAGAATGAGGCATAACCCCATTTAAATAAACATAGCTACTGTCTTCCCAGAAGTAAGCCTAATTAGGTGAAACTGTCATTTATACCATAAAACACACCAGCCAAGCAAGCAATAAGATGGGCTGCTGATGCTATGGGACTTTTCCCCCTACAAATCCCACTTCTGTCCCATTCTGAAGGTAAAATCTTTTCGATTTCTGCTTCTCACCAAAACAACACCACTGTCTAGTGGAAAAAAGGGCTGGGCCCACAAAGCTGCGCAGGCAGAATCAAGCGCTAATTCTGCAACTGGGTGACCTTTGGCACGTCATTTCTGTCTGGGACCTATGCTGTCCCCTCTACCAGGATGACCAACACGCCAGATAATTCCTCTCTGCCTTCAAGGTAGTTCAAGTACCACCTGATTACCGGGGATAATCAGGCACCAGTGCTAGATCAGGGTTCTAGGTCCAAGATGAAGATTGCAGGGTGACTTCAAGGTAAACTTGAACTAAGAGAAATGCTGTTGTTTCAGGGGAGAAGGGAGAAGGGAGAGAGACAAGGGAAATCAAATATATTTTTAAGTGCTACAACTCTATTAGTTTTATCACTCTTAGCAATTAGATAGTGCTTATCCTTTGTAAAGGCTGTAACAAGGTATACAAAGGTCATATTTCCTATGAAGAGGTCTGGAGCCCACACCCGGGTAATCCTAGGCGATAGGAGCTTTGCAGGAAAAATTTCCCTAAGCACTAATGGGTAAGCAACCTCTCTACAGGTAGGGGCTGGGCAGGCATCTTCAAGGGGATTGAAGGGGGCCCTGGATTTGGAGTCAGGGTACAAGGGAAAACTAAAGTATACAAGCACTGTGCTAAGCCCTTCACAATTATCCACTCATTTGCTTCTCACAACAATCCTGGAAGGTAGGGACTTATTATCCCCATTTTGCAGCTGAGGAAACTGAAGCAAACAGAAGTGAGTTGCCCAGGGTCACACAGCTAAGTAAGTGTCTGAGGCTGGATTTGAACTCAAGTCTTCCTGACTTCATGCCCAAAACTTTATCAACCTCAGCAGCTAGCTTCACCTCTCTGGGTCTCAGTTTTCTCATCTGTAAAATGAAGCCCTGATGGCCTCTAAAGTTCCTTCTAGGTGTCTATGATCTCATCAATCAATCAATCAATCGATATTTGTTAAGAGCCCACCATGTGGCAGGCACTGTGCTGGGTGTGGTTGTTCTCTCTTTATTAAGGAAGAAACTCCTTATCTCAGGTAGGACCAGGAACTCTTTAGAAGTTTCAGAACCTCCCAGCCACATATCGGTTCCCTGAACGGTGCCATGTTTCTGTACTCACAACCCAGCTGGCTAAAGAACCAGGCTCAGCTGCAGAAGGACGACCCAGGCAGCTGGGGCAGAAAAGGATTCTCCTGTCCGCCTTCTACGAGTAAACGGGGAATGCAGAATCACATGATCCTAGATCTGGAAGGAACTTTTGATCTAGTCTCTTATTTTACAGAGAAACTGAGGGAAAGCCCAGAGAGAGAAAGGGACTGGATCAATGTCATATTGCAGAGGCCAGTCTAGAACCTGCCTTTTTAGTCCTGTGTCCCTTGGGACATCTTTCTACCACACCTGCCCCTGTCTCTGTCACTTGGATTTGAAAAGGTCCAAAGGAAGCATGGAGAGGCCCAACCAGAGAGGGCTGCTTCACCTCTACCCCAACACAGGTCCCCTTCCACATCGTTACAACTTGGTGCTGCACACAGTCCCCAGTATGGCCTCCCTCCACCACCACCAGGACACCCACACCAAAGGCACCTTCCCCCGAACATCTCCAACATTCTTGCATCTCCCCCCACCCCATACATCACTCTCCCTCCCACAACCTTATATACTCACCCCTCTCGAAGGCAGCCCCCTCCCTGAGCAAGACACCCCAAAGGCACCTTCTCTTGCACATCCCCAACATTCCTGACCCTCCCAAACATCACCCTCCTTCACCTTACACACACACCCCTCTCAAGGCAGCCCCCTCCCTGAGTAGGACACCCCAAAGGCACCTTCCGCTGCACATCCCCAACATTCCTGACTCCCTAAACATCACTCTCCTCCCACAACCTTATACATACACCCCTCTCGAAGGCAGCCCCCTCCCTGAGCAAGACACCCCAAAGGCACCTTCTCTTGCACATCCCCAACATTCCTGACCTAGCCAAACCTCACACACCCTCTCCTACAACCTTATATATGTGCATAACCTTCTGGAAAGTAGCCTCTCCCCATCAGGACACCCCAAAGGCACCTTCCCCTGCACATCCCCAACATTCCTGACCCCTCAAACATCACCCTCTTCCCACCTTACACACACACCCCTCTCGACGGCAGCCCCCTCCCTCAGCAGAACCCCCAATGGCACCCCCTCCCATCTCATCGGCTCGTGGGCTCACAGCCCCATCCGGGCAGCGCCTGGCCAGGGTGTGCGGGGCAGCCCGGCCCAAGCCCTCCGTTTACAGAGCAGGGGCCTGGGGGGCCCGCAGGGCGTCCTCACTTGTTGCTCCGGATCCAGTCCATGACGGCGCGCACCTCGGGCACCTCGTCCAGCGCCGGGGGCTCGCCAGTGCCGAACTGGTCCGGGAAGCTGCGGTTGAGGTCGTGGCCGCGGCTGTTGTAGCGGCCGGCGCGGCCGTCGGCGGGCGCGGGGTCGCAGCGGCCCTCCTGGGCGCGCTCGAAGCCGTCGGGGTTGAGGCTGGGCAGCAGGTGCACGTCGGTGGTGTTGAGCAGCCGCACAAGACGGGGGTCCCCCCGCGAGTAGCCCGCCGCCAGCTCCCGCGCCAGGTACACGAGCACCTGCCGAGACACCGTCTCGTCGCCGTGCATGTTGCCCACGAGCTTCACCTGCGGCCGCCCGGGGATGCGCGGCCCGGGGTCCGGCCCGACGGCGGTGGGATCCCGCTCCCGGCCCTGGCCCCCCAGGCCCGCAGTCAGGCGCAGCACCCACAGCGGCCGGCCCTCCAGCGAGCGGCCCAGGCTGTAGAGGCGGCCCAGGCCGGGCCGAGCGGCCGCCGCCAGCTCCGCGCCCAGCTCCGCCTCGTGGTAGTAGCGGCCGAAGGGGCCGGCGCTCTCGGGCCCCGGGCCCGGCCCGGGCTCCTGCGGAGCGGCGGGCTCGGCGGGAGCCCCGGGGGCCGGGGCCGTGGCCGTGGCCCCCGCCTTCTTGATGTGCGCCAGGAGCGCCGGGCACGGCAGCAGCAGGAGCAGCAGCAGCTGCGGCGGCAGGATCCGGGACGGCCCGGGCTGGGCGAGGAGGGTCCGCCGCCCGCGGCTCCACATCTTCAGCGGCGGCAGCAGCAACGGCGGCAGCAACGGCAGAGGAGCCGATCTCCAGCCTCCCTCCCTCCGACCCGGCCCAGCCGGATCCCCCCCGCCCCCACCGGCCCGTCCCTCCCTCCCGGGCCGCGGCCAATTCCGGAGTCGGCTGGGCCGGGCGTCACGCAGTGGGGCGGGGCTCCTCTTAAAGTAGCCGGAGTCCCTCTGGGCGCCGTGCCCTCCGCGCCCAGCAGGAGGAGCTGCAGCATCCCCGAGAGGGAGGGCGGGGATCCCCGCTGCCAAGTGCGCTCCGGCTGCCAGGTCTTCCCCGTGCCAGTCTCCTCCCTCATTCCTCCTTCCCCCCTCCTCCTTCTCTTCCTTCTCCTCCTCTTCTTTTCCTCTTCTTCATTCCTCTTGCTCCTCCCCCTCATCACCTACTCCACCTTCTCTTCACTTCTTTTCCTTCATCCTCCTCCCTTCCGCCCTCATTTCTTTTCCTCCTCTTTCCTTTTCCTCCTTCTTCCCTTGACTATTTTTCTTCCATCCTTCCCCTTCTCCTCCTCCTCCTCCTGCCCTCCTTTACTTCTCCTCCATCCATCTTCCTCTTCTTCCTCCCCCATTCCCTGGAGCCTTCTGTAAAATCCTCACCTTTTCTGTGCCTCCTTAAATTAGCCCTTCCCCCAATTTCTGTCCCTTTCTCTTTAGAAGTAAAGGACCAGCCAAATCTTAAAGATGGAGGAAACCTTGGTCACCTTCCAGAGGTCACCTCCTCTGTGCAGAAATCCCCTCTAAAGCATCTCCTGACTTGCAGATATCCAGCCTCTCCTTAAATACTTCCAGTGGTGGGGAGCCTCCTAATCAGACTCCCCGAATTCTGAGTTAGCAGGGTCCTCATGGGCCTAGTTCTGTCTATACCTGATCAAAATCGGTTCTACACCCACCGTTCTTCCAGGGGTAGAGGAGCATCCTCAGCTTGAAGACCTGCGATAATGGGGCACTCACTACCTGCTGGACTTTAGCCCACTCTGTGCTTGGCCACCCCAACCTTTTGAGAAAATCATTTCCTTATGGGGGAGGGGAGACATAATTTCACCGCTTTTCCTTTCTCTCCTAGTCCTCTATTCCGCCCCCCCCATATCTTTGAAGTCTTTTTTTTTTTTTTAGTGACGTTTATAGAGCGCTTCAGTGTCTTTCTAGGCTAACTCACTTCATTTTGTCAATGTGCCCATCTGTCTAGTGGATTTCACTCGGCTCACCTGCCTACCTTCCCCAGGAGCTCCCTATTTTTAACTGGCCTTGGAATGCTATTTGATTAGGCAGCAGGTGTGATGTGGCTGGCTGCGTTGGCACTGCAGGGTGGGGCTGTTCTGAGAGTTCCAGAGGCATTGGCGAATCCCCTGTCACAAGGGCTGAGGAAGGATCTTTTTATTCTGGAAGAGGCCTTTGCACTAAGCTAAGCGGGTGTGACCGCAGCTCCTTTATAGTCACTTTCTACTTCCTCCAGAGCCGGTTTTTTCCAAGTGCTTTCCCTTCCCTGGGCTATCATTAAACCCCATAAAACAACAAATGATGAGTTTTCACCTGAGAAAGTTCCCTAGCCTGTGTAGTGCAGAAAGCATAGAGCTGGAAGGACCATTCAGTCCAGTTCCCTCATTTTATAGATGAGGAGACTGAGGACCAGGGATTTCAAGGTGACTTGCCTGAGGTCACCAAGTAATAAGTGACATTGACAGAATTTGAACCCACATCCCATGACTCCACAGCACCTAGGCTGGAATCCTGGTTCTGACATTTCCAAGCTGTATGAGTCTCCTTGACTTTTCTCAACCTCAGTTTTCCTCATCCATAGAATGGGAGGAAATAACAGTCGCAATTTTTACATCCTAGGATTATAGATCTGGACCTAAAAGGCCATCTAGTCAAGTGAATATGTTTCCTAAGGGCAGGGACTGGTTTCATTTTTGGCCTTGTATCCTGAGCACCTGGTAGGCATATGATCAATGCTGTTAATCGATCTATTGATTGGTTGCCTAAGCCTCAGAGATGGACCAGATGGCACCAGATGGCTGTGGCAGAAATTCTCTCTGAAGATGTTACTGAGATGTGAGCTGTAATTATTTCTCCCTGTTGCGTCACAAATTAGCCTTGTGGTCTTAGATGAGTCACTTTCTTCTCAAAGTCTCAACTTCCTCATCTATAAAATGAAGGCATTGGACTCCAGTTCTCCTCCATTCTAACATTCTATGAATTGAGTGCAGTGGTGCCAAGGTGAGGAATTTCAGTCCTTTCTCCCATGTTATTTTATCTAAATTAGGTGGCAAGCATGAGCAGCACCCCTCCTACTAGTACCCTGGTAGTCACTGAGCTCTTCGGCATGTCCACTGATTAGTACAGCCTCAATTACCCCGAATACTTAATCATCGTAAGACATACTTGTAATACATATAATAATTATATACACATATGTAATAATTTTATATATACATACATATAATATATGCATATAATCCATGTAATAATTATATATAATATGTATTATGTATATATGTGTATGTGTGCATCCATATCAAAGGAATGAGTGCCAATGACATATTAGCATCGTCTAGTCAGGGCTTCTTTAACTTTTTCCACTCTCTACCCTTTTTTGAGTTTTGGCAGTGTTGGTTGGCTTTGTGTGGCCCGAGGGCATGTGCAGGACAAAGTGCACATGCTTTGTGTTCAGAATCAAGGCTGTAGTGAAGTTGCCCATACAACATGGGCAACACATTGGATTCATTATGCATTTGATTTTTTGTTTTGTTTTTTGTCAGGGCAATTGGGGGTTAAGTGACGTGCCCAAGGTCACACAGCTAGTACATGTTGAGTGTCTGAGGCCAGATTTGAACTCAAGTCCTCCTGACTCCAGGGTGGTGCTCTACTCACTGCATCACCCAGCTGCCCCAATGCATTTGATTTTGAATTCATTTTTGGTCGTTGCGCACATCTTCAGAAACCTTTTACAGTTGCCAAATTTCTCATTACCTCACATGGGGTCACGACCCACAGTTTAAGAAGTGCCGAGCTAGGTGACACAGGGGCTAGAGTGCTGGACCTGGAGTCAGAAAGGCTCACATTCAAATTCATAAACTTCAGACTTATTAGCTGTATGACCCTGGACACATTACTTAACCTCTGCCTCAGTTGCTTTATCTGTAAAATGGAAATAGTAATAGCACCTGAAAGGATTGTCGTGAGGATCAGATATTTGTAAAGTGTTTTGTAAACCCTAAAATGCTACATAAATGCTAGCTATTGTTATTAATTTTATTATTATTTTTATCCTGTAACTACTTGTACCCCTCCTTTGATTTTGATCTCTATCTCTTCTCTTCTAGCATCTCCCACTTCCTAGCTTTTGCACCAGCTGGCCCCCATGCCTAGAGCACGCTCTCCACACATGTTACTCTTACTCCTTCCCTGAAGTATCCCATCTCGACTTCCCTGCTTATGTGTTACGTCCCTCCAGTAGAATGTAAGTTCTTCAAGGAAAGAAACTACTTTTCATTTTGTCTTTGCATCCCCAGCCCCTGGCACTATGCCTTGAACAGAGAAGGCTCTTAAACGCCCATGGATAAGAAAACCCAATCTGGGACTGGAAGTTTATTCTGCTATTGAAGAAACTGGGTCCTAGAGAAGTCAAGTGACTTGTTCAAGATCACACAAATAAGCATCAAAAGCAGGATTTGGGTTTTTAATTTTTTTTCATTAAAAAAAGCCTTGGGTTTTGGTTTTTTGGGGTTTTTTTTGTTGTTTTTGGTTTTGTTTTTGGTTTCTAGAATCTAGAGGCAGCTTAGGATTGTAGTAGATAAGAGTTCTGGGCCTGGAGTCAGGAAGACCTGAGTTCAAATTTGGCTTTAGATGTTTCCTTAGCTTTATGAGCCTGGGACGTGTTTGCCTCAGTCTCCTCAACTATAAAATGGGTATAATAATAGCCTCCTTCCTGGGGTTGTCATGAGGATAAAAATGAGCTAATAATAGTAAAGTGTCTGGCACATAGTAAGAACTATGTAAATGTTGTCTATTATTATTAATTCCTCTCCCCACTTTGAAAGAAAAAAGGAAAAAAAACCCTTGTAACAAATATTCGTAGTCAAGCAAAATAAATTTCCTATGTAAATATATGCATGTGTCTATGTAGATGAATACACATATATATGTATATATACACTCCTGGATGTGTGTGTGTGTGTGTGTGTGTGTGTGTGTGTGTGTGTGTGTGTGATTCTGTAACCTGAGTCCATCACCTCTCTATCAGAAGGTGGGAGCATGCTTCATCATTAGTCTTCTGAAATCACGTTTGGTCGTTGTATTTATCAGAGTTCTAGGGTTTTCAGAGATGTTTATCTTTACAATGTTACTGCTACTGTATAAATTATTCTTTCAGTTCTGCTGCCTTCAGTCTGCATCAGTTCATACAATTCTTCCCACGTTTCTCTGAAACTGTCTCTTCACTTCTAATAGCACAGGAGTATTCCATCACATTCGTATAACACAATTTGTTTGGCTATTCCTCAATGGATGGACAGCCTCAGTTTCCAATTCTTTGCTCCCACAAAAAGAACTGCTGTAGATATTCCTGCACATGTGGGTCCTTTTCTTCATTCCTGGGCCTCTTCGGGGTCTAGGCCTATTAGTGATAGTCTAAAAACAGGATCTGAACCCGAGTTATCTCACAACAGAGGCTCTTCTCTTTTCACTGTTCTGTGCTGCTTCCATTGCATTGGATTAGGTTGGATTGGATCCAGACCTTACTCAAGTAATAATGGAGCAGAATGGGCCTGAAATGTGAGCAAACAGGTATAAGAAAAAATGTTAACATGATATAACACGAACCTGAACTGAGAGGTGACCGCATTCCTGTCAGCTGAGTATTTGGAAGAGGAGTAGCCGTATTTGGCCCTTTTCAAGCTCTAAACCTTCATCTTTAGTAGGAGTTAGTACAAGCATGAACTTCAGGCAAGGAGACCCAGATCTCCCCAACCTGTATGACAGAGCAACAAAAAGAAAATAGAGGATTGGGTTCGTACCTTTAATCCTCTCTCTCTCCATAGTAATTCTTGAGTCTTGTGACAAGCATCCCTTAGCTTGATCTGCTAAAGAGAACTCTTGGCCCTACAAGAGAAGAGACTCTGAAAGATTCAAAACTGTTTATGGAAAGAGGCAGGAGGTTCCTAGCAATCACAGCACGGAGCATTTAGTTAACACTTATGGGCTAGGCCCTGTGTTAAGCAGCCTTACCTGAACTAAAAGGAAATATTCTTGAGATGTCTGCATTAAACTATTCTCTCTAGCAGGGGTTTGTGAAATTGCTTTCCATAAAAAGTCAATAGGAGGGGCGGAGCCAAGATGGCCGCATGAAAACAGCGTCTTGCCGGAGCTCTCTCACAAGTTCTGTTGGATTCCTATAAAAAAAGTGAATCTGAGCAGATTTGAGAGAGTTAGAAATTGCGAGCACTCTGACTGGGGCAAA
>CM053627.1:30769123-30803929 GCA_028646595.1 Phalanger gymnotis
AGTGGATTCTTTCAATTTCTATTTTACCCTCTGGCTCTAGAATATCAGGGCAGTTCTCCTTGATAATTTCTTGAAAGATGATATCTAGGCTATTTTTGTGATCATGGCTTTCAGGTAGTCCAATAATTTTTAAATTATTTCTCCTGGATCTATTTTCCAGGTCAGTGGTTTTTCCAATGAGATATTTCACATTGTCTTCCATTTTTTTCATTCCTTTGGTTCCGTTTTATAATATCTTGATTTCTCATAAAGTCAGTAGCTTCTACTTGCTCCAATCTAATTTTTAAGCTAGTATTTTCTTCAGTGGTCTTTTGAATCTCCTTTTCCATTTGGCTAATTCTGCCTTTCAAGGCAGTCTTCTCCTCATTGGCTTTTTGGAGCTCTTTTGCCATTTGAGTTAGTCAATTTTTTAAGGCATTATTTTCTTCAGTATTTTTTGAGGTCTCCTTTAGTAAGCTGTTGACTCATTTTTGATGGTTTTCTCCCATCACTCTCATTTCTCTTCTCATTTTTGCTTCTACTTCTCTAACTTGCTTTTCCAAATCCTTTTTGAGCTCTTCCATGGCCTGAGACCAGTTCATGTTTTTCTTGGAGGCTTTTGATGTAGGCTCTTTGACTTTGTTGACTTCTTTTGGCTCTTTGTTTTGGCCTTCTTTGTCACCAAAGAAAGATTCCAAAGTCTGAGTCTGAATCTGAGTCTGTTTTTGCTGCCTGGCCATGTTCCTAGCCAACTACTTGACCCTTGAGTTTTTCATGGGGGTATTACTGCTTGTAGAATAGAGAGTACTTTGTCCCAAGCTTGAGGGGCTGCGCTGTTGTTTTCAGAGCTATTTCTATACAGCAAGCTCTGCCACACCAGCGTTACTCCTCCCCCAAGAACCACCAGCCTGGACCTGACTCAGATCTAAGCAGGCTCTGCACTCTCACTCTGATCCACCACTTAATTCCTCCCACCAGGTGGGCCTGGGGCCAGAAGCAACTGCAGCTGCACCTCCTCTGCTTCCCCAGGGGCAATGGCCAAACTGTGAACTCCTTTCACTCTGTCCCCTGCAGTTTTTCCCACTAACCTTCTCTGTTGTCTTTGGTGTTTGTGGGTTGAGAAGTCTGGTAACTGCCACAGCTCACCGATTCAGGGCGCTAGGGCCTGTTCTGCCTGGCTCCCAGTCTGGTTGGTCCAGGCACAGCCCATGCTGGGCTCTGCTCTGCTCACAGCTCTGGGCAATAGACCTTACCCAGCGACCATCCAGGCTGTCCTGGGCTGGAGCCCTGCTTCCCTCTGATATTTGATGGGTTCTTCAGGTCTAGAATTTGTTCAGAGTCATTTTTTATTGGTGTTTGGAGGGTCCTAGGGGAGAGCCCTAGGCTAGTCCCTGCTTTCCAGCCGCCATTTTGGCTCTGCCCCCCGAGAAAATAATGAAATCCTCAAGTATTCTTAATGAAAAGACCAGAGCTGAATAGAAAATTTGACTTTCAAATACAAGAATCAAGAGAAGCATGAAAAATTGATCAAGTAAACAGAAAAAAACATATAGGTGTCTTGAACTCCTCTATGTGTCTGATTCCAACCACCACTCTCAGGGCCCCAGTGAATCAGACAATGCCTCCTTGCTATTTTTCACTGGCAGTTTCACTCTGCTTCATTGAGCTAACTGGACTTTTGTTCTTCAGTTCTTACAAATTTTGATGATATTTTAAAATCACATCAAAGTATAAATTTGCTGTGTTGAGTGACACCAAAAGGACACACCATTAGCTGCACATTGTAAAAATCACTTTTCAAATCACAGGAGGAAAGATCTGGAAAAGCCATTTAGTCCATAGTATTTTTTCACCCTACTTATTTTAATTGTAAGAGAACTGAAGGCCAGAGATCAAGTTACTTGTTGAATATCATCAGGTTAACTCTGGCCTGAGCTTCCTGCCTTAGGAGACACAAACCTCTCAATGTTTGTCAATTATTGATCATACTGGTTTTCCATAAGAATATTTAGAGGAGTGGAAGCATTTGAATGCTAGGAAACTCACAGAATGGGAAATAAAAAGATGTGGATTTAAGACAAAAAAAAGAGAGAGAAAGAAATAAGAAAAAAATAGCAATTCAGCAGAATTGACCAGTATGTCAACTGTGTGAAAGTATATGTGACACTCCTCACCCACAGTCCCCTACTTTTGCAAAGAAGGATGAAAGGGTCAAGTTATCTCTTCTTGAAGCCTAAGTTGTTATGATTACACAGCATTTAGTTTAGAGTTTTGTCATTTTTCTTTCTTTTTTATTTTATTTTTCTTTCCACTGACATTGTAATATTGTGTATATTGTTTTACTGGTTTGTTTTTCTTCACTTGATATCACAGGATCATAGATTTAGAGCTCCAAGGTACCTTAAAGAACATTGAATCCAACTCCCTCATTTTAGAGATAAGGAATCTAAGACTGGTTAAATGATTTGCCTAGAGTCACATAGCTTGTAAGTGTCTAAGACAGGGTTTGAACCAAGGTCTTCCTGAGCTCAAAATTCATCACTCTATTTGATGGCTTAAGCAATTAGCAGACAATGGTTTTAATCCATCAATCAAGGGATTTTGAGCTCAGCACACTTCTGCTGCTGAGTTCGTCTATGTCCTCCCATGTTTTGGCCAGAAACTCTGAGGGTGTTCCCCTCCCAGATTGATTTTATTTTGGGGGGACTAGGTAAAAGAGGCCATTCTTTGTTTCATTTCTTAGCTAGCCTTAATCATTGGATGGGCATTTCCTTTGTTAAACTGAGACCTGGGAAAGACCTCTTCAGGTCTCCCACTACATCCAGGACCATCTCCAGTTGCCTTTATTAATATCTTGCCATTGGACCCAGATGGCCTTGGAGCAGAGAGGGAGGCTGGTGACGTTGCACAGC
This sequence comes from Phalanger gymnotis, assembly GCA_028646595.1. Taxonomy (NCBI): domain Eukaryota; kingdom Metazoa; phylum Chordata; class Mammalia; order Diprotodontia; family Phalangeridae; genus Phalanger; species Phalanger gymnotis. Next base: position 30,772,015 of record CM053627.1, read on the forward strand.
CCTCCCTCACTTAAGTCTGATTCACTTGTAAGTCATGGCACCACCTTCCTGATGCCATGATCGTCTTTGAGAATAAAGGACAATGGCAAAAACAATCTTCTATAAGTTCTCTGTATTTGCCATTCCTTTAGCAGAGATGTCAAACAAGAGAAATGATTATTTCTTTCTAATATTTAATAATTAATTATTGAATTAGGACCAAAGTTTTTCCCCTTTTCTACTTCCTTATCCAGAAATCAACCAGTGTGGGAACTCTTGATCAAAATTTACCCAGCCAAGAAGGTTGAGATCAAGGCAAACACATAAAGAAATTCTAAGTTTAGGTGAATGGGTGGATTCCTGCTCATTGTGTTTACTTAGGTGTGGAAAAATGTGGGCGAAATGGATATTGATACGTCTATTTGACCAAGACTGGGTGCTCAGTGTCACATAACTCAAGACACTCATTGGCGTGAGCCCACCTCTCATTATAATATCCATTTTCTCATTACTTCTTAGCCAATCAGAATTGATTTCCTCCCTCACATGCACTCCCTTTTCAAAACACTTTATATCAAAGGTTCTACAGGTTTGGTCTCTTTGTTTACCGAGGGAACAATGAACCTGTTTTGTTGACTGCCTTCTAGATGTAGTCAATAAAATTCATTACAATCTACCTCTGTCTCTTGGAAATTTTAAATTGTCACACAATTTAATTCCCATCAGAATATTTACAGGAGTGGAAGCATTTGAATACATGAAGCCCCCAATACTCCAGAATGCAGCCATAAGCCAATTAAAATATCATTGGGAAATATTTAACAAAATAAATAAAAATAAATAAAAAGAAATGTTAATTTGTACTTCTCCAAGTCAATATGCCACCACAGGAATCCTTCTGTGTGACCCCATTCTATTTGAGTTCGACATACCTGTCTTACAAGCCCATTACATTACTAATTTGATTAGTCATTTCCCAATTGCTGGGAACCTCTTTTGTTTCCAGTTCTTTGCTACCACAAAAAGTGCTGCTAGAAATATTTCAGTGTATATGAAGCGTTTCTTTCTCTCTGACATCCTTGGGGTCTAATGCATCAGTATTTTCAAATGACAGATAGAAAACAATTCCAAAGCATGCAACAATCTTATTCATTTGTGTAAGGAGGGAAGGATTAATTAACAAATCCCTTTCATCCATGAATATGTATGGTTCTGTCCTGGCTCTGACGTGTGGCACAGGAAGTCAACCAGAAAGAGCAAGCTTTACCAATATGGGGTAAATTTAGTAAATTTACCAGGAAGGCCTCCCTTGCTCTCCCAAGATCTCTTAAATAGTCTACCTAGATTCCTGCCTGGCTGCATGCAATACACTATTAGATATTCACTCTTTGGTTCTTAAAATTTGTTCATTCTTCCAGAAGCACTTAACTTGATGGAAGCCATTAATCTACTAGCAGGATCAGCTTAGAATAGAAACAGTTGAAGAGATTGAAGAGAACCTGAAAGTTCTCTTAGAAATAAGCCATAGGATTGGGGCAGGCCCAAGAGGAGAGAAAGCAGGAGTGCCAGAGATGAGCCTTGCTGACTTCATAGCTTTGCCTAAGGCTGACACTGGAACCCAGGCAACAGATATTTACTGGAACCTAACATGGACATGCACAGACAGTTTAGTCCTGCCTGGGAGTCAGGAGGCCTGGGTTCTTATCCCAGCTCCCTTAATCTGCTGACTAATCTTTGAAACCTCACCCTCACTGGGCCTCATTATCATATAAGATGAGGAGGTATCCAGGCTCTCTTCCACTTCTAATGTTCATAGGAACATGGATTTAAATGGGCATACCCTTTGACCCAGCAATATCATTTCTAGGTCTATATCCCAAAGAGATCACAAAAAAGGAAAAGGACCTATATGTACGAAAATATTTATAGCAGCTCTTTTTGTGGTGGCAAAGTATTGGAAATTGAGGGGATGGCCATCCATTAGGGACTGGCTGAACAAGTTGTGGTATATGGTTGTGATGGAATACTGTTGCGCTATAAGAAATGACAAGCAGATGGATTTCAGAAAAACCTAGAAAGGCTTACATGAACTGATGCAAAGTGAAGTGAGCAGAACCAGGAGAACATTGTATACAGTAACAGCAACATTTGATCTGCTATGACTAACTTGGCTCTTTTCAGCAATACAATGATCACAAGGACTCATGATGAAAAATGCTATCAACATCCAGAGCAAGCACTGATGGAGTCTGAATGCAGATTGAAGCATATTATTTTTACTTTCTTTATTTTTTCATAGTTTTTTCTTTTTATTCTCTTCCTTCTTTCACAACATGAATAATGTGGGGATATTTTACAGGATTTCACATGTATGACCTATGTCAAATTGCTTACCTTTGTAGGAAGAGGGAGGAGGGAAGGGAGGGAAAGAGAAAATTGGAAATCAAAATTTCGTTTAAAAAATGAATGTTAAAAATTGTATTTACATGCAATTAGAAAAAATAAAATACCATTTAAAAGGAACAAAGGAACTGGAAGGGACCTTCAAGGTTTTCTCATCTAACTTCCTTTTACATATCAGTAAATTGAGGCCTTAGGATCATGAGTGACTTGAACAGGGTCACACAGATAGGAGGTGGCAGAGCCTGGATTTGAACCCCGGTCCTTTGACTCCAAATATGGCCTACTTTGTACTGTACCATACGGTCCCCTCCTGCCTTGATGTCATCACTTGTAAAGTATGAATTATCACTTCTGAGCTGCCCACCTCAAAAGGGTGGTTGTGAGAAGCAAATAAGACAATCAACATAAAAGTGCTGAATAATCCATAAAGGCTTTGAATAATAGCAATAATCATAATAATCTAACACTTATACCATACTTTTAGGTTACAAAGCATTATATATACATATTTTAATGTTATAAATGATATGTGTGTATCATGAACATAATTTAATCTTTATAAGGATCTTGGGAAGTAGGAGCTATTATTATCCCCATTTTATAGAGAAAGAAACTGAGGCTAAAGCACTTAAGTGATTAGTATTGTAACTCCCTCAATGAAATGTCAGAAACTGAAGTTGGGCATGATTATGAAAGGATCTTGGATCCTAGTCCATAACCGAAAATTCTCAGTTACCAGGAGTGAATTGGAAACCAGAATTTTCAATCTGATCTTGACAAGAGACTCAGATGAAGAAAGTCAAGAGAACCCATCCTCTGATGCCCTCTGATGTTGGCCACCATTTCCCTTCATTTTTTTCTAGGGCCCTCTAAGATTCAATCCTCTGCCAATCCCTCCCCCTGGCATAGAGGTGACTCTGGATTCTCAGAGAATATGCCAGGGGAGCATCCTACCAACTGGATGTCATCTTGAGAGTGAGCAATGACAATGCGGAAGGGGAAAGGAAAGGATTGGGGTTATTTAAGGAAATGACTTGGGACTGGGTGGAGAGAGGGAGATGGAGAGGGAGAGATTTGTAGTGATGTCAGTATATGGGTAAGTAAGACAGAGTTAAGATATGGTTACTATGGGTTCTCAGACTTCTCCGTCATTGGCCAATCTCCTCTGCCCCCCAACTATCACCTTACTATAACATCCCAGCACTGCACGAGGTATAGATGGAGACTCCAGAGCTTGGCACAATGCCTGAGCACATAGTAGGTAATTAATAAACTTGTGGTTGACCCTCTGTGAAGTGCAAAGAGCCAGAGGAACAGAGCCAAAAATTTAATTTACAAAATGGACATTTCAAGTATGTAACTGGCTGTCAATTTATTCATTATTGAAGAACACGCCTCTCCTAGTTCCTGAGGAAAAGCAAGAAAATATGGAATATTGTCTCCCAAATAGAATGTAAACTCCTTGAGGGCAGGGGCCATGTTTTTTTCCATTTCATGTTTCCCACCCCCACCCCACTCCCCTTAGCATAGTGCCTGGGACATCATATGTGCTTAATAAATGCCTGTGGACCGACCTGCTTACCGATAACCTCCCTAAAATGAGGAGGTTCTAATACATACAGTAGTGCCTTGCAGATTTAAATCAATGACTCTGCCAATGGTAATTCATCTGTCTAAAACCAGAACAGGATACGCTGACATTGCAAAAGCTAATAGCCAGATGGCTGGAGGCACTAATGGCTACTCTCCCTATTTCAGGCTTTTCTTGTCTCCACCACTGACTGATGACCTACACTCCTTTCCTGCTGCCCTAACCAGGGATGTACTGGAGCCAGCTCTTACCAGGTTCTGAGAGCTGATTGTTAAATCTTTGTTTTGAGTTATTTGGACTTTGGAAATTGGCAAATGCCACAAATTAGGGCTTGATTTGTTTTGTTGATCGCCCAGATTTAAGAAAGTGACGGAGAAAACAATAATGCAGATTCAACTTAAAAGTGTGTCTTGGGTACAAAATTTTGGAGAGTTGGTTAAAGATTTACCATCATGCCCTTGCCTAACCTCTCCTGAACAATTCTGGCTGCCTAAACCTCTTTACTTGTTCTCCCTCTGATTTCTCAGGACAGAATGTGGCAGCTGGGAAAGGGAGGAGGTCCTGCATAGTGGAGGCAGTAAAGCTAGAATATCTTCCCCCCCCCCTTTTGCTTTACACTTATTTAATATTTAATTTTTCCCCACTTACATGTGAAAACAATTTTTAATATTCTTTTTTAAAATTTTGAGTTCCAAATTGTTTCCCTTCCTCTTTCCTTTCCCTCCCTCCCTGAAATGGCAAACATTTTAATATAGGCTATACATGTGCAGTGGTGCAAAAATATTTCCAAATTAGTTATATTGTGAAAGAAAACAGACCCTCCCCCCCCAAAAAAAAACTCCCAAGAAAAATAAATATGGTTAAAAAAGTATGCTTCTATCTGCATTCAGGCTCCACAAGTTCTTTCTCTGGAGATGGATAGCATTTTTCATCATAAATCCTTTGGAATTGTCTTGGAACATTATATTGCTGAGAGGAGCTATGTCTATCATGTTTGATCATTGCACACTATGGCTATTACTATGTACAATGTTCTCATTTGCTCATTGCACTTTACATCAGTTCATGTAAGTCCAGGTTTTTCTGAGAGCATCCTGCTCATCATTTCTTATAGTATAATAGTATTTCATCACAATCATATACTATAACTTGTTCAGCCATTCCCCAGTTGATGGGCATCCCCTCAATTTCCTATTCTTTGCCACCAATAAAAGAGCTGCTATAAATATTTTTGTACATGAAGGTTCTTTTCCTTTTTGTATTTTATCTATTTTGGGATACAGATCAAGTAGTGGTATTGCTGGGTCAAAATGTATGCATAGTTTTATTGGCCTTTGGGCATATTTCCCAAATGCTCTCAAGAATGGTTGAATCAGGTCACAACTCCACCAACAGTGCATTAATGCTTCAATTTTCCCACGTGCTCTCCAACATTTGTCATTTTCCTTTTCCATCATATTAGCCAATCTGATAGGTGTGGGGTGGTAGTTCAGGGTTGTTTTAATTTGCATTTCTGTAATCAATAGTAATTTGTAGCATTTTTTCACATAACCATAGATAGCTTTGATTACTTTGTCTGAAAACTGCACGTTTATATTCTTTGACCATTTATCAGTTGGGGAATGGCTCTTATTTTCGTAAACCTGACTCTGATCTCTATATATTTGAGAAATGAGGTCTTTATCAGAAAAACTTGCTGTTGTAAATTTTTTTTCATAGATAAGATTCTGTGTCTTTCCCTATATCCTATTTTAATCCCTGTTTATCCACCTCTCTCTCTGTCCTCTTACCCATCCATCCTCAAAAGTGTTTTGCTTCTACCACCACATCCTGTCCTTCTTCTCTCCCTTCTATCATCACCCCACCTTTCTTGTCCCCTTCCCCTCCTATTTTCCATGCAGGATAAGATAGATTTCTATACCTGAGTATGTGCCTTATTCCCTCTTTGAGCCAATTCTGATGAGAGCTCCCCTCCATCTCCCCCATCTTCCCCTTCCAATTAAAGCTTTTTATTACTTCTTTTATGTGAAATAATTTACCCCATTCAGATGTGATCTAGAGGTGCTAGGAACCCTGAAATGCAAGGGTGCAGGGCAGGGGTCTGCCTTGAAAGAATTTGACCACTCAAGCCTTCTTTCAGTCCAAGACAAAGTTTATTATGTTGCCGATGGAAGCAGGTGGGATTCTAAGAATCTGCACATTTGATGAGGATAAAGTTGGTACTTTTATACAGAAAAAGACTGTGAGAAAATCTGGCTGGGATCAAGGAGTGGCAAATAGCCTGGGGTGGTCCAGAGGTAACAGAGAAAGGGGTCTGTATGGCATTGAGGAGTGTGAAGTAAGCTAGTTAAATAATCAGGGTGGGCTGTGGTGGGCTAGATGCCTCAGGCAAATGCCAGGGATCTGGGCTGGTCAAATTTGTGGAAGTTTGGGGGCTTTTCCTTTTTGGGCTCCAGATCCCAAAGACATGGTCTTTTTCCTTTTAAGCGTTCAGATCCCATCCCCATCAATTCTACTTCTCCCTTTGCCCTTCTCCCAGTACATCCCTCTTTCTCACTAAATTTTTTTTAGATGAGGGTTGAATATGATGGGATGTTCTTAAAAAAATAAATGGCCTCAGACACTTACTGTGTGACCCTGGGCAAGTCATTTAACCTTGTTTGCCTCTGTTTCCTCATCTATAAAATGAGCTGGAGAAGGAAATGGCAAATGGCTCCTGTATATCTTTGCCAATAAAACCCCAAATGGGGTTATGGAGAGTCGGACATGGCTGAAACCACTCTATAACAACAACATATGTGTAACTTGCTCTTGACATGCCGTGGGGGTAAAGAAACTTGGAGTAGGGGATTGACCTGCATGACAGATTCCCGAGGTTTAGAATTCATCCTAACTTTTATTTTGAAAGAATTTGTGGGAAGAGGAAGAAGGAAGACACAGGAAGGAGGAAGAGATGGAGATAATCCAGCCTTCTTGTTAGGGAGGTATAGATTCCAGGAAGCCAGTATGGCCAAAGGCACAGAGTTCTAGAATACTTAGACTCAGAGAGCAGGTCTTGGAATGGTCAAAAGGTAAGGGGTGCCCCCACCACGACTTGGAGAGGAGCAGAGCTCTGGTCCTTTCCCTACCATCCCTTGCTCTCCAGAAGCCAGGCTGCTTCTCCTGCAAGCCCCGGTTCTGGCTCTCTGGTGCCCTCTAATGGTCATTTTCCCCCTGCCTCATTTTTCTGGGGTTCTCCAATACTCAATTTTAGTCTGTGAGCTCATCATCACCATGAGGAAAGGATTGTCAGAGGATATGCCAGGGGAACACAGCTCCGGACAGGCAAAGACAAGAGCCTCTGTGTCTGTTATCAGTTTAACTTAGCTTATCGCTAAGTTTGGCCATCAGATGATAAATGTTTGAGCTCCAGAAGCTTGTTCAAGGAATAGAAAATAAAACCTTGGGTCCAGATCTTTTGCTGAGTGAGACCGTGGGTTTTATTCATCTTCCCTTCTACTTTTGGTCTCTGTAAAAAGCATGCCTTCCTCTTAGATCAGGACTTCCCAAGCTCCCCATTGGATGGTGAACTTCTTGAGGGCAGGGGCTCTTTTTTCCCTCTTTTTGTATCCCCAGAGCTTAGCACAGTGCCTGGCACATAGTAGGTGCTTCATAAACGATGTGTTGATTGATATTTCAGTTAAGGAGGATGAATGGGGGGAGGGGCTCACAGAATATCTATTGTTACTTAGGCTGTATGAGCCATTGTTCTGATCCAATATGGCCTCTCTTCTGTGCCTTTGGGTGGGGGAATTCAAAGTTTAGAGCTGGAAGAGGCCTCAGAGGAATAAAGGAATGAGAGCTGATTTTTGAAAGGAATTAAAAGCTACAAGTTAGCAAGTTTCTTATGGGCTAATCCTGGTCTTATGCAATAACTATAGGGAGGTAGGCTGTTCTTTCTTGGCTCCCCTTGACTCATACCCTTCTGGGCCCCGGGGGACTTGCCATCGTCCCTGCAGCTGACTTCTCCTATGTGTCTATCTCAAGTAGAGGGTGAGCAGAGACCATTTTGCTTTTTCTATTTACATCCCCAGTACTTAGCACAGTTTTTGACTCATAGTAAGAGCCCAATTAATAAGAAGCAGCTAGGTGGCACGGTGAATACAGTGCCAGGCCTGAAGTCAGGAAAATCTGAGTTCAAATCTGGCCTCAGGTACTTTCTAGCTGTGTGACCCTGGACAAGTCATTTAACCCCATTTGCCTCAGTTTCCTAATCTGTAAAATGAGCTGGAGAAGGAAATGGCAAACTTCTTCAGTATCTTTGCCAAGAAAACCCCAAATGGGGTCATGAAGGGTCAGACACAAAGGAAAAGCAACACAAGAACAAAATGCCTACTAAATGCTTTTTCATTCATTTGGCTATGTCTTGTCCCCTAGGGCTTAGCATACAGCAAGAGCTTAATAAGTTCTTGTTGATTCAATGATTGACTTTCTTACAAATTTGTGTGGTAAGGTTAAAGGGAATCTGCCTTCTCAGCTCTCGATGACAGAAGTGGGCATCTCAGGCCTCAGGAAGGCACCATTATAATTCCCCTAATTATGTTGTTCCATGAAATAGAATCACTGACCAAGGCAGAGCAGAGAGGGATGACCACTTCCTTATTCCTGTAAAGTAATGGCTGATCCCAATAGCTCTGGAAAGCTGATTGCTAAATTTTTAGTGTGAGCATTTACACCTTGGAAACCAGAAAAAGCTAAAAGGTGGGGCTTGATTGGTTGTTTTGCTGATTATCTCGACTTAAGAAAGTGATGGAAAAAATGCTAATACTACTGATTAACTTAAAAGTATGTTTCATGACCTTTTTTCCCCCCTAGAAAGTTGGTTGTTAAGTATTTACAAGTTGACCTTTGCTTGTGAGCTATGCCCCTCATACTTCAGCCTAAAATCACACTTTTCTCTTTTGGCTGCCACATCATTCTGTCATCTCCCAAAGCCTGCGATTCTCCAAAACCCACTGATGTTGTTCAGACAAGTTGCCCGCTTCTTGTATTTGTGAAATTGATTCTTAAAATCCAAATGCAAATCTTTATATTTAAACCTGTTAAATTTCATCTTAATAGATTCAGACCAATGTTCTAGTTTAGCAAGCAAGGTTTTTTTTGTATCCTGACAGTCATCCATTGTGTTAGCTTTCCCTCGTTTGCAAGTTCAACTTTTAAAAAATACCACAGAAATTAATAGAATTCTGGGCCTGACAGAAAATCCTGAGTTCAAATCTGGCCTCAGACACCAGCTGGGTGACCTTGGGCAAGTCACTTCACCTTGGGTTGTCTCTGTTTCCTCAACTGTCAAATGGGGACAATAATGGCCCATCCCGCCTTGACCCCTCTCATGCCCCCCCCATATTATTGTAAGGATTAAATTAAATAATGTTTGTACAGTTCCTGGCACAGACTAGGTGCTATGTAAGTGTTTATTCCTTCTCCTTATCCAAGTTATTAATTCAAATAGATCTGAGTCAAGCACAGATCCTGGGCCACTCCACGAAAGACATTTCCCCAAATTCATCAAGCCATTAACATTGCTCTTTGGATCTGGATGTTTTACTCAATCCAAATCCATTTAATTGGACTACCGTCTAGCCAGGAGTAAGCTGGTAAGCGTTTAATAACCGGATATCTCCCAAACAAAGCAAATATATTCATGATACACTTTTAAATTTAAATTGCCTTATTAACATTTTGGCCATTGTTTTCTTAAATCTAAATGAACAAAACAATAAAGCAGGCTGGGACACAAGCAGTGTGCACCAACCAACCAATAAAATCCTTGAGCAGGTTCCCATGAGAACAATCTTTTGACCACAGGAATATGTTTTCTTTTAAGTCAGTGGTGTCATCCTCAAGTAGAGGGACCACTAAGCCTTACATAAGGATTTCTGTGGACTCCGTATTGATTTGGAAACCACGTATTAACATTATCCATGTTCTATCGTATTTTTATTTTGTTAGTATTTCTCAATTACATTTGAATCTGGTACCCAGTCTTGCTGGACAATGCTCTGTGTGTATGATGCTTCTGCTGTAAGTCATGAATTGACCACAAACGGCCACAGATCATTGGCTTGATGGGGAACCATGATCTTAGGTTAAATATTTCATCCCAAACTTCAAGGGAGGTAAAAGTTTTGCTGTAATTTCCCTGTTGAGGATGCCCATAAAAGGTCATCCTCTTTCTTTCTCAGGCCAAACTTGATTAAGAATATGTCATGGCAGGTAAAAATTCAGAAATATCCTAGGATTGTAAAGTGTCCAAAGTTTGAGAGGTAAAAGTCTTAATCTCTCCCACCATGGTGAGACCATTTCTGGAATATTGGGTTCCCTTCTGAATGCCACCTTTCAGAAAGCACAATGACAAACTGGGGCATGTCTGAAGGAAAGTGACCAAAAGGCTTAGGCCATGCCACATGGGGGACCACTTGAAGGAAACGGGAGGGGTTTAGCCTGCAAAAGAGAAGACTCAGGGAGTATATCATCACTGTGTTCACTGGGTGCCAGAGGGTAGGATGAAGGATTATGGGAGGAAGTTGGAGAAAAGAAGGTTTAATGATAATGTAGAGAAATTGCCTAAAACCTTAGAGCTTTCAGCAGCCTTTTCATCCTGGAAGGTCACTTCAGCCCTGGAACTCACACTTTGGAAGTACCCTCTGCCCCTGAGGTCCCTTCCTTTAATTGGGAAGGCTCCTCCCAGAACCTCCATTTCAGGAGGGCATCCAACAGGATGCACGCCTCTGAACTTCTCCATCATGTCCTGGATTGGGCCCCTTCTCTCCCCACCCCCTTTTCAACTTCCCTTTATGTGTTGCCTTCCCCCATTAGAATGTAAGCTCCTCGAGGGCAAGGATTGATTCTCTTCTTACTTATATTTGTATTCCCACTGCCTGGTACATAGTTAGTGCCTAATAAGTACTTGTTGACTGACTAACTGACTGAGCTTCCTTAAAGTGAAATGGACTGCTTTGGGAGATAGTACAAATTACAAATGTAAGTATATACAAAATTAATACGTATACTATAAATTAATGCATATAATCCATACAAATATGCATATACAATACATGCAAATCCATATATAAACAAATACAAATTTCATATCAGATAATTTGGAGCTATAATTACTAGTAGTTGGAGGGAATCTAGAAGGTTCTCATAGAGCAGGGGATGCTTGAAGTGATGGTGGGGAGGTGGGGAGGTGGGGAGGGGGCATCAATCCTAATCTTTGAGATTGGTGTCAAGGAGAATTAGCCTCCCTACCCGTAACACTGCAACAGAATTCTGAGTTATGTGGAAAATCGGCCTCAAGCTAGCATAGTAGAAATTCTGTTTTTTGTTCTTTTGTCCTCAACGTACCCTACCAGATCCTCAACAGTACAATGTGTGTTAATCCCAACTATGATGTACCAGAAAGTGTTACAAGTTAACACAGCAGTGATTTGCTAAGCTTGCGTTCCCAGAACAGGAAGAAAAGAGACACAATCTTTCTATTAGAATACCATGTCATGGCATATGAAACAATGAAAAATCTCAACAGAATAGAATATATTAACATATGTTCTCCAAGGCAATCTTGCAACTTGAGTAGCCTAATCTGTTAGCTTTGAAGAGCTCATGTTATCTAGAAAATATTTCAGGGAATGTAAAAAGATCAGCAACTTTCACAAAAGAATACATTTGTCTACAAAAGTTTACATTTGTTTTTCCCTTTGCCTTTTTGGGGGGTGGGAGGGGAGAGGGGGGTGAAAGAAACAGCAGAAAGGCAGGTAGGCAGACCCATGACTTCACCTGCACAGGTAGGAAGCTCTCCATGGTAACTCATCCAGAACTTATAGTCTTAGAAACTTGTCTGGGAATAACATACCAAAAGAACATTTTAGTGAGTTAGAAAAATAACAGAATTCATCTGGAGGAACAAAAGAAATAGACTTGCTGAGAAACAATCAAGAAAGGTAGGAATGAAGAAGCACTTCTAGACCTCAAACTAGACCTCAAAACCATTTGGCACTGGTTCTAAAATACAAATGCAGATCAGTGGTTGGTTGGTCATTGTCCATTCTCAAAGAGGACCAAAATGACATCACTATGTTGGAGTGAAGTCGCAGTTTATCTGACTGTGGCTGATCAGCCCAATATAAGCTTGGAATACTCTACCACAGGTCAGGCACAAATAGTCCACATGAACATTTGGAGTGGAGATGTCTCTAAATTAGTGCATCTTACATTTCTTTTGAGCCACCTCAATTCTGCTTCGCTCATAGAGCACGGCACCTTCTTTGATATGAGCATACCATGCTGGGCAGTCCTTTGCCAGTGTCTCCCATGTCAAGCAATCAATTCCAAAATTGTTCAGAGAAAACTAGATAAGGAAGAATCAGGAAAAAAAAGCAACCTGAACTCAATAATCCAGTATCTGATAAATCCTCAAAATAGAAACTACTCAGGAAAGAACTCCCTAATTGTTAAGAACTGCTGAGAAAACTGGAAAGCAATCTGGTAGAAGTTGGGCTTTGGTCAAATGCTTACAACCATATCCCACAATAAATTCAAAATGGATAAGCCATTTAAATATTAAGGATCATAACATAAAAATGGAAGAAAAGCAGATTATATGCATCTTACAACTATGAGTAAAAGATGATTCCTCAGCAGACAAGGCAGAGAGGCAATTATAAAAGGTTATTATATGAAATTGTAAAGTCTTTGCACAAATAAAAGTTATGCCTAAAGGATAAAAAATGGCAAGCAGTCAACTGGGGGTTGGGAAGTTTGTATCAAATATCTGATAATGGTTTCATAGTCAAGATATCCTGGTAATTCACAGCAATCTGTAAGACTAAAAGCAATTTCAAAACGGCAAAGTAGCCAAAGGAGACAAACAACGTTTTCAAAAGAACTGAAAACTATTAACAACCATGAGGAAGAATGCTCCTGATAAAAAAAAATAACAAGAGAAATGCATGTCAAAACAACACTGAGATTTTACTTCAAACCCAGAAAATTGGGAAAGATGACAAAAGAGGGCAATCGTTAATATTGGAGGGATTATGGGAAAATGGACCTACCAAGGGATTGTTGGATAAACTACTAGTGTCCTACTCTTATCACCTGTATCTATTTTGGATATTCAGACATTTCTTGTTTTATTGTGCTTTATTGCACTTCAAAAATATTGTGTTTTTTACAAACTGAAGGTTTGCAGCAACTGCCTTGAGCAAGTCTATTGGGACCAGTTTTCCAACAGCATATGCTCACATCATGTCTCTGTGTCACATTTTGGCAATTCTTACAATATTTCAAACTTTTTCATTATTTGTGTATCTGTTATTATAGTGATCTGTGATCAGTGATCTTTGATGTTACTAATGTAATTGTTTTGAAGCACCAAGAGCCACACTCACGTAAGACTGTGAATTTAATTGATAAATGCTGTGTGTGTTCTGACTGCTCCACCCACCTGCCATTCCCTTCCTCTCCATCTCTCCCTCTCTCCATGGGCTTCCTTATTCCCTGAAACACAACATCATTAAAATTAGGCCAGTTAATGACTCTACAGTGGCCTCTAAGTGTTCATGTAAAAGGAAAAGTCAATCCATGCAGCGAACTTCATTGTTGTCTTATTTTAAGAAATGGCCACAGCTGCCCCAGCCTTCAGCAACTACCACCCTGACCAGCACTGAAGCAAGACACTTCCACCAACAAAAAGATCATGATTTGCTGAAGGCTCAGATGACTTTTTGTTTTGGCAATAAAGTATTTTTTAATTAAGGTATGTACATTTTTAGACATACTACTATCGCATGCTTAATAGACCACAGTATTAGTAAAAACGTAATTTTTATATGAGCTGGTACACCAAAAAATTCATGTGACTTGCTTTATTGCAGTGGCTGGAACAGAATCCTCAATATCTCCAAGATATACCTGTATTGGACTATATTTCTGCCCTGATAGAGCATAAACACCTTGAGGGCAGGGACTCTCACTTCCTTCTTTGTATTCCCAGCATCTAACAGAGTGCCTAGAACATAGTAAGCGCTTAATAAAGGTTTGTTGATAGATTGCTTCATCATTTTCATAGAGGTTTGTAAAGATGAAAGGGCAAAGTTTGATCATCATTACTGAAATGAGAACTGTTAGCCAATTCCTAGTTACTTAGCAAGTTGGTAGGCGAATGTAACAAATTGGGTTTATAGTCAGATTTAGCTGAATTAGACCCAAAAGATAGGTCCCAGAGGATTCCAGGACAAGTCAGGGTGGTGACCTATTGACTGCTGATCAGGAGGCCTAATTCCCTGCCTTAAAAAGTACAAATACTTTAACTGCTAGTTTTGTTATTTGTGAAATGCTAACCAGAGGCCCCTGGGGAAAGAAAGGCTCATTTTGTCTGATTTCCCCACTTCTTCCCCCTTCCCCTCAGAGTGGCTATTGAGACCAAGAGAAAGAATGGGTCATGCTAGAGAGACACCCACAAAGAGACATTTACCATGATTCCTGTGTACTCTGAAACCAACTTTCTTCTAAAAAACATGTTTTGTGGATGGTTTTTATTCACATTAATGTTATTTTCCAATGACTGTCTTATATAGTGCATCTTTCCTTGTAATGATGCATGTTTTTGCCCCAACTAAGATGAATGCTCCTTACCAACCACCACTGATTTAACAAATTTTATATATATATATATATATATATACACACACACACATATACATACACATATGTGTATATATGTTTGTATGTGTATACACACATTCTTTCTACAATCCTTGAGCGAGGTATCTTCAAGTGGGATTAGAAATGATGCTGTCCTTGCTTGTTCAGGATGACATTAGTATAAGGCTGAATTAGCATACACTAGAATATTTCAATAAATATTCACAAATATATTTAAGCAAAATAAATAAATACCTATATAATAATATATGTCTTATTGCACAGTGATGATCCATCACCCCTCTGCATTGAGGGGAAGGTACGTGCTACTGTTAGTCCTTTGGAGTCCTTGCTATCGGTCATTTCACTGAGCAGAGCCAAACTGTCTTTTCATGGCATATCATCACTGGGCCTACATGCTGGGGTAAAAAGGGGCAATAGAGGTACCCATCTAAGACCTAACTCCCTCTTTAAAGATTTATTACCTAACAGGATGCGGAAGATCCTTTTCTAAAACCACAGTGATTACTAATGTGGCATGTATGGCAAAATGATGAGCGGGAATCTGCATTAGAGCCTGGGGGCTTTCCATAAATAATAACCTGTTACCAAAGACTGCACTGTGGGGATGCTTTTGCCCCATGTAAGATGAACGCTCCTAAGCAATCACTCTAGATCTAACAAATGACCCATCCTTCTCTCCATAATTCCTGAGCTGTCCTCAGTTGTGATTAGAAAGGACGTTGCCAATTCTCTGTTGAAGGTGATATTAGTGTAAAGGTGCTATTAGCATGCAAAAGGACCTTGTAAGCTCCTCGTAGACAGAGATGCTTTTTGATGTTGTCTTTGTGTCCACAAAACCTTGTGTGGTAAGTAGCTAATAAAAGCTCAGATTAATAGAAGAGAATCCCTAATTTAAAACCTATTTCCCAATGACTTAATCCTTGTTAAATACATATTTCCTATATTAGGTTCAGGGACATTTTCTGGCAAAGATTTGCCAGACCTATCTTTGACATCTTTTGATAGTACGATGTCTTTTGCAGAATAAAGATAATCTTGACCAAAGATGTTTTCAAATTGAGAAATGTTCGACATACAAGAACCAAGAGAAACACAAGGTACACACTAAAGTCTGACTATAAGAGATTCATAAGAACAGATTGCTTACCTTTTATATAACATAAAATGTAAAATGTATGTCTAACATTCTTATTAATAATTGTCTAGCTCATAAGAAAAAGGGGGATAAACCTGACTATGATATGAATTTAAAAAGTAAAACCACTTAGAAACAACTAAAACAGTAACTATTTTATACAAAAGAGGTGCAAGAGGGAGAAAAGATACAGAAGATTCAGATGGGGAGGAGGGCTGGTAGTTCTGGTAACCTACTTTCATTGGGAACGGGTTTAAGAGGGAACAATACATATGTATTTAAAAGAGTACAAAAGCCTTCTAAATTTAGAAGAAATAAATGGTAGGGGAATAGTGAGGAGGGGAAAGGACAAGGGAGGAATTAGGACAAGGTAGGGATTTTTAGAGGGGAGAATGAGGATGAATAGGTAAAGGGAGTTTAGATTAATGGGAATGGGGGGATAGGAGAGGGATCCTTAGAGGGGGGAAGGCAATTAATAGGAGGGCAGGGTAGTTGGTGGAGGAGGAGGGTAGGCAAGTTATAGGAAGGCGATATAGCGAGCAGAAGTAAGGTAGAGGAGACAGAAAGGATAGGAAACAAAAGATATGTACAAACATAAAAAACAAAGATCAGGAGTAGATTATGTTTGGGAAAGTATATGTCTATACACACATGTTTATATGTATAAGTGTATGTACATATCTGTATGTCTATGTATAGATCAAGAAATATCTAAATTATATTGTAGCCTTTTGGGGGTGGGGGCAGGGGATAAAAGAACAAAGTTAAAAAGTGCACAGCAGAGAACAAAAGAAAACACAAGGAAGCAAAGAAAAGATGGACAATTCCCAACACAAGGTGTATTATTTGTCGTACAGGCTTTCTTGACATGAAAATAGATTGTTACATATTTTGAATCCTCTCCTATGTTCTGCTATGCACATGACATGCTTTTTTTCTTTCTTACTTTATATTTAAGTTTTAATATTTAAGTTTAAGATACGTTTTTGTTTCTTTTCTCTATTTTGTGTGTTCTGGTAAAATAAAAAAAACTGTTTAAAAAAAGGAAAAATCACATACTCCTTGAAGGAGGCTGGTATTTGAACTTTAAAACCAAAGAACTCTACAATTTGGGCTTTCTCATGATACAAGGTACACATAGTGCTATCTAGGCCAGAAGCTATTCAGAGGTCATCCTGCTTAGAAAGTTCAAATGCCCCATTTCTTCACACATACACCCAACTCTACAAATTCACAGGAAGTTGTAATTCCTGAACAGTCCTTAAGCTTCCTTTTTCAGAACATATGCAAACACATTCTTAAACCTGTCATGTGCTTCTTCAGGAGATCACTCTACTTGGGGCTGGGTTGAGGGGAGAGTATGGAAGGAGAAACATTCTCCATCACATGTCCCAAAAGAATAGAATGTATGCTCTGCAATTTGGAACTATGTCCAAAGGGCTATAAAAAATGTGCATGCCCTTTGACCCAGCAATACCACTTCTAGGTCTATATCCCAAA
Source organism: Phalanger gymnotis (assembly GCA_028646595.1). Classification (NCBI taxonomy): domain Eukaryota; kingdom Metazoa; phylum Chordata; class Mammalia; order Diprotodontia; family Phalangeridae; genus Phalanger; species Phalanger gymnotis. The sequence goes on from CM053627.1 coordinate 30,789,336, forward strand.
GAGATCATACAAATGGGAAAAGGACCCTCGTGTACAAAAATATTTATAGCAGCTCTTTTTGTGGTGTCAAAGAATTAGAAATTGAGGGGATGCCCATCACTTAGGGAATGGCTGAACAAATGGTGGTATATGATTGTAATTGAATATTGTCATGCTATAAGAAATGATGAACAGGCAGACTTCAGAAAAGTCTGGAAAGACTTGTATGAACTGATGCTGAAGTGAGCAGAACCAGAAGAACATTGTACACAGTAACACAGTCACAATGTGCGATGACTAACTTTGATAGACCTATCTATTCTTAGCAATGCAAGGATCCAGGACAACTCCAAAGGACTCATGATGGAAAATGCTGTCTACATCCAGAAAAAGAACTATAGAGTCTGAACGCAGGTTGAAGCATATTATTTGTTTTCTCTTTTGTTTTCTTTTTTGTTTGTTTCTTCTTTCTCATGGTTTCTCCCATTGGTTCTAATTCTTCTTGACAACAGGACAAATGTGAAAATAGGCTTAATATAAATCTATATGGAGAGCCTATATCTAATTGCATGCTGTCTTGGGCGGGGGGGAGAGGAGAGATGGGGGGAAAATATGGAACTCAAAATCTTATGAAAGTGGCTGTTGAAAACTAAAAATAAATAAAAAACCAAAAAAAACCAAAAAATGCAAATTAAAAAATGGCATCCAGAATCCCATAGGGGATGCTGGTATAGGGGGCTATATAGTTAGACTGGAGTCATGAAGACATAGGTTCAAATTTCATCTCTGATACTATCATGGACAAGTCTCTTGCCTCTCTGAGCCTCAGTTTCTTTATCTGTAACTTGAGGAGGCTCAAGATTAGGACCTTTGATGGCCCTGAAAGTCTCTCTTGGCTCTAGAGGTGATCTCCTACAGGTCACTTAACCTCTCAAGTTTCCTGTAAAAATGAGGGCATTACATTGCATCACCTCCTACCAGGGATGGGGAACATGTGACCTCGAGGCCTTATAGGTACTTGGGTGAGGTCTTTTGACTGAGTCCAAGTTTTACAGAACAAATCCTTTTGTGAAGGGGATTTGTTCTGTGAAGTCAAAAAGCCACACTTGAGGACCTAGAGGGCCATGTGTGGCTTTGCAGCCACAGCTTCCCCACTCCTGTATTTAGACCCTTTCCAACTCAATATCAGTAAACCTGTTTGAGTAGTTATCAGTGCAGATTTCAGTTTTAGTTGTGTTTTTTTAAAAAATCCAAAGTCAGACAGGATCAAAAGACTCATAATCTAGCACTCCGTTGCTAAGTTGCTAAAGGTTTTGGGTTAGTCTGAGTGCAGCCTCTGAGGGTGGAGGTTGGCTAATGGGAACTTGGCCACCAATAGATTTAGCAGCATGGCTGAACAATTGACAGAAGAACAGATTGCAGAATTCAAAGAAGCCTTTGCACTATTTGACAAGGATGGAGATGGTAGCATAACAACAAAGGAACTGGGAACCATAATGAGGTCACTTGGGCAGAACCCCACAGAAGCCGAATTACAGGACATGATTAATGAAGTCGATGCTGATGGTAATGGCACAATTGACTTTTCAGAGTTTCTGACAATGATGGCAAAAAAAATGAAAGACACAGACAGCGATGAAGAAATTCGAGAGGCATTCTGTGTGTTCGACAAGGACGGCGATGGTTTTATTAGTGCAGCAGAACTTCACCATGTGATGACAAACCTTGGAGAGAAGCTAACAGATGAAGAGGTTGATGAGATGATCAGGGAAGCCGACATGGACAGTGATGGCCAAGTAAACTACGAAGAATTTGTTCAAATGATGACAGCAAAGCGAAAACATTGTATGAGACATTTTGGGCCACGTTGTTTATTTGTCATTTCTTTGTAACTTCTCTGTAAAAGGTACCCCCCCGCCCCTGCACTGCAGATGTAGGAATTAGAACCTCATTCCTCCATGTTTTTCTTTCTTTATCTCTCTGTCATTGTCCAGAAACTTTATTTTGGAAAATTGATGAGGTAACATGTTACATGTGGCTTACTCTGTATATATCTAAGCCCTTCTGCAATTTAAACTTGGAGTAAATACCATATAATGACATTTTTGTGTTTACCTTCTCATTTAGTAAATGTTTCAAGATGAAGTTACTAGTGTCATTGCACATGAGTGGGGACTGAGAAGTTACAGCTGTGAGTATAGAAGTAGACGTATATGTTCCAACACCAGGGTTACCACTAAGACCCTGAGATTCCTCCTGGGAGGAAAAATAGATTAGGTTATCAGCACCACCTTAGTTGAGTTTGTGGTGAAGTAGGAGACAGCTAGGTGGATAGAGGGCCAACCTTGGAGTCAGGAAGACCCGAGTTCGAATCCTGTCTCAGACATTTCTTAAGTTGTATGACCCTGGGCTAGTCAATTATCCTCCCCTGCTACAGTTTCCTTCTCTATAAAATAGGGATAACAATAGCTCCTATCCTTCATGGGGTCTTGTAAGGATAAATTGGGATAATATATATAAAGCACTTTGCAAAACTCAATGTATTACATGAATGCTAGTGATTATTATTATTTTGATATAGGCTAGAGCAGAGAAGATTTGGTGGAGAGGTTCCATATCACTGGAAGTATTCAAGCAGAGATGGGATCAATCAATCAGCACATATTTATGAAAGTAAGCCATGGATATACAAAGATAAAAGCAAATAGTCCCTGCCTTCAAAGAGCTTATAGTCTAAAGAAAGAGACAACGTCTAAGCATGCAAGTATATGCACAGTACATGACAAATGAATACAAAGTAGCTTAGCAGGGCAGCTAGGTGGCACAGTGAGTAGAGCACCAGTCCTGGAGTCAAGAGTTCAAATCCTGCCTCGAACACTTGACACATTTACTAGCTGTGTAATCTTGGGCGAGTCACTTAACCCCAATTGCCCTGCCTTATCCCTTCAAAAAAAGAAAAAAAAAACAAAGTAGCTTAGGAGGGAGGGCACTAGCATCTGGCAGGATCAGGAAAGACTTCATGAAGAAGGTGGCACAGGGGTTGAGTCTAGAAGGAAGTAAAGGTGAAATGGGAGTGAATTCCAGGCATGGGGTATAGGATGGCTAAAGGAAAAGCAAAAATAAGAGGGGTGTGTGTGTGTGTGTGTGTGTGTGTGTGTGTGTGTGTTTAAAACAAGAAGTAGGCTAGTATGGCTGCATTGCAGAGTTCAAGGAGGGGAGTAAAGTTTAAGAAGACTGGAAAGGTAGGAAGGGGTCACATGGTGAAGAGCTTTTAGGGTCAAAGAGAGGAGTCTGTATTTATTCCTTGGGGCAATAGTGAGCCATTGAAATTTGGCAGAGGAGCAGAGGGGAGGGAAGAAGCGATGAGAGTATGTACTAGGTGGGAGTAAATGTGTGAATGGAAAGAAGAGGACGTCTATGAGAGATGTTGTAGAAATAGAAATGTTTGAATACTGGGTATGAATAAGAGTAAGCAGCCAAAGGAGACAATGAAGTTGTCCCCCTGGGCGACTTGAAGTATAGTGGTGCCTTCTACAGTGAAGCAGACCACATGATACAAGCACGCATCCAACCCTTCCCACCACCTTTTCTCCAAGTGCTTGCAGACTCACCTAAGCTACACTCAAGACAGCAGGTCTGGGGGATTTTAAGGAGGAAGGAAATAACCATGGGCAGCCACATTGCTGCAATTCACTTTCAAGGTCTTGGGGGTAACTCTGGTGCTAGGGATATATGTCTATTCTCCAAAGTCTGCACTAGTATACTTCCCGTTTACACAGCTCAGTAACAATAACATCATTAACCCTTCATCATGAGACATTTACCAAATGAGAAGGTAAACACTAGACTATAACAATACAACATTGACTCAAAAGAAGGCAAGAACAGAAATAATCCAGTCCACCCACAGACATGGGTCCTGCCTGTGGCAGACAGGAGGGGAGAGTGATTGCCATTAGGGAGGCCCATCAGTAGGGAAATCCCTGTGCTGGGGGCAGGTCACAACTCTAGACTGAAAGACTAAATGTCTGTGGCCTTTTTAGAGAACAGTCTGGACCTCACATCACCTCCCTTTCTGAGCCTCTGTGCCCTCCTTCTGGATGGGCAGACAATTGAAGCAGTGTTAAGCTCTTTTAGCAAATAGTAGCCTTAAGCCTGGGGTCTGTAAATCTTGCCAGTCTGCTCCCTTGAGAAGGCTAGTGCAGCATGACACTCTTTCAATAAAAAACAGTTAGCTCCCTTTATTCCTAGAATCTTCAAAGTTAATCATCTCTCTGTAGGCTTTGAGGGGTTTCCCTTCTCTCTAGGGCAGCTATCTGAGGTAGTGGTTAGAGTACTAAGACCATATCTAACCTCAAACACTCATTTGACCCTGGACAAGTAATTTAATCACTATCTGCTTCCATTTCTTCAACTGTAAAGTAGGGATAATAATAGTATCCTCCTCACAGGATTATTGTGAGGATCAAATGAGATGATATTCATAAAGCACTTAGCACAGTGCCTGGCACATAGTAGGCACTGCTTGTTCCCTTTCCCTTCCCCTTCCTCTCTTAAGCTATAAATGGCTCTAGAGAGCAAGGCAGTCCTCCCTCAGCCAGTTCTTCACACAATATAGGATGCTTCTTTTGTCAATCAGCTCCCAGCATCAAAGCTTTCCTCCAATCAGTTCAGGTCCCCACCACAGTTACAAAGACTTCTTGTCCAGTCTACTCAGCTCCTATCAGCCTTCCCTCAGCTTCTCAACTCCTTAGACTTCTATAGTCTGTTTTCTTTAAGCAACGTTTCTCATCTACTATCGTCATTTGTCTTGCTATATCTTCTCAAGCTAACGTCTCATTGCTTCTGACTTAGCAACTAACATTCCAAATCAGGGCCTCTTCATGGGTACCGTGACCCATCTCAAACAGGTGGGGAAACCAAAAATGCACATTTCTGATATGACACAGTTGTTATATAAGAGTTCCATGGTCCCAAAATAGTTCTGAGATAGAAGCCCTAAAAACAATCATAGGCGGCAAGGAAGGTACTGATAGATAAGGAGAAATTGAAGATGGATGGGGAAGCATAATGATGAAGACAATGTACTGTAACGCAGAAAGAGGCTGCTCCCAACCACACGGTAGGCCAATGTAGAATGTCAATGCCTGTGCTGGTCCTCCTGTTTTTCCCTGTGGGTGCCTACATCTTAGGTGATTGGAGCAAAAGAAAACCCAAACTGAATGCTGTGAGATCATAATAATCAAGCTTCTACCATTTTCACTAACTTTTGCCCTACGTCTTTCATCTGCTTCTTAACCAAGCTCCTTTAAAAAAAGCAGTCTGTGCTCATTGCCTCTACTTTCTCTTCTCTCACTCTCTTTTTAACTTCCTGCAATCTGACCTCTGACCTCATCAACGATCTTCCACAGACCCGATCTAATACCTCTTTTCGACATCCATCTTCCTCGGCCTCTCGGATTTATTTGACATTGTTGACCAACCTCTCCCCCTAGATCCCTCTCCTCTTCTTTTTTTTTCTTCCTTGCTCTTGCTCCATAATTGGCCCACCTCCTCTTCTAGTCCTTAATGATATCTCCCAAGCCACTCTTGGATTGCATTCTTCATTGATGATAATGCTGAAACTATCCTATTCATGTCCACCATTCATCCCTCTATAACTTTAGGGTAACTAACAACTTGTAATTCTTCAAAGATTGTAGTTTTCTATGATTCACAGCCATATAGCCTTGCCAGAGTGTTGGTATTTATTGTTGACACTGTCCTGGGTTTGAGAGAGAAGTTTGGGAGCATGAAATGTACCATGAAATCTCCCAAATGTTAGCAAGCAGCTCTACTTCAGATTCAGTTCTGGGCTCAGGGCATTGCCCATCTGCCCTATCTGTCCAAGATATGAGTACTGATGGACCGGTAAGATATGTGGGTTAGACCCAAAGGTCCCTCTGGTTCTAAATCCCATGAACCTATGTATGAGTTCTGTCTATTAAAAATTGTTATTGATATCTTTTCTTTCATCATCTTCATTTCCAAATATATTACTCCTTCCTTTCCTTCATAGAAAGCCAACCCTTAGAAGAAAGAAGGAAAAAAATAGCAATTCAGCAGAAGTATGTCAACTATATGGAAATATATGCAACATTCTTCACCTATAGCCCCTCACTTTTGCAAAGAAGGGTGAAAAGAATAAGTTATCGCTTCTCGAAACCAAACTTGATCATTATAATTATGCATGATTTAGTTTGGGGTTTTCTCATTTTTCTTTCCATTGACATTATTATAAAATTGGGTATATTGTTTTCCTGGTTTATTTTTCTTCACTCTGGGACACTTGGTATCATAGCATCATAGATTGAGAGCTTCAAGGGAACCTTAAAGGTCACTGAAGCCAACTCTCTTATTTTAGAGATGAAGAACCTGAGGAACAGAGAGGTTAAATGATTTGCCCAGAGTCAATCAGGATGTAAGTGTCTGAGGCAGGATTTGAACCTTCCTGACTCAAAATTCAGCGCTATTCATTGCTTAATGATGGCTCAAGCAACTAGCAGACAATGGTTTCAATCCATCAACCTCGGGATTTTGAGTGAAGCACACTTCTGTTTTGGTTTTTGTTTCTTTGTTTGTTTTTTTTTTTTACCGGAAGACTTTTTATTGTAGGTGGAGTGGGATAGCTGGACGCAGTTTAGATGATTCCAATTTTGTTGGCAAAATCTAAAGTATCATAGTCTGGAGCAAGTTGGACACAGGCCTTGTTTCCATCAGGCCAGATCAGCCCTTTGACCTTAGCCACATCAATGTCATATAGCTTCTTTACCACCTGCTTCATCCAATACTTGTTAGCCTTGACATCCACAATGAAGACTAGGATGTGGTTGTCCTCAGTCTTCTTCATAGCAGACTCAGTGGTCAAGGGGAAATTAATGATGGCATAGTGATCAAGCTTGTTTCTCCGAGGGCACTTTTCCGAGGTTATTTGGGCTGCCTTTGGAGTCTTAGTGTCTTGAGTCACCAGAAGGCGGGTGATGTTCAGATCTTCTTCTTTTTGTGACTATTGACACCCTTCAACACCTCCTTCTTGGCCTTCAAAGGCCTTGGACTTGGCTTCTGTCTTGGGTGGTACAATGGCTTCCTTCTTCGCTGTCAGCATCATCTTGGGGGAAAGGGTCTTCCATGGTGCTTCAGCACTCTTCTGTTGCTGGGTTCCTCTATGTCCTATCTTAATTGTGTATATTTACCATTTCTTATAGCAGAGGTGTCCCTGGGGCCCATGAAGCCCTCGCCATTCCAGAATGCAGCCAGAAGCATATTGAAATGTCATTGGGAAATATTTAACAAAATAGGTAAAAATACAACAAAACATAAATGTTAATTTGTAGTTTTCTAAGTCAATATGCCACCACAGGGATCCTTCTGTGTGATTTAGTGGTCCCATTTTACTTGAGTTTGACATGCCTGTCTTACAAGTCTATTACATTATTAATTTGATTAGTTATTCCCTAATTGCTGAGAACTCTTTTTGTTTCCAGTTCTTTACTACCACAAAAAGTGCTGCTATAAATATTTTAGTGTATATGAAGCTTTTCTTTCTTTCTTTGACATCCTTGAGGTCTAATACATAAGTATTTTTAAATGACAGAAAACAACCCCAAAGCACGCAACAATCTTATTCATTCGTTTGTGTAAGGAAGGAAAGATTAACTAACAAATCCCTTTCATCCATGGTTATGTATGGATGTGACCTGGCTCTGACTTGTGCCACCATGAAGTCAACCAGGAAGAGCAAAAAAGGCCCCCCCTTTGCCACCAAAAAATCTCTCAATTCCTGTCTGGCTGCCTGCAATACACGATCAGACATTCATTCTTTGGTTCTTAAAATGTGTTCATTCTTCTAGAAGCAATAAACATGATGGAAGCCATTACCTACTAGTAGGATCAACTTAGAACAGAATTAGTTGAAGAGATTGTTACCCTGAAAGTTCCCATGGAAATAGGACATAGCACCTCCCAAGAAGAGAGAGAAGGAGTGCCAGAGATGAGCTTTGCTGACTTCTTAGCTTCGCTAAAGCTGATCCTGGAACAACAGATATTTACTGGAACCTAGCGTCACATGCACAGTTTAGTCCCGTCTGGGAGTTAGAAGACCTGGATTCTTATCCCAGCTCCCTTAATCTGCTGACTAAGCTTTGAACCCTTGCCTTCACTGGGCCTCATTATCCTATAAGACAAGAGACACCCAAGTTCTCTTCTAGTTCTAATGTTCATAAGAACATGGGTTTAGGAGCTGGAAGGGACCTTAGAGGTCTTCTCATCTAACCTCCTTTTACATATCAGTAAATTGAGGCCTTAGGAGCATGAGGGATTTGACCAGGGTCACACAGATAGAAAGTGGCAGAACCTGAATTTGAACCCAGGTCCTTTGACTCCAAATATGACCTACTTTCTACTGTACTATGCTGTCCCCTCCTGCCTTGATGTCATCATTTGTAAAGTATGAATAATCACCTCTGAGCTGCCTACCTCAAAAAGGTAGTTGTGAGAAACAAATAAGACAATGTAAAAGTGCTGAATAATCCATAAAGGCTTTGAATAACAGTAATAATAATCATAATAATCTAACATTTGTACCATGTTTTGAGGTTTACAAAGCAATCTCTCTCCCTCCCTCCCTCCCTCCTTCCCTCTCTCTTTCCCTTTCTCTGTACACACACACACACACACACACACACACACACACACACACACATCTCCATTTTATGGAGAAAGAAACTGAGGCTAAAGGCACTTAAGTGACTTATATTGTAATTCCCTCAATGAAGTGTCAGAAACTGGTGTGATTATGAAAGGATCTTGGATCCTAGTCCTTAACCAAAAATTCTCAGTGACCAGGAGTGAATTGGAAACCAGAATTTTCAATCTGATCTTGATAAGAGACTCAGATGAAGAAAGTCAAGAGAAATCCTCTGATGCCCTCTGATGTTGGCCACCATTTCACTTCATTTTTCTAGGGCTCTTTAAGACTAGGTCCTCTTCCAATCCCTCCCCCTGGCATAAAGGTGACTCTGGATTCTCAGAGATTATGCCAGGGGAGTATCCTGCCAACTGGATGTCATCTTGAGAGTGAGCGATGACAATGCAAAAGGGGAAAGGAAAGGATTGGGGTTATTTAAGGAAATGACTTGGGACTGGGTGGAGGGAGGGAGACGGAGAGGGGGAGATTTGTAGTGATGTCAGTATATGGGAAAGTAAGACAGAGTTAAGATATGGTTACTATGGGTTCTCAGACTTCACCCTCACTGGCCTATTTCCCCTGCCCCCCAACTATCACCTTAATATAACATCCCAGCACTGCACAAGATGCAGATGGAGACTCCAGAGCTTGGCACAATGCCTGAACACATAGTAGGTAATCAAAAAACTTGTGGTTGACTCTCTGTAAAGTGCAAAGAGCCAGAGGAATACAAAGAGCCAGAGGAATAGAGTAAAAACATTAATTTGTAAAATGGATGTTTCAAATATATAACTGGTTGCCAATTTGATCATTATTGAAGAACTCTCTTAGTTCCTGAGGAACTAAATAGAATGTAAACTCCTTGAGGGCAGGGGCCATGTTTTTTCCATTTTTTGTTTCCTATCCTGGCCCCACTCCCCTTAGCATAGTGCCTGGAACATCATATGTACTTAATAAATGCTTGTGGACTGACCGGCTTACTGACAACCTCCCTGGGTGTCAATTTCTTCATCTCTAAAATAAGGGGGTTCTACTGTATACAGTAGTCCCTTCCAGATTTAAGTCGGTGACTCTTTCAATGGCAATTTCTCTGCCTAAAATCAGAACAGGATACACTGACATTGCAAAAACTAATGGCCAGATGGCTGGAGGCACTAATAGCAGCTACTTTCCCTATTGCAGGCTTTTCTTCTCTCTATCAGATAATAAATGTTTGGGCTCCAGAAGCTTGTGCAAGAAATAAAAAAATAAAACCTTGGGTCCAGATGTCTTGCTGAGTAAGAACATTGGTTTTATTCATCTTCCCCCTTACCTTTGGTCTCTATAAAAAGCATGCCTTCCTCTTAGATCAGGAGTTCCCAAGCTCCCCAATAGATGATGCGATCCTTGAGGGCAGTGACTCTCTTTTGCCTCTTTTTGTATCCCCAGCACTTAGCACAGGGTCTGACACTTACTAAGTTTATTCCCGTATTGATTGATTGATATTTCAGTTGAGGAGGAAGAATTGGTGGAGGTGGGAGGATCACAGAATATCCATTGTGGCCTGGGCTATATGAAGCATTGTTTTTATCCAATATGGCCTTTCTTGTGTTCTATGCCTTTGGGTGGGGGAATTCATAGAACTTTGAAGCTGGAAGAGACCTGAGAGCAATAAAGGAATTAGAGCTGATTTTGGAAGTACAAGCTACAAGTTAGCAAGTTTCTCATGGGCTAATCCTGATTTTACACAATCACTACAGGGAGGTAGGCTTTGTTCTTTTTTTAGCTCTCCCCTGCCTCACTTTCTTCTGGGTCCCGGGGTTGGGGTGGGGGACACTTACCATATTCCCTGCAGCTGCCTTCTCTTATGTGTGCTGTCTACCTCAGTGAGAGTGTGAGCTCTTTGAAAGCAAAGAATTATTTGAATTTTAGTTGTGTTTTAAAAATTCCAGTTCTGTCGGATTGGCAGATTAAAGTCATTGTCTGAGATGTCATAATCCAGCACTCGGTTGCTAAGTTACTAAAGGTTATGAGTTAGATGGAGTGCAGCTACTGAGGGTGGAGGTTGCCTCATGGGGATCTGGCTAGTAGAAGATCTAGCAGCATGGCTGAACAACTGACAGAAGAACAGATTGCAGAATTCAAAGAAGCCTTTGCACTATTTGACAAGGATGGAGATGGTAGCATAACAACAAAGGAACTGGGAACCATAATGAGGTCACTTGGGCAGAACCCCACAGAAGCCGAATTACAGGACATGATTAATGAAGTCGATGCTGATGGTAATGGCACAATTGACTTCTCAGAGTTTCTGACTATGATGGCAAGAAAAATGAAAGACACAGACAGTGATGAAGAAATTCGAGAGGCATTCCGTGTGTTCGACAAGGATGGTGATGGTTTTATTAGTGCAGCAGAACTTCGCCATGTGATGACAAACCTTGGAGAGAAGCTAACAGATGAAGAGGTTGATGAGATGATCAGGGAAGCCGACATGGACGGTGATGGCCAAGTAAACTACGAAGAATTTGTTCAAATGATGACAGCAAAGTGAAGACATTGTGCGGCATACGTTAAATGTCTTGTGCCACTTCATTTGTCTTTTCTTTGTTTGTAACTTCTCTGTAAAAGGTTTTCACTCCCTACTGCATGTGTAGGAATTAGAACCTCATTCCTCCATTGTTTTTTCTTCTTATCTCTCTGTCATTGTCCAGAAAATTTATTTTGGAAAATTGATGAAGTAACATGTTATGTGTGGCTTACTCTGAATATATCTAAGCCGTTTTGCAATGTAAACTTAGATGGAGTTCGTCAAATGAGGGAATATCTGGGTTATACCTTTTTTTTAAAGACGTAGTTTTCTTTAGGAGCTAATAGCATCGTGTTGTTGAAGTATGGAGTTGTTACTCTGCTTGGACTATGGACAGTCAACAATATGTACTTAAATTTGCATTATTACAAAACGGGGATGTTTTCCAGGTTGTCATTTTCAGTCGTTTCAGTGGTATATGACTCTCCATGACCACATTTGGGGTTTTCTTGGCAAAGATACTGAAGTGGTATGCCCTTTCCTTTTTCCGTTCATTTTACAGACGAGGAAACTGAAACAAACAGCAGGGTTAAGTGACTTGCCCAGGGTCTCACAGGTAGTATGTGTCTGAGACCAGATTTGAACTCAGGAAGATGAGAGTCTTCCCGACTTCAGGCCTGGCACCCTAACCACTGCACCACCTAGCTGCCCCAGGTACTCAGATGCTAATTTTTTTTTTACTGCTAGTCCTGTACCAGAAAACATTTTTTCCTATCATTACTTGCTTTTTCATTTTTGTTTAATCACTTATTTTTAAAAACCTGCTTATAGCACAATTTGCCTCAACTCCATTCCAAGGGGTGTATTTGTTTTCCAATAAAAAATAATTACATGTGCTTCACTACTATTATGGTCTAATTTTAAAGATACTCCTCCCGTGGATACTGTGTGTATTTGTAGGAAGGAATCAACAAGCTATCAGGAGAATATTTTGTATTAACCGTCTTTACCAAATTATCTAAGAGTAATAGTAGCTGCTCTCTGGTTACCCAGTCTGGCAATTTGAACAGAAGTTGGAGGCTGCTATGTTCTCCCTCTCCTCCTTCTCCCTCTCCTTCTCCCTCTCCTTCTCCCTCTCCTTCTCCTCCTCCTCCTCCTCCTCCTTTTCCTCCTTTTCCTCCTCCTACTCTTCATCATCTTCATTATCTTCTTCCTCCTCTTCCTTGTTCTCTTTCTCCTCCTCATATTTCGGGGTTTGGAGGCTAGATTTTTTTTCACATTCTAATTAACCGATTAATTAATATTTTTCAAAAAGCTGGGGAAATTTACTTTTTGTCCTGAGAAATTTTCATCTATGATTTCTTGAAATATAGCCCTGAAAAAACAGGCTTTTAAAAAGCCTATTGTGTTTCAAATCAAGGTACTTGACTATGCCTTTAAACCTGAATCACTTTGGCTCTCTTTGAATGCCAATAATAGCCCCAATTCAAGCCTTGGGGCTTAATTGTTTACATTTTGATGGCTTAGAATGAGTGTAAATAGCTATTGTTTTCTGTTTTGTCCAAAAACTGAGACTGACTGACATTTTTGTGATGATAAATTGGGCCATTTTTTTGTCTCAATTTTTACCTAGCCTAGTCATCGAATGGGTATTGCCACAGACAAACTGAAACCTGGGAGAGATCTTAATTTAGACAGGCCAAGGCCACCCACAGCATCCTGGGCCATTGTCAGTCATCTGGACTTCTGTCTTGCTTGATGACTATGGAGGAGAGAGCGGGGCTGACAACTTTGTGCAGCTCTACCTTATTCGAATCCAATTAGAGCACAAGTCAAGGCATTACCCTCATGATGTCATTGGTCCTCTTCGAGAATGAATGAGGGACAACAGCAATGATTACAATAAAAAAAAGATTGTGTGTTCCAATTTTAATTAAACATCCCTTACAATGCTTACGATGTGCCAGATGCTATACTATATGTTGTGAACATAAAGGAAAAACTCAAGTAATCTTTCCTCTCAAAGAGCTTATAGTCTACTCAGATATGACATGTAGACAGATAAATAAGAACAGAATACATTTTTTAAAAAACCATAGGGAGTGGTTTCCACAAGGAGAGTGTTACGCCTGGGGAGATCAGGGGAAAAAAACCTCCCAAGGGAAGTAATAGTTAAGCTGGGCTTGGAAGGAAGGTATGGATTTGAAGAGGCAGCAGTGAGGAGGAAAGGCATTCCAGGCATGGGGTATTTCTTGAGCAAAGGCACAGAAGGAGGAGATGGAATAATGGAGAGAGAAGATGGAATAATAATATAGTATATAAATAACAATAAATAATATAGTATATAAATAACAGGATAGTACATAAATCATAATAATGTAGTATATAAATAATAATAAATAATATACTACATAAATAGTAGTATAGTGTATAAATCATAATAATATAGTATATAAATAAATAATATAGTATATAAGTCATAATAATATAGTATCTAAGTAATAGTAAGAGCTAATATTTATATAGCATCTACTATGTTCCAGGCACTATGCTAAGCACTTTAAAAATATTTTCTCATTTATTCCTTGTAACAACCTGTTAAAAACAAAATTAAGGTAAACTGAGGCACATTATCAATTTTATTTTTCTCAGACCCTGGGAGGTAGTTGCTGTTATTATCCCCATTTTAAAATTGAGAAAACTGAGGCAAACAGAGGTTAAGTAACTTGCTCAAGTCATGGCAGCTAGGAAATGGTTGAGGCTGGATTTGAACTCAGGTCTTCCTGACTCCAGGCTCAACACTTTACCCTAGGTGCCACCTAGGTGCCAATGACTTCTAAGGTTTCTTCTCGCTCTAAATTGATGATTCTATAACTTTAGGATCTCATGAGAGGAAAGAGAATAGAGACAGGCAGACCACTTCGGAGGCTGTTACAATAGTCCAATTTAGCAGCGAGGAGCGCTTATGAACTAGCAGAGTTTGTGGATGTAGAGAGAAAGGTGTCAATCACAGACATGTTGTGAAGGTAGAATAAACAAGACTCGGAAACTTTTAGGCCATAGTGCAGGGGTATACTAGCTTAACAACCTGGTTCTCTGAACATTTAACAATGGGCTCTCTGGAAGGCAGGTTACACTTTTAAGTTTAATCTGCATTACCAATAGTTTCTCTACCACTTTCTTGAGCCTAGACAATCAACAAAACAGGAAATCAAGCCCTGATTTGCAGTGTTTGCTGATCTGAGGTATAAATATATGACTACACTGAAAATTTAGCAATGGGCTTTCTGAGAGCCAATTCCAGCTGGCTCTAACAAAGAGAGACAAATCAACACCGACAAAAGACAGAGAGTCAGATGGGGGAGGAGAGAGAGAGAAGGG
>CM053627.1:30804029-30839029 GCA_028646595.1 Phalanger gymnotis
AGAGAGAGGGACAGAGAGAGAGAGAGAGAGAGAGAGAGAGAGAGAGAGAGAGAGAGAGAAATCAAGGATGACTCCCATATTACACACTTATGTAACTGGAAGAATGGCAGGGCCCTTGACAAAAATGAGGACCTTTGGAAGAAAGATGGGTTTGGGTGAAAGACAATGGGTCTCCTTTTTGAACATGTTGTTGAGTTTGAGAATTCAAGCAGCATTCTCCCTCACTACCATCCTGTGTCAGTAGTACTACAAATACAAGGTGTCCCAAAAATCTCAGTGCAGTTTTCATCTATTCAAGTATTGGCACACCCTGTAGCATTATCCCCATTTTTATAGGTAAGGAAACTGAGGCTCAGAGAAACTGTGACTTGCTCGTGGCCACATAGCTTGTGAGTGACAGAGGCGGCATTTGAACCTAGGTCTTACTGATTTCAAGTTTCACACACTTGCCACTACACCATGACACTATGCTACATAATAAGAATTGCCATTTATATCAGAACTTAAGGTTTGCAAAGCCCTTTATGTACGTTGTCATATAAGAGCCTCCTAATGGCATCCAGGTAAGTGCTATAGCTCTTAGTATCCTCGTATTTTTTGGAGGGCGGAAGGCAAAGCAATTGGGCTTAAGTGACTTGCCCAAAGTCACACAGCTAGTGAGTGTGTCAAGTGTCTGAGGCTGGATTTGAACTCAGGTTCTCCTGACTCGATGGCCAGTGCTCCACTCACTGTGCTGCCTAGCTGCCTCAGTATCCTCATTTTTGCAGATGAAGGAACCTGGTTTCCCAAAGGTGAAGATACTTGCCCACAGTCTCACAGCTAGCAGATGTCAAAGGAGTCTTCCTGACTCCATCTCCAGCACCTTAAGCAACCTCATACTAGCTGTTGAAAGCTACTGAAGTTTAAGAAGGAGACGTATGTATTTCCCCACAGTTCCAGGACAGCAGGGGTGAGATTGGCAAGATATCGCATTGGCACATGTCAACCCAAAGGAAATGGGATCTCATTAGTTGCCCATAGGGACTTACTTGACATTTACATTTCCTTTCCTCTTCTGTGAAATTCTACTTCCTGGAGTCAGACTATTCTCACAGGAGAGTTTGAACATTTGCCCAGGGACCTGGGATGGAATCTGCATTTTTTTTTTTTTTTTTTTTTTTGCTCTTTTCTGGGACTGGAAAAAGCAAATGCCCTGCCACTTACCAAAAAGTCTGTTTAGTCTAGTTGAGCCTGGCATCTGTGGATTTGTCCAGCTTACTTTGTGGAGGTCATTTTATCCTGATTTATTACACTGGCACCACTCATCCATGCCCTCCTTCTGTTACTTGATACATAGTGTATCCATTATGCTTATGCCATATGTGGGGCAGTCCACCAGTGTGTCCCTCCATTTTGTCACTGGTCTGGGCTAAAGTCCAACGTCCAGATCACTGGGTCTTGATGAGCCCTCTAGTGGCCAATCTCAAAGATGACATCCCTGATGATGTAACCTCTTTAAATAGCGAGGTTCTCTCTGGTTTACCTGTAGTCCTACATACCACTGAATAAAAGCAGACTCTTTGAGACTCAGATGTTGCCTAGTCCAGCTGATGAGACAATGAGGTGGTACTATGGGTAGAATGTTGGACTAGGAGCCAGGAAGATCTGCCTTGGTGACCTCAGGTGAGTCAGTCCCCTAGCCTATCGTTGCCTCACTTTTCTTATCTGTAAAATGAGGCAGCTAGGTGGCGCAGCGGATACAGTATTGGTCCTGGAGTCAGTAAGACCTGACTTCGAATTCAGTTTCAGACACTCACTAGTTGTGCGATCTTGGGCAGGTCACTTGACCTCGTTTGCCTCAGTTTCCTCATCTGTAAAAATGAGCTGGAGAAAGAAATGGCAAAGCACTCGAGTATCTCTGCCAAGAAGACCCAAAATGAGTTCACGTAGAGTTGGACGTGACTAAAAATGACTCAACAGCAACAACAAGAAAATGGGTATAACGATAGCACCTCCCTTTGAGAATTGTTATGGGGATCAAATGATGATAATGGATATAAAATGCTTTGCAAACCTGAAAGCAATTATGTACATGATGATGATGATGATGATGATGATGATGATGCTTAGATTTAATCCTTGGATTTCATGGGAAAGGGTCTTGATCCTATATAAGCATCTTTATGATGTCTAGCATTGGGAGTAAAGACTTTTTCTTCTGCTCATTTAATCAGTTAATGAGCATTTATTAAGCACCTACTATGTGTCATACTGGTGGCTCTGGGTGATCCTTAACCTGTTAGTGCCCAGATAACTTTGTATGACTCTTAAGTTTCAGAGCAGAAGCCAAAGTGCATTCATAAAGGGAGCTCCTCACTGGGTTTCCTCTTTAAGTCAAAGACTGACTACTTAGTGGGTGTCTTATAGTGAGATTTCTTTTGTGTACAGGTTGGGGTAGATGGCTGCCAACATCCTGTCCTATTCTCAAACTCTGATTCTGAAGTCTAGTTAAAAAAAATTATGCTAGGCACTGTTCTGGGTGCTGGGGATACAAAAATGGAAGTGAATCAGTTCCTGCCCTCAAGGAGTTTGCATTCTATCAAGGGAGACAGCACACATACATAAAAAAAAGTATTAAAATCTATGTAAAATACACATAAGGCAACTTGAGAAGAGGAAGAGGTCAGGAAAGGCTCCATGCAAAAGGTAGTATTTGGGTTGAATTTTGAAGGAAATTAAGGATTCTAAGAGATGGAAGGGAGGAGAAAAGACATCTCAGGCATGGGGAGAGATTGTTCAGAGCTATGACCTCTACCTATGTACTTTATGTACTTGGTCCCATTTCCTCCACCCTCTCTCATACACTGAGGTGTAGGAACTGAAGCTCTACCACTTGGAAACCAACATCTTTCATGGGTAGTTGAGGTCCAGAGGTTCCTTTTCCAGAGGTGCCTCAAGACCAAAAGATTCACAAAAGCCCAAGGGCTCTTTGGAGATCTCCCTCCAGCCTTACATGCTCTAGAACATGCTATTTTATCAAAAGGAAATAAAGTCATGTAACCAGCTGGGCACTATGGTTCCCTGCCATAATTTAGATTATATGCCCATTCAGGTTTGACCCTTCAACTTGTCCCATTGAGTACAATTGAAAGGAGGTTTCTGAATTATAACTAGGGTAGGATAACCAGAGCTTGGCCCCAGGGCACTATAGGATTTTTAGACTTTCAGCAGCATAGAAGAATTCTGCTCCTGATACCTACCTGTGCAACATTAGGCAGGTCACTTATCCTCCCTGGACCTTTGTTTTATCATCTGGAAAATCAGAAGGTTGGATTAGATGTTGCCTCAGGTCCCTTCCAACACTAGAACCATGATCCAGACCTTATGGTCTATGATCCAGAAAAACTGAGCTTAAACATCTAAATAACAAGAATAATTAGTTAAAATAGGAAACTACCAGATGGCATGCTTCCTCCCCCTGGTGACCATACCACAGGTAAACTAGACCCCATCCCAGCCCTGCTTTGTTCCCCATCTTCTAAAGAGATCTAAGGTCCTGTTTCACACTGCTTACCACAGCAGCCAAAATCGCTAGTTACAGCTCTTAGAAATGAATATTGAGAGCCACTAATGATGAAGTTTGCTGGGGATGTGGGAGAAACAATAGTTTTCAGCTTAAGGGAAAGGGGACTAGCAAGGGGTTTTAGGGAAGGGTCTTCACTTTTTCTTTAATTCTTTTTGATTAGTTAATTAATTTTACTTTTCAACATTCACTTCCATTTAAATTTTCTCTCCCTCCCTCCCCCCTCCCTCCCCAAGATGGCCTGCAATCTGATATAGGCTCTACACATACATTCCTATTAAACACATTTTCATATTAGTCATGTTGTGTAGAAGAATTATGATGAATGGGAGAAACCAGGAGAAAGAAAAAAACCAAAGCAAAACAAAAAAAAAGAAAATAATTTGCTTCGCTCTGCATTCAGACTCCATAGTTCTTTCTCTGGATTTGGACTGCATTTTCCATCATGAGTCCTTTGGAATTGTCTTAGGTCCTTGCCTTGCTGAGAAGGGCTAAGTCTACCAAAATCAGTCATCACACACTGTGGCTGTTACCATGTACAATGTTCTCCAGGAGGGGTCTTCATTCTAAAATGTGGGGAGGGCCAAGGAAGAGAAAGAAGACAGAAATATATACAAAGCCCCCAAAACAGTTTGATCTGCCCATTCGCACAAGAAAGACCAAGTGGATAAAAAATATCTATTGCTCAAATTTTAATATACATTTGGACAGACACCCTAAAGAAGCTTGGCCATCAGTATTTGGAATTGACAGTAAACCAGGAGATGGAGAAGGACAGTAAACCAGGCTTAGAGTTCAACAAGAAGAGAAAAGAGGTCTGAATTATCTTTAGGAAACTGCAAAGCTTTGTACTGCCCTTCAACATTTTGTGAAAGCAAAAGTCTGTCTTTTTGGTGTTAACATGCTACCGGTATTGCTAGGAGGCACACTGGATAGAATGCCAGGCCTGGAGTCAGGAAGCCTCATCTTCCTGAGTTCAAATCTGGCCTCAGACACTTACTAACTGTGTGACCCTGAGCAAGTCACTTAACCCTGTTTGCCTCAGTTTCCTCATCTATAAAATGAACTGGAGAAGGAAATGGCAAACCGCTCCATCATCTTTCTTAAGAAAACCCCAAATGGGGTCACAAAGAGTTAGACGTGACCGAAGCGGCCAGACGACAACAGCAAAAGTGTTGCTAAATCAGTCAATAAATAGATAATAAGCACCTACTATGTGCTAGGCACTTCACCATATGACAATGAAATATGGAATATAACTCCCTCCAAAGAACAAAAGACGAGCATTGGACAGAGGGAAAAGGAGAGACGCCCTGTGGGCACGGGCTGGTTATAACAGATCGCTCATGAAGAATTCCAGAGGAAAGGAATAAGCTACATCATCAAAGAATTGTATGATGGGAAGAGAAGAGGGACTGGTCAAGTGGCAAGAGTGGGTGAGGGATGACAGGTGGTCAGCTAGAGGCTCAGCTGAGACCCCCTCAATGGCAGGAGGAAGGAGAAAAGGCCTCCAGGATGTTAGTTGGGCATCCTATAGCGACTTTATCTACAGAGCTGGAGTGTATTTCTCATAGATCCATTAGAGTACACAGTGTCCTGAACATCTTAATGCGGTTTGAATTCTGAATTCAGGCATTCTTCTGTTTTTGACTCCCTTCCTGGCATAGTACCTGGCACATAGCAGGTGCTTAAGGCTGGTTGAGTCCAATGAAGTCTGCTACACATCCCCTGACAGAGGAAGAAAGGACTTATTAGGGTCTACTATTTTCTAGGCCTTGCGCTAAGTGCCTCACAAATATAATCATCACAATAACCCTGAGGTAGATACTGTTACAATCCTCATTTTTACAGTTGAAGAACCTGAGGCAGAGAGTGGTGAAGTGAGCTGCCCAGGGTCGCACAGCTGGAAAGTCCTTGAGGCTGCATTTAAACTCAGGTCTTCCTGACTCCGGGCTTACTGCTCAATATACCATGTCACCCAGCTGCTGCTATTCAAATGAAGCATTGAATCAATCCTGAATTTAGACATTGTTCAGTTTTGAGCTTTGTACTCAGCTCCCAGGCCCAGTGCCCGCCTTCTCAATAGATGCTTGTTGGTTGAATGATTGCCTAGAGGAGATAGATTCTACTCTCTCATCTCCATTTCATTTGTAACAGAGGAGTCTATGGTTCTTTGATCACGGAGCTATTGAGAGTGGAAAGCTAACCAATATTGATCGGTAGCAATCTCAACCAAAGGCTGATCTCAGAGCAAACTTTAAAAGTGGGTGTGGGGGACCCCTTCCCCATATTTGAACTCACGAAGATGAGCCTTGCTGGTTCCAAGCCCAGGGCTCTATGCATCATGGCGCCACCCAGCCGCCCTATCCTGTCACGTAGTGGCAGATAAGATGAATCCGGGTCACACTTCCTAGATTCATTTCCCCTCTTCACCCCCCTCCCCCCCACCCCCGCCCCACTGCACATTCATCCCTCCTCACTCAATTAATTCATGTTTCCTGACCCATGGAAGAAATAAGAATAGGTCCAGGGACTGGTCCTATGGTTTTATTGATATGAGGAACTCCCAAATGAGGAAAATATCTCAGCTGATTCAGGCTGCCACCTTCTCTGAAACTTAGATTCTTAAAAAGTTTCCTAGAATACTAAGAGATTAAAGTAACTTGCACCTGCTTGGGCACCTAGGTGGCACAGTGTAATCGGCATCAGATCAGGAAGACCTGAATTCAAATCCAGACTCTGACACTTGCTAGCTATATGACCTTGAGCAAGTCACTTGACTCTGTTTGCCTCAGTTTCCTCATCTGTAAAATGAGCTGGAGAGGGAAATGGCAAACCACTCTAGTATTTTTGCCAGGAAAACCCCAAATGGGGCCAGAAGAGTTGGACACGACTGAAAAGGACTGAACAACAACGAGCTTGCCCTAGATCACACAGCCCGTATGTTTCAGAACTGGAACTTGAATCCAAGTCTTCTTGGCTTTGAAGCCAACTCTGCCAGCTCCACCACACTGCCTCTCATGGGAGAGCCACTGCCGAGGCCGGTTGGGTTGAGAATCACCACTCTTGGTTGTGATTTTTATGTAATACTTTAAAGTTTGCAAAACACTTTCCCTGGGTTATCTTGTTGAGTCTCACACTCATCCTCTGAAGTAGATGCTATAGATATTACTATTTCACATTTTATAGATAAGGAAGTGTGAGCCTTCCTTACTCGATCCGTCCATTCCCTTCTAGTTATCATCTTATGTTTCTTCCTCCTTGAGAAGCGTCTACAATAGATGCTTCCACTTTCTTAGCTCTCACTTGCTTCTTAACTCTCTATAGTCTGGCTTACGACTTCATCCTTCAGACAAAACTAGTTTCTCCCAAAGTTGCTAACAATCTCTTATTCGCTAAACCTAATGGCCTTTTCTCAATCCTCATCCTTCTTGACTTCTCTGCCAGAGCCATCTCTATCCCAAATATTCTTTTTTATTTTATTAAATGTATTTATTTATTTTTAGTTTTCAACATTTACTTCTATAAGATTTTGAGTTCTGGGCAGCTAGGTGGTGCAGTGAGTAGAGCACTGGCCCCAGAGTCAGGAGGATCTGAGTTCAAATATGGCCTCAGACACTTGATACACTAGCTGCGTGACCTTGGGCAAGTCACTTAACCACAATTGCCCTGCCTTCCCCCCTGCAAAAAAAAAAATTAAAAAAAGGTTTTGAGTTCTAAATTTTCTACTCTTCCTTTTCCTCTCCCCTCCCCAAGATAGTGTGCAATCTGATGTAAGATATATATATATATATATATATATACATTCATATTAAACACATTTCCACATTAGTTATGTTGTAAAGAATTAGAACCAAAGGAAAAACCACGAGAAAGAAGAAATGAGAGAGAGAGAGAGAGAAAATAATCTGCTTCAATTTGCATTCAGATTCCATCGTTCTTCCTCTGAACGTAGATGCCATTTTCCATCATGAGTCTTTTGTAATAGTCTCAGATCCTTGCATTGCTGAGAAGAGCTAAGTCTATCAAGGTTGGTTACCACACAGTGTTTCTGTTACTATGTACAATGTCTTCCCGGTTCTGCTCACTTCACTCTGCATCAATTCATGTAAGTTTTTCCAGGTTTTTTTGAAGTCTGTCTGCTCATTATTTCTTATGGCACGATAGTATTCCATATATCACATTCATATGCTACAATTTGTTCAGCCATTTCCCAATCGATGGGCATCCCTTCAATTTCCAATTCTTGGCTGCCACAAAAAGAGCTGCTATAAATATTTTTGTACACGGGGGTCCTTTCCCCATTTTTCCTATCTCTTTGTGTCCCAAATATTCTAATGGACTCCTTGTGTCCAACTTGTGGTAGAGTCTTCCAACCTCATGCTGGAGTGGTCAGCCACAACCGAACACATCATACCCTGACTCCAACATCATGATATCATTGGCCTCTTGGAAAATGAAGGGCGGACAACAAAAACAGACCAATGGTGTTGATCACCCTCTTCTCCTCCACGCCCTCTGATCACTAGGTCTTCAGGACATTGCTCTCTCCTCCTACCTATCTTACCTCAGTCTCCTTTGCTCGATATTCATCCAGGTCGCACCCACGGTTAATGGGTGTCCCCCAGGGCTCTATCCTGGGCCGTTTTCTCCCTCTACACTATTGCACTTAGCTCCCATGGATTCAATCCTCATCTTTATCCTAACGATTCTCAGATCTATTTATTCAGCCCTAACTTCTCTGCTGACCTCTGATCTCTCATCTCCAGTTTCCTACTAGATATCTCAAACTGGATGCCCTGTAGATATCTGAAACTCAAAGCATTCGAAACTGGACTCGTCCTCTTTCCTCCCAAACCCTCTCTTTGGCTTGACTTCTCTATTACTTGGAGGGTACTAACGTCCTCCCAATCACTCAGGCTCACAACTTAGGAGTTATCCTAGACTTCTTACTATCTCTTACTCCTAATTGTCCAAGCCATTGCCAAGACCTGTCAATTTCACCTTCGCATCATCTCTGGAATACCCCCAGCCCCCGACACTGCCATCCCCTGGTATAGTCCCTCATAACCTCATACCTGGACTATTGCAATCCTCCCATTCTAGTCCATCGTCTTCTCAGCTGTCAAAGGGATCTTCCTAAAGCATAAATTTGACCATGTCACCTCTCCCTCTTACTCGATACTTACTCAATACTCTTATTCAATAAATTCCAGTGGCTCTATCAATTCCAGGATCAAATATGATATCTTCTGATCTCCCTTCAAAGCCATTTATAACCCGCCCTCCATCTTTTCAGTGTTCTTACATCTTATGCCCACACCTCACCCTGCCCTGCCCTCCCTTCTACAGTGCTCCTAGCCTGGCTGTTCCTCCAACCAGACACTCCAACTGCTGACTCTGGGCATTTTCTCTGGCCACCTCCCATGTCCACAATGCTCCCCCTCCTCACCTGTACGTCCTGGCCTTCCTGACCTCCATCGGTCCCTGCCAAAATCCCACCTTCTACAGGAAGCCTTTCTTGATTCCCCCTTGGTTCTAGTTTCTGTTGATTGTTTCCCATTTATTCCACCTATAGCTTGTTTGTACCTAATTGTTTGCTTATTGTCTTCCCACATTAGGCTGGGAGATCCTCAAGAGTAGAGACTGTCTTTTGCCTTTCTTTGTATCCCTAGCACTTAGTACTGTGTCTGGTACACAGTAGGCACTTAAAAAATGTTTATTGACTAACTAATTGCAAAGCCAATGCTTTCATACTTGCCTTTGGACAGAGCTGACCTAGTTGGCTTGAGTTTTTCTGTGATTGTTTTCCTCATTGGTGAGATCACATTTTTCTAGGATTACTTGAAATTCAGGGAGTCTGTCAAGGTTTTGATGGCACCATAAGTTAATCTTGCCTGACTTGCTCAGCAGAACTTTTAGATGAGCTCAGGTATAATGGAAAGAACACCAGCCTGAATCAGAGGGCTTGGGTTCAAATTCCAGCCCTGTCACTTATTTCCTGTGTGATATTGGGTGAATCCCTTGATCCTCTGGGTTTCAGGCTTAAGTTTCACAGGATCCTAGATTGAGATGGTCCTTAGAGACCATCAAGTCTAGCCCCTTCATTTTAAGATGAGGAAACTGAGGCACAGGGACATTAGTTGACTTGGCAAGGATCACACAGCTAGTAAGTGCCTGAGGCAATATTTGAACCCAGCCTTTCTTGTCTCTGAGTCCAATCCTCTACTTACTACCCTGCGATGCCTCTAAAATGAGGGAATTCAACTTCTGCCACTTACTGCTTGCATCACTTTGGGTAAGTCATTTCTCTTCTATAGGACTTCGTTTCCACATCTATGAAATGAGGGGGTTGGAAAAGACAGCCTTTCAGGACCCTGCTGGTTCTCAATCTATGCTCCCGTGATTTCCGTTGACTAAAGCATAACCACGTAATTAAAGGTTTTGTGGGATGGGCAGCATGTTTTTGCCAAAGGTCAGCCTCTCTAAAGTATGGTAACATTCTCACCTAGTTGCACGTAAAAAATGACAGCTTTAATTATACCTCCCTGAAGATGTCTTTCTGGAATCTTGTCTTCTCTTGGACATCCATAAAAGGAAACAGACTTTGACCCCAATTTCCCTTGTTCATTAGACACCACTACCATAAAAATATTTAGAAGCAGCCATATAAATAAGAGCAGCGAAAAGGTTCATGTTATTTCATTGAAGCTGTTTTAGAAAGGAGTCAGCTTCCCAAAGGTTATCGAGGTAAGAAATGAGGCTTTGAATTACACAGAAAGAAGGATGGAAATAGAGGGAGAAATGAGGGATGAGGCTGGAGAAAAGGAAGCTCTCCCCTGGAATTGCTATCTTTGAGTGGGGTTCGGAATGTCAGGATGGAATGAGCAGAGACATTTGATCTGAATAAGGATTTCACCACTGTAGAAATTCCTCCTACTGATAAAGATCTGCCTTTGCTTTAAAGTCCTAGACAATTGTGTGGGGCTGAATAGTGAAAAGTCTTGCCCAGGGTCTCACATAGCTAGTATGAGACAAGGGTGGGTCTTCTTGAACCTAAGGTGGATCATCTATCCCCTACCCTGAGCTGCCTCCTAGAGAGTAGCTCTATCTACCCTGGTTCTACCACCTGTGTGACCTTGAGAAAGTCACTTAAATCTATCTGGGGCTCAGTTTCCCCATATGTAAGATGAAAGGGTTGGACTATATAGCCTCTGAGGTGCCTTCTAGCTCGCTCTCTCTCCTCTCTCTGTCTCTGTCTGTCTCTCTGAATCTGTCTCCCTCCCTCTCTCCCTCTCTCCTCTCCTCTCCCCTCCCCTCCCCTCCTCTCTTCTCTTCTCCTCTCCTCTCCTCTTCTCTCCTCTCCTCTCCTCTTCTCTCCTCTCCTCTCCTCTCCTCTCCTCTCCTCTCCTCTCCTCTCCTCTCCTCTCATTTCCCTTCCTTTCCCCTTCCCTGTCTTCTTCTTCTTCTTCTTCTTCTTCTTCTTCTTCTTCTTCTTCTTCTTCTTCTTTTCTCTCTCTCTCTCTCTCTCTCTCTCTCTCTCTCTCTCTCTCTCTCTCTTACTTTCTCTTCATCTCACTGTCTCTTTCTCTTCTCTTTCCGCCTTTCACTCCCTCTCTTCTCTTTCTTCTCTCTCTCTCTCTCTCTCCTCTCTATACAAATGCATCCATACATATATGTGTATGTATGTGTTTCTCTGTGTGGATATATACACTTACATACATATACAAACTGGACCTATGATTTCAAGCTCTGTAGGAGAGAATTCCCTCTTCTGATGTGGACTGGATTCCTGATGTAGCATTTGTAGCCTTAGAGAGCTGCCTGGGACACTGAGAAGGGATGTGACTTGCCCGGGGCAGACAACCCAGGTCTTCCTGGCTCTGAGGTCAGCTCTTATCTCCATCCACTAGGCCATCTTCTCTTTTTATATGAGAGCCAGTGTGGCACGATGGATAGAGAACTAGCCTCCAAGCTGGTAAGACAGGCTGCCAAGCTCCACATCTGACACCTACTGACTTCATAATCTTGGGCAAGTCACTGCACGTGCCCCTGCTCTAGAAATTCATTTAGATTCTAAATTAGAGAGGTGCTAACCTACATTAGTAGAGAGAGTTTTCTTCTCTGGGAGTTCCCTCCACTAATGGAATTGCAGTCCAGTCCCTAGCCATATATGTGTATATGTGTATATGTGGGTTTACATATATCTACATGTATGTTTAACTATCTCTTGATGTCGTATTGTGCTATGGAGGTGACTCTGATTTCTTAAAGGCTCTTCCAGCAGCACACGAGATTTGTCAGGTACTACCAAAATATAAAAGCCTCACACAGAGGACCTGGGACAGACTGTGTTTGCCACCTGTCACAGGAAGACCCACCGACTCAACAGTGAGGCTCATACACAGGCTGGGCAAGGATAATTAATTTTAATTAAATTAAATTAATTAATTAAAAAATAATTTTTCAGCCTTGAAAAATCTATTGTGTCATAGAAGAGTTTTAACCTATGCTAGTTTGAAGAGAGGACCCAAAGGAATGAATGGTGTCTAAAGTACTCAAAGTTTAATATATGTGTTTCTCAAAATTGTAAATATTATGCTTAATGACAAGGAATAGACTGGTATCAATCAGGAAAAGCTGCTTGGAGAAGGTGAATATTAAGATAGGCCTTAAAGGGAAGGATGTAACTGATTTTTATGGGGATGGGACATTTCAGGTGATGGGAAAGAGCAGAATCCTAACTCAGAATTCTGATGCCTGGGACTATTTCTGCAGTGGGGGGAGGAGGAGAAGAAATGGGGGTCAGGGCATGGAGAAGACAGCCCACCTTGGTCAAGTGCAGTCATACCAAGCAATCCATGGGTGTGAGAGATTAGATATATCAGGTAGATGGATGCAGGGATGGGCTGAGGGAGGAGAGAGACCTCTGTGCTAGAAGCCAGGCCCTGGGGAAGCAGAGAGTGGAGTGGGCTTATCCTTAAGGCTCTAGAAGGCACAGGGCTTGCAGAAGAAAGCAAGGCAGAAGAGGAGTGAACCATAGGATCACCATGAGGATGGTGGCACCTTGGAGTTCTATTCACATTACACTAGGGATGATTCCAGATGGAGGTGGAGGTGGGGTGGATGGAGGGTACACAAAGAGACATGGAGACAGGAGAAAAGGGGCTTTGTCATTGTTATAGCATTTCAGAACTGGAAAAGACTTGAGTGTTCAACTAGTCTATCTTACAGATAAAGAAACAGGTTCAAAGAGAGGGAAGTGACTTGTACATGGGATAATTTAAAAATACATATGTTGGCTGGAATAGAGAGGCCATGTTGAAATTACCTCTATTCCAAGGCACCAGCAGCTGAGTTGTGGTTTTGGAGTAATCATGGAAACACTCCCTTGTAACAAAGCCCCTTTGACAAAAAAGATCCAAGAAAGGAATTTACCGGGTCAACATGATGATTGCGCAAACCAGAGTTATAACTAACAAGTTTTATACCAGGAGCAGCACAAACCAGGAAGGGACATCACCAAAAAAATTGTCCTTCCTCTCACCCCAAATTCCCAATGCTATTCCCAATGTCCCCTACCCTTGCACTGAGTAGAGACTTAAGGACATCAGAAGAACAGAGATGAAGGAGAGAAGGGAGGAGCAGAAGACAGGTAGAGCTTGACTAGGAAGAAACATATCTATAGCTTCCTACTTTAATTCTTTTTACTAACTAGGTTCTATGTTCCTTTATTTCTCTGTAATTAAAGGATAGAAAATGCTTTTAGCATTTGGAATCCTATTTGGGGCAGATTTTCAATTACTGTCTGTGTGACCTTGGGTAACTCAATAACCTCTCTGGACCTCAGTTTTCTCATCTGTAAAATGAGGGGATTGGACTAAGGTCCTTCTAAATCTATGATCCTATTATCTCCATTTCCCACTAGGAATGAAAAAGGATGCCATATTATTTCTCTATATAGGCATTATTTCTATCTATCTATCTATCTATCTATCTATCTATCTATCTATCTATCTATACGTTATTTCTCTATAGCTAAAAAATATATTCTGATTTTTTTCTACAGTGAGGAATATATTTGTTTCTATTTTCCCATACTTGTCCTATATCTCATGTCTACTTTCTACAGGTCAGTGCCTCCCAGAGATTTAATTTTTTTTTGTTACAATTTCTCATTGCTGAAAGTACTTTGGATTTAAAGCTGGAACAAGATTGTTAAGTTTGTAACTCGGCTGAAACTTTTTTATATTGAATAAAAAGCATTTACAGGTAGTCTAGCATGGCCAACAGAGGACTGGATTCAAAGTCAAGAAGAATTGGCTTAAAGTCCTTCTTCTGACATAGTGGTACAGGTTTGAATCCTGGCTCTGCCACTTACTACTGCATTTATGATCCTGGGCATCGTTGAACCTCTATGGACCTCAGCCTCTTCATCTGTTATGTAAGAGGGTTGGACTAGATGACCTCTGAGGTCCTTTTCAGGTTTAAGTCTATGAACCTATGAGCCTCTATCTTAACATATTGGCTGTAGGATCCTGGCAAATCACTTAACCTCTGCCTGCACCTGGCAGCTTTCTTAAGATTACAAATTTCTGAATTATTGCTGACCTCCCTGGTAGAGGGAAGAACTCTCTGTACCAATGGAATCACAGGCTCTGTCCAAAACAAAACAAAACAAAACAAAAACACAGGCCTGCTGGTTTGTGATTGGCAGGTACATCGGAAATATTCAAACTATTTTTTTCCCAGCAGATCTGACATTACTAAAGATGGCCTGGAAGAAGAACATACTAATGCAAAGCTATGGGTCACCGCTTTTACTGATTTTACTTCTGCCTTGTGGATTAATGGGTAAGTTACAGTCTTCTTTTTAAAAAAAACAAATTTTATTGATGCCTTTTGTTTTTTTAATATGACACCTCCCATAGGATCCTCCTTTGTCACAAAGAAAAATAGGTAAGCAAAACCAACTGACTCAGAAAACACATTGGATAGCACATACTATCTACTAACAGGAGAGAATCTATTCTCTGGAACAATCCTGGTCATTGTCTTTATTGCAAGTTAGACTGTCTTGTCAATGTTTTTCTCATCCATATTATTCTAGTCCTAGGGGGCTCTTAGCCATTATGATTGTATTATTAACTTATCATCTGATACACAAAACAACATGGGAGAGAACCGCTGTGAACCCAAAAGCCATTATATTGCCCCTAGACTAAAAAGGGGCCTAATTGTTATAATAGGACAAGGGCTAATTAAATCTCCAGAGACAAAAGAGGTAGATTTGGAAAAGGCAGTGAACAGATCAAACCATGTACCACCTCACAGGTAGGAGATAAAAAAAGGCCTGGGAAGGATTGGGCTCTAGTCCCATCCAAAAGTGGGGAAGAGACAGAAAGCATTGACTGTGAGCTAGCCAATTCTTTTTATAAGTGTAGGATAAACTCATAGCAATGATATTGCTGAATCAGAGGGTAAGGTCAAGCTTGGATTCTTGGGCTAACCACTTAGCCTCTCTCTGCCTCAGTTTCCTCATCTGTAAAATGCAGGGGTTGAAGTAAACTCACAATGGTATCGAACTCAAATAGAAAAGGTATCACTAAACCATATGTAAGGATTCTGGAAGGCTGCATATTGATTTAAGAAACCACATATTAAATTATCTACGTTCAATTTTATTTTTACTTTAAAAACTATTTCCCAATTGCATTTTAATTTGGATGTTTGACACCTGTGAATTAGAGAAACTTTAAGATCCCTTCCAGGCCCATACCTGTCTTTATGATAATTTCTGTGTGTGTGTGTGTGTGTGTGTGTGTGTGTGTGTATTTCCAGATGTCATCCTAACTGTGAATAACAACACTCAAGACTATGTCCTACAAACCACACCTGGCACTTCGGAGTCTCTGAGATGTGCAGTTCAGAATCATAACCAAGAGGAAGAATTACTCTGGTACCGGGAAGATGGGCAGGTGGACCTGCAAGATGAAAACAAAATCAACTCTAGTGACATCTGCATCTTCCCTGTTGATGTGGATGACAATGAAGTTACCTTTACGTGCATGTTGCAACGGAACCAATCCATGAACATCTCAGTGACTTTGAACGTCACTTGTGAGTTGAGGGGCGAGCGAGCCTAACTTTAATCACAATCAGTTCAGAAGAATTTATTAAGCACCTACTATGTGTCGGGTGCTATGTTAGGTGCTGGTGATACAAAGACAAAAGTGAAAACAGTTCTTGCCCACTGAGAGCTTATATTCTATGGGATGGAGAGATAATACCTATGTTTGAAACAGAAACACAATATACATATACCAAATGAATGCAAAGTAGGGAGGGCACTAGCAGCCCAGTGAGGGTGAAATCAGGGAAGGCTTCCTGTACAAGGCAGTGAAGGAAGCCATTGATTCCAAGGGACAGATCTAAGGACAAAGTACATTATAGGAATGGGGAACATTCAAGGCGAAGACATAGGTGGGAGATGGAGTATTGTGTGTGCCCAGCACCGGAGGTCAAAGTGCGTGGAGGGGAACGATAATATAAGAAGAATGGGAAAGTGAGAGGGAGTCAGGTGGAGACCAGATTTAAAATGCCCAAGAGAGATGTTTATACTAGGTTCTAGGGTCAAAAGGGGATTCCTGGGGTTAACTGAGGAGCAGGGGATCATGATCAGCCTTGTACTTTAGGAAAGTCACTTTCACCGAGATAGAGAAACCCAATAAGAAACTATTATAATTGGCTGAGCCAGAGGTGAATACCTCCCTTGCGTGTCAGATAAAAGTTCCAAAGCTTGATTGAGAAGCAGAATTTGAGCCTACTTGTCCCACCACAGTTGGCAGGAGCAAACCCCCTTGGGATTTGAAGGGTTTTGCTCCATTTCCTGGGCTGGAAATGAAAGAAAGAAAACAATCTCACTTTCATCTCCAAGTGTACCATTTGCGTGGCCCAGGAACTGGGGGGATGTACAAAAATGAGAGGTGGGCTAAATGTGGCCCAAGGGTTATAGTTTGCCAATTTCTGATTTAGGGCCTTTGAAAGAGGAAAGAAGAGATAAAGCTTATCTAGTAGGGCCTTCCACAATCGACTTTTGGAACAAAACAACACAGGGCGTTTGGAAACTATCTGCCTTTTCCCAGCAACATCCTACACATCCAAACACTATCTAAGTACCAGGACAGGCTAAGCAGAATTGAATTACATTCAGAAGAACTCCGAAAAGCCAAGTTTTCAAAAGAGCTATTCATAGCACAGTCCATCCTCCGTTATTCCTAGGGTAATTATTCATTGTGTGAATTTTGTGGCTCTTTCCCCCTCCTCCTTCCCTTCAAACCTGCTGCCCTCCTTTTGGCCTCTGTTGTTTGTACCTCCATCAGATGATGGCCATGGCATAGAAATGAAGGGGAAATTCAAACCAGCCAATTCTTCTGCTCGTTAAAGTTCTTGTGCATTGGAACATAGCTGTAGAACAGGAAGGGACCCCTCTCCCCACATCTAGTCCAACTTCCTGATTTTGAAAATGAGGAAACAGAACCAAGGGAGGTTAAATGACGTGCCCAAGGTCTCATAGTTAGAAATAATTAGAGGCAGGATTTGAGCCCAGTTCCTCTGGTTCTAAAGTCTTTCACTCTAACCTGCTGAGGCAAAAAATAGGCACATTACCTAGGACAAAGCTTAAGGAAGATATGTTTGTTTCAGTTAGCCATAAAACTGGGACGAGCTATAATGTAACGTATGCAGGGATACTTAGAGTTGCAAGAGACTTTAGAGATAATTTAGTCCAATTTCTTCATTTTACAGATTAGGAAACTGAGGCCCAAGGAAGGAAATGATTTGAACACAGTGGAACGAATTAGCTCCAGTTGAATATAAGCTCCTTCGAGGCAGTTCTTGTTTCATTTTCTTTTTTTTTCTTTTTTGTCTTTGCATTTCCCAGGGGCTGTTTCTGTGAGAATGAATAATAAGTGTTTATGGAGTTGAATTAATTTATCAGGGTAGCAAGTAGAGTCATAAATTTAAAGCTAGAAGGGCCCTTCTATAGATAAGGAAATTGAGGGAGATCAATGACCTGTCCATGTTCATGCAGGTAGTAAGTGACAGTGCTAGAATTTGAACCCAGGTCTTCAGACTCCTAAATCCTATATCCTTTATGTAGCACCAATCTAGCAATATGGAATTTAATGCTGATAATGTAAAGACTTATGCTTGGGTTGGAAAAAGTTAGCTTCACAAATAGAAGATGGGAGAAGTATGGCTGGACAACAGCTCACATGAAAAAAATCTGATTTGTTTTTCGGTTGTAGACTACAAGATTAATATGAGTCAAAAGTGGGATATAGCAATCAATAAAGTGGATAAAATCTTAGGGTATATCAAGAGGGGTCTAATATCTGGAACACGGACTAGATGGCTGATCTAGATGCTATGATGTTATTGTAGCCGCTCCTGCAAGCTTCCAGGGACAAATGAAATAATTACCTGGGGAAGAGGAGAATTTGACTCTATCTCATGCATCCCTGGAAGTTTGCAATAGAATCTATCTTATGACCCTATGTTCTTATGACCCTCTGGCTTCAAATCCAGCACTCTTTCTGCTTTGCAAGAAGGCAAATTTAAGTTTGTACCTACGGGAAAATATTTAAATAACTAGAGATATTGAGAAATCGAATGGGCTGCTTTGATGAGTAGACAGGGTCTTTAACCAAAGGCTAAATGGCCTCTTGTTGATTATGTTGAATGTAGAAGGAATTCTCATTCATATAGGGGTTGTTCTGAAAGGACTCTGAGGTCTCTTCCAACTCCTTATGGACAAAATCCTTAGGATAAAGCTAACTCTGTAGAGTCAACAATGCACTGTCACAATATAGAGAGTTTTAAGCAAAACCTTGCTAATCCACTAACTAAACCCAATTGATTGTACCGTGCAGATGCACCTATTCTGGACGGGACAGATCTCCAAACAGTCAAGGAAGGAAGCAACGTAAAAATAGACTGTAATGTGCAGTCCAACCCCCAGGCTCAAATGACGTGGTACGTAAACAACAGTATCCTGAATCTGGAGAAAGACCGCCACCAAATATATCAGACAAGTGAGCTGTTCCGGCTGTCCATTTCCGATGTCTTGAAATCTGACAATGGGACATACAGTTGCTATGCAAATTCGCCTATGAAATTAGAGATCAAGGATTTCCACCTGATCATCGAAGGTAACTAATACACCAAAGAAAGAGATGAGAGACTTCCTAAGTAGAAGGTAGAATGGTTTCCTATCTATGGTAGGCATTTGAACATTAGTTAATGATGATTATGAAGATTTCCCACTCCCACCCCCAGCCCCCACCTGGAATTAAACTCTGAAGTGCAGGGAAAAGAACACTGAAATGAAAGGCAAAGGAACTGGGTTCAAATCTTGGTTCTGCCACTTAGTACCTGATGTAATAGGAAGAGTATTAACCATGAAGTCAGAGGACCTGGGTTTAAATTCTGCCTCTGTCATTCATACCTGTTACAGTAAGAAGAATACTGACTTTGGAGGGACTGGGTTCAAATCCTGCCTCTGACACTTATATGACCTTGGGCAAATCAAATCATTTCACTTCCTTGGACCTCTCTCTTCCCATCTGCAAAAAGAGGAGGTTGGATCTCAGGGGTGGGGAACCTGTGGACTTGAGGTCACATGTGGCCCTCTAGGCCCTCAAGTGCAGCCCTTTGATTGAATCTAAACTTCAGAGAACGAATCCCTTTCTGTAAAACTTGGACTCAGTCAAAAGGCCTCACCTGAGGACCTAGAAGGCTCCATGTGGTCTCGAAGCCACAGGTTCCTCACCCCCGGATTAGAGAGAACCTAAGGTTCCTATTACCTCTAAATCGTAATAACCTGCATGACCTTAAGCAAGTCACTTGGGCCTCAGTTTCCTCACCTGTAAAATGAGGTGGTTGAACGAATTAGTGCCAAGATCCCTTCCAGATTTAACTCTATGATCTCACGAACTAAAACACAGGGCCAGTCAGTGGTGTCTGGCACTAAAGATCCTGGTCACTTTTGAATGAAATTCAAATTTAAATTAAGAAAATTCAGTCTGTTTTCAGCTCTGTTTTGACCAAAGGGATAAATATGCACCTGAAATGAAAGGCTAAGAAGAATATTCTTTGAATTACTTTTGGACAATGAAAGGAGTAGCCACTGGAATTCTCAGGTCCAAGGTCATTGAAACATGAGCAAAGGGAGAAACAAGAAGTAAAGGGAGGGAATTGTGATGCAGGGAAAGGAGCATTAGATTTGTAATAAAAGGACGTTGACTCCATCATCATTCCCTGAGTGGCCTAGGATAAGATATTTCACTGTTCTGAGATTGTCTTGTCCTCTATAAAAAGAAGTCATTAGGCTGGCTGACCTCTGAAGTTCTCTCCAGCCTGGAATCTACGATCTCAGGAAAAGGCAAACAGAAAAAAAGTATATAAGGAGGTAGAGCAGCCGATCTCTCCAGTCCCTTCCAGATCTGACCTTGGGGTACTCTTTGATTCTGAGCCATCAGGTATCTAGAGTATACTGGGGTGGAAGAGACAGCTGTGAAAACTTAAACTGTTCCCCAATAAGCTTGGCTTGCCCAGGGTTGTGACCTGTGCCAAGAGGCCACCTGAAGTACTGTATGGTTTTGTTTTCTTCTCTCATATTTCTTGTACAAACAAAGGGAAAGGTGAGATACCCATTTTAGCCAAAACTGAAAATGACGACACACATTTTTCCTGGTCTGGGACTACGAACTATGTGAAACCAAACAGGCCTACCCTCTGTCTCCTTCATCACAAAAGCAGATGCATCATTAACTCCATGCTTTGCGAGTACATGCTTCTCACTCTGGGCACTTTTGTCAATCTCCCTCCCCAGAAGCATCCACAGAAAGTGGCTGGCTCAGCCATAGGGCTTGGATCTTTTGTCTTTCTTAGTGGCCACACAATTCTGACCAAATGGGAGGTGGGGAACAGAGGCTAATTGATCTCCTACCTCAGTGGTGACCCAGCTCCTGAGTTGTTTCACTGGGAAAGGAAGAGATTGACCCTGGGGGTGGGGTACTTCCAGATCCAAGCCACAAAGAAACATGACACCCATGGGGTGGAGGTGGAGTAGGAAATGCCACAACAAGATTTCCAGCTACCATCTTCACCCATAGTTTGTAGGTTTACAAAGGCCTCAGAATGCAATGTCCTAGCAAATAGCAAACTGAACCCACACTCAGAGATAGGGAAATTAAACATCAACATAATTAATTCTTTCTGGTTAAAAAGCAATGGTGTAGGCATTGCTTTGAGTCATGCAAGAAATATGAGGCTGATGAGTCAGGCAGGTTGCCAGGTTGGCTCCCAGGTGTGTAGGATCCTGTTCTGGGTGGAGACATTCCAAACCATTCCTGCATAGCCCAGTAACCAACCTTCCTCCTCACCCTCCTTATAAACTGTCATTGCTGTTGGCACTGGGCTAGAATGCCAAGTCCAACATTAATCTTTCAATAGCTCTCTATACACTCTAGCACCCAGGTTTAAGTGCTTAATATAAAAGCTAGACTGACTGATTAATAGGGACAATAGGCATCTTTCTTGAGCAAAGACTCCTGCCCAAATATTTGGAAATGATTTTCTAAGAACCAGGGTGAAAGTGGCAGGGGGAGGGGGGAAATCCCACAAAACACCAGTTCTGCGTGGGCTGGCATTAATGTGAGTTTAAAATCAAATGCCTTGCAACAAGGTGATCTCATTCACAGAAAGAAGGCTTTATAAACCTGGTCTAGCTGAGATTCTCAGCAGAGACTTGAGATTCAAATTTCCAGCAGCTGGAATAACTAAGACTGGAGGGGGTGGCTAGAAATCACAGATGGCTTTCAGTTTTCTGTGCTGGTTACTTTTCCAGAAGCACCCACTTTTCTTCGTTCATACTCTTGACTGAGTTGTCCCTCCCAGAGGGGACTGCATAGGGAATCGTCCCACCCACCAGCAATGTAAGGGAATTCTATCTTCTCCCAAATTGGACAGATCAAGAATCAGCGTCACCAGGGGAGGCAACAACATAGTGTTCCAGTGGGCCCACCCAACCTGCTTTCCTATGAGAAATCATTTCAAGAAAGGGGCAGCCAAAGAATTTTGATTTATTTACTCCTGAAAACTATCCATAGTGGGAGGAAGGGAGTGGATGAAGAGCTGGAAGAAACAATCTAGGCCTAGGGGTCATAGATCTAGGGGAGACCTCAGGGGTCACTGGACAAGAACATAAACTCATCGAGGATAAAGACTGTTAGCCTAGCACCGTGCCTAAAACATCAAAAGTGCCTAAATAAATGCTTTTGATTGATTTGATCTAATCACATCAGAGGCCTTAAGAGGACCACAAAGGTGACACGGGTAAGTCACTCTCAGAGCCAGGATTTGAACCCAGGATTTGAACTCCAAAGCCAATATTCTTTCTGCCATATCATGTTATCTCCCAATGGAAAATGGTCAGTAGAGAGGATGAATGACCAGCATCAATGGGCATGTTTTCCAGTTTCCAGCTGTGAATCTACACACATCATGGTATTCCAAGGGCCTACGATTTTTGCGACCACCGATGCTGATCTCAACCTGTCTGCCTTTGACTGAAACTTCTCTCTCCAAGGTCACCACTGATCTCTTTGTTGCTAATCCGATGACCTTTTTGCAGTCCTTGCTGCCATGTCCTACACTGCTGACCACCCCCTTCCTTTTGAATACTCCTTCCTCTCTGATTTTTGTGACCCAGATCCACCTTGGTTCTCTTCCTACACAACCAACCTTCTTTGTCTCCTTTGAGAAATCATCATTTATGTCCTCCCTCCCCCCTTGTAGATTCCCCCCCCCAGTTCTTTTGTTCCTTTCTCTGTTGTCTCCCCCAAATGATCTCATCTCAGCTCTCCAGGATTCGACCAATGTCTTTATGCAAATGACCAACAGATTTACATATTCAGGTGACATCTTTCTCCTGAGCTCTAGTCTGGCATCTCCAGCTGCCTACTGAACATCTCCATTCCTATGTCCCATTGACACGTTAAACATAACATGCCCCAAACAGAACTCATTATCTTTCCCACCTTAAACCCTAGCTTCCTGATTTCTTTCAGGCTTCTATAATTTCAACTTCAGAGCCATCCTTAATTCTTTGCTCTCTGTCACTTCTCATATCCAATTAACTGCTAAGTCTTATCAAGTTCAACTTCTGAAAAACTTTCTCACCTGTCCCCTTCTCTCCATTCATGGATAACTATCCTCATTGCTTTTGGCCAGGACTATGCTAACTGGTGCTCTTGCATTCAGTCTCTTCCTTCTCCCATCTTCCCGTCTTCCACTTCCATCTTCCAGTTGCCAAATGGATACACTCAAGGCAGAGGTCTGACTGCATCACCTTCTTGCTCAAGAAATTCCAGGGTCTCCCCATTGCCTTAGGAAAAAATTCAAATTCCTCTGTTTGGTGTTAGAAACTCTTCCCAATATGGCTCGTCTATCCTTCTAGGCTAATTACAAATCAATCCGCTTCATGTGTGCTATATTCTAGCCAGACTAGCTTCCTTGGTTTTCCTTTTGTGTGGCATTTCTCCAGCCTCTTCACCTTTGCACAGATGATCCCCCAGGCCTGGAATGCTTTCCCTCCTCACCTCTCATCCTCACCTCTGTGTCTTGGAACTCCTAGCTCCCTTTAGGGCTCAGCTAAAGTGACACGTCCATCCAAGAGAACGTTTCCAATTCCACAAACTGTTAGTGGCCACCCACCTCCTAAACAAATCTCTGTTATTTTGTACATATCATGTTTACTTCTCCATAAACATTTTGCAACCCCCTCTCAATAGGCTGTAAGCTTCTTGAAGGCGAGGACAGTTTCACTTCTGTTCTTTTATCTCTAATTCCCAGCAGAAGGCACGGCACATAGCTAATGTTTAATAAATATGTTGGTTAAGGCTCAGAGAAGTTAAATGATTTTCTCAGTCACCCAGCTAGGTGGAACCTAGACCTTCTGACTCCCCATGTGTCCAGTATGTCATGTTCCTATCTGCCTACCTGTCTGTGTCTGTCTGTCTGCCTATCTACCATCCATACATCCATCCCTCTTTTTGTCTCTATCTATTCATTTATCAGTCTATCCATATCCATCTATATATCCAGCCATATTTATACCCATCCATCCATTTATCCAACTATCTATCCACCTATCTTCCTCTCTATCCATTCATCCATCTATCCACGCATCTACCTACCTCTTTATCTATCCATCTCTATATCTACCCATCTAGCTCTCTCTATCCATCCATCTCTCTATCCAGCCATCTATCTTTCTATCCAGTCAGCCAGCTACCTACCTATTCATTGGCTAGTTATTTATGGGCAGTGGTAATGTAGTGGATAGTGAATAGAGAACTGGCCTCAAAGTCAGGAAGACCTGAGTTCAGGTCACGTCTCTGATGCATTCTGGCTGTGTGATCCTGGGTAAATCACGTAAATTCTTAGGAGTTTTCTTAATGGGAAGCTCTTTACACTGATGAAATCATGAATCTCAACAAAATATATGTAGACACATGCTCACATATAAATATTTTTTAACCTCTGATTTCATGAAAGTAGGCAGCTCCTGGTGAGAAACATCATCCTCTAGTGAAGATGGGCATCTTTGCCACAACTTACAAACCTTTGAAAGCTGCCCAGGACAGCAGGAGGCTGGGTAATCAGCTTAGTCATTGAGCCAGGAAGTATCAGAGGCAGGCTCCAACCACTAGAATCCAGGGCAGCCTGACTCCAAGGCCAGCTCTCTGTATACTAAGCTACCATATGCTTATCATAGACATAAACAGAGCATTCCTCTGCACTAATGTCTTCTTCTGAGAGATAAAATGATTCAAGGGGAAGAACTCTGGATTTGGGTTCAAGTCCCAGCTCTAAACCTTGTTGCCTGGGTGACCATGGCAAGCTGCTTCATCTCTGTGAGCCTCAGTATCTTTACATGTCAAATCCAGTACTTGGGCTGGTGGCTTTCTAGATGGAGTCAGCCAGTCAATCAATAAATGTTTATTAAGCACCTTCTATGTGCCAGGCACCCTGCTAAGCACTGGGGATACAAAAAGAGGCAAAAGATGGTCTTTGTCCTCAAGGTGCTCACGTTTCAACAGAGAGGATCCTAGGGTTAGGGCAGGGAGGTGACCCTCAGTTTTTGTAGAAGGCTACACAGAAAAGCATGAATTCTGTCAGATCTTGCCAGGCCGGAGAGGTTTGGGGCAACTGACCTGGAAATGGACAGTAAGTCTGTCCTCTGAAAACCAGCCTCAATTTGGAAAGACTTATGACTAGGCTGGAGCCAGCATGCTAATTCTCTCTCATGCAAAAATTCCTCAAGTCAGCCTGTGGAGCCCTAGAGGGGCCGAATTCATGCTGGTGGTAGGAATGGCCACCCCAATGGCCTCACAGGTCCTTCAAGTAATGAAGCATTGAAGTGTGTGTGTATGTGGATGTGTGTGTGCGCGTGCGTGTGCGTGTGCATGTGCGTGTATGGGTGTCCATGACTATATGAATATAGATATTCTACAATCTCACCTTCCATTCCTCTGTGTGCTCTATACATGAATTTTTAACAGATAAAAAAACCACTGTTCCCATTGAACCTATTATTGCTGCAATTGTGGTGGTCGTACTCACCATATTGTTTGGACTGTTCGCAAGAAGAAAAAAGATAATGAAGGTACCTGGGAATTCTAGGATGGGGGAGGGGAGCTATCGAAATCATCCAAAAGCCAAAGGGCTAATTGTACAGAGCTAGGAGCAATTTTCTATCCTGTTTCCTTTCCAAAGGGAGGGGTGCAGTGGAAAAAAAAAACAACACTGAACTTAGAGTCGCAGGACCCAAGTTCAAAATCCAAGTCTTCCACTTAGTACCTGTGGGATTGTAGGGGAAATCACTTCATATGTCTAGGCTTCAATTTCCTCATCTGTAAAATGAGAAGCTTGGACCAGAGGGCCTCTGAGGTTCCTTCCAGCTATAGCTCTGTGAGACTATGAACTTCATCTTCCTAAAACCCTAAATGAGATGGTTAAAATTAAGGTTAGCCCTCCCTCAGACATGTAAAATCATTTCTGTTGTGTTTTGCTTTTAGCTCTGCATTAAAGATAAGAAATCTCAAAGTGATACATCTCTGTAAGTATTTGGTGATCAATGATTTCCTATAGGGTATCTGGTAACCAAACTGTAACTAAGGTGGGACAATGGGGCTTTGTCTCAGGGTCCCAGTGGAAGGAATCATCCCTCTCTGTGGCAGCTTGCTTTCCCTGCATTCATAATCCTCTCCTATTCCTTGGCCTCGCTGCTTCCGCAGGGTCTTGTGGTCTTGTTATGCCTGTCCCAGGGCTCACTTTCCCTACTGCTTTGCCCCTCTGCCTCTTACCAGTTGGTGGTTGAGGTTAGAGATCTTTGGTTGAATGATTAATCCAGTTTCTCTTCCGAATGACTTCACTTGGACAGACTGATCTCATCACTTCCCCACAATTGTATCTCTGCTGATAATCCAAGCGGATGGTTTTCCTTGGGAAATCCTTCTCTTCGAGGGGTTAGGAGGAGGGACAAAGAGAATCTGAGAGTATGCCTACCTTTAGTAGGAAGAGAAGTGAGGTAACTACCAAGGACAAGCTAGGTTGGCAGGCTGCCCAGACCTAAGCACCACCGTCAGCCTTGGGCCTTCAACTCCTTTTGAGCAATTTCTGGCTTATGAAACTGCCTTTTTATTGCCATGTGGTGTCAGTGACTGAGAAGGCCTGCCCCAAGGGAAGACACCCAGGTCGAACTCCTTCATGCTAGGGCTGGGAGCAAGGTTAAGGTTGCAAACGGCATCCTCAGTCCTAGATTTCTTTCCTCTTTGGGGCCTGTGTCAGTACTACTGCCTCCCATCAAAGTTGAGAAGCCAGTGGGCAGAGTAGATGAATATGGCACCCTGGAGCTCTCCCCTATGTTCCATGTGCCACATTTCCCCATTGATGGAGTTTTGGGCATTCATTTGTGCTTCTTTCTCATTTTAGGTGAAGAATCAAGCAGCCTGTGAGAAGAGGGCAGTACAGTACCAGGGCCTCCCCGGGTGCAGAGTCTCTTGTGTACTCATTGCTTTTATTAAAATATGCTCCTTTTGGATGGTAGATGATGATGAAGAGGTGTTGGGTTAATCATTTAATGCCAGTCTATTTCTTTTAGCTAATTCAAGGCATTAAGAGGGGTTAAGGTAGTCATGATCCTTACTCTTGCATAACATCCCATTTCCTACCTCTACACTTTTGCATAAGTATCTGGAATTCATTTCTCCTTAGTCCCCCTTTCCTAGAATCTCTGATTCCTTTCAAAGTATAGCTCAGATAACATCTCTTAGGAGGGCCCTTTCCTAATCTTCCCAGTTATTAGCACCCAATTACTTTGTACAGATCGTGTCCCTCCCTGTCTACCACTCTTGCTTCTGGAATATAACACTCCTTGAAGGCAGGGAATGTTTTGTAGTCTTATTTTGTTTTTCAAATATTTTTTCTCAGTTCCTGGCACAGCATATGGTGAGAACTTCATAAATATTAGTTCAACTGAACTGAGTTTCCATTTAGCTTATGTATGATACGTTCTCAGTCCTGGGTTTGTATGATCTTTATTCACTTATGCACACGTAAGACTAGCATGAGATGGGGCCAAAGAAAAAATCGGTTTACAAGCGCCCCCTGCCTTCTGTTTTTGCACAACAATTTCTAGAGCTATGCTTGGTTATGAATCAATATATACTCATTGGATACATTTAGCCTAAAGTACCCGTCTTTCCTTAAAGTCAATGTATCTGTGGTTTTTTCCCCTCAATTTTTTGCCAGTGTGCATGCACCAATCCAAATTTCTTTTCTCCTCTCAATTTGTAGCTGTACAAGTCTCTCTGATAAAGGCCTCATTTCTCAGATTTATAGAAAACTGAGTCATATGTATAAAAATAAGAGCCATTCCCCAATTGATAAATGATCAAAAGTCATGAACAGTTTTCAGATGAAGTAATCAAAGTGATCTATATAACCATATGAAAAAAATGCTCAAAATCACTATTAATTGGAGAAATGCACATAAAATAATTCCGAAGTACTATCTCACACTAGTAGATTAGTTAATAGGACAGAAAAGGAAAGTGACAAATGTTGGAGAGGATATGGGAAAACTGAGACACTAATGCACTGTTGGTGGAGTTGGGAACTGATTCACCCATTTTGTAGACCAATCTGGAACTATGCCCAAAGGGCTATAAAATCATGCATACCCTTTGACTCAGCAATACATTGACCAAATGCCAAACGTATGCTTGCCAAAAAGACTATTTTACTGAGACACAAGTCAAGTGCTCTTATGGTGGTCAGAAAAAGCGATACAAGGACACTCTCAAGGTCTTCCTTAAGAACTTTGGAATTGATTGTGTGACATGGGAGACACTGGTATGAGACTGCCCAGCATGGCATGCCCTCATCAGAGAAGTCACTGTGCTCTATGAGCAAAGCAGAAATGAAGTAGTTTAAAAGAAATAAGAGATGCACAAATTTAGAAAATCCACCCCAAATGTTCACGTGGACTATTGTGCCTGACCTGTGGTAGAGCATTCCAAGCTTGTATTGGTCTGATCAGCCACAGTTAGATATATTGTAACTTGACTCTAATATAATGATGTCATTTTGGTCCTCTTTAAAACAAAAGATGACAACCAACCAACCACTACTAGGTCTGTATACCAAAGGAGAAAAAAAAACAATAAGGAAAAGTGCCTATATGCACAAAAATGTTTGTAGCAGTGCTGTTCTGGTGGCAAAGAACTGGAAATTGAGGGGATGCCAATCAATTAGGGATGGACTAAACAAGTTGTCACGTGATTGTGATGGAATACTATTGTGATATAAGAAATGAGGAGCAGGATGCTCTCATAAAAACCTGGAAAGACTTACAAGAAATGATGCAAAGTGAAATGAGTAGAACCAGGAGAACATTGTACACAGGAACAGCAATATTGTAAAATGATTACCCGTGAATGACTTAGCTATTCTCAGCAATAAAATGATGAAAGGCAACTTTGAAGGACTTATGATGAAAAATGCTATCCATCCCCAGAGAAAGAACTGATGGAGTCTAAACATAGGTCAAAGCATACTTTTTAAAAAACTTCCTTTATTTTTCTTGGGTTTGGGTTTTTTTGTCTTTGTTTTCTTTACAACATGACTAATATGGAAATATGTTTTGCATGTTCATGTATAATATACACACATGTATAACCTATATCAAATTTCTTGCCTTCTCAGTGAGGGAGGCAAGGAGAGAGAGAGAGAATTTGAAACTCAAAATTTTAAAAACAAATGTTAAAAATTATTTTCAAATGGTGAGCTGGCAGATTTCAGAAAACACCTAGAAAGATTTGCATGGACTGATGCTAAAGGAAGTAAGCAGAACCAAGAACACATTGTACACAGTAACAGCAACATTGTGGGATGACCAGCATTGTTAGACTTAGCTCTTCTCAGCAATGCGATGATCTAAGACAATTCCAAAAGACTCATGATAGAAGAATTATAGAGTCCGAATACAGATTGAATACAGAATACTATTTTCTCTTTTTTTTTTCTTTCTCATGGTTTTTCCCTTTTGTTCTGGTTCTTTTTTCACCACATGACTAATGTGGAAATATGTTTAATATGATTTTACATGTACAGCCTGCATCACATTGATTGCTGTCTTAGGGAACGGAAAATTTTAGAAATCAAAATCTTTTAAAAGTGAATGTTGAA
Organism: Phalanger gymnotis; assembly: GCA_028646595.1. Taxonomy (NCBI): domain Eukaryota; kingdom Metazoa; phylum Chordata; class Mammalia; order Diprotodontia; family Phalangeridae; genus Phalanger; species Phalanger gymnotis. The sequence goes on from CM053627.1 coordinate 30,833,410, forward strand.
AAACTAAAGACAAATAAATAAAACACTTGTTTTCACATGTAATTGGGCGAAAATAAAATACTAAATAAATATTTCAAAAATTTTTATTGAAAACTAAAACATACAATAAGAAAAAGAAACATTATAAACTTAAATTTTGAAACAAATATAAAATAAGAGAAGAAAAAAGCATTGTCATGTGCACAACAGAATGTAAGAGGATTCAAAATATACAGAAACAAATTTCTGTTTTAAGAAAGCCTATATAATAAACACTACACATTGTATTGAGAACTGTCCATCTTTTCTTTGCTTCCTTGTAAGTTTTCTTTTGTTCTCTGCTGTGCACTTCTTCTTACTTTGTTCTTTTTTTCTCCCTTCCTTCCCCCCCTCCCAGAAGGCTACAATTAAGCTCAGATACATGCACACACACACACACACACATACATGCACATATCTACACACACATATATACATATACACATATATACTCATACATACACATATACATATATTTATATGCGAACACATACACATAAAGATAGATATACATACATACATATATATATACACTTAACATACACATACATATACTTAGATATCTATAATCACACTCATATATAGACAAATACATTCATATGCATCTATGTAAGACCGTACTATACTTATATGTCCTCTGTTTCTGTGAGGGTGGCTAAACTCTTCCTTCATAAATCCAAGTTTTTCAAAGTCCACCAATTCATCATTTCCTACACCACAGCAATATTCCAACCTAATACTGTCTAGTTATTTTAGATAGTCCAAAACAACATTGATGAATACGGCTGACACAAAGTGCAGTTTCCCTGTTTTTCTCTTTTGATTAAATTTATTTTAGCCTTAAATTTATCTGAGGGCATAATTACCATCCCTGCTCCTTTTTCCCTAACAAATTCTACTCCTGTTCTTTATTTTATGTTTGTGTTTATCTCTTATTTCCTACCCCTCCTGACTCCTCTACTTTACTTCTACTTGCTACCTTGCCCTCCTATTACTTAACCTACTCTCCCTTCAAGGATCCTTCCCTTATCTTCTCACTCCCATTAATCCAAATACTCTATATTCTCTTTATCCTATTGCCTCACCCTCCCCTCTAAGGATCTCTCCCTTATCCTCTTCCCCCTCCCTATCCCCTTAGCATTTTATTTCTTACTGAATTTAGAAGACTTTTATATTCTTCTAGATATATGTGTATATATATATATATGATATATATATGATATATATATGTATGTGTGTGTGTATGTATATATGTATGAGATATAAGACAAGTGTAGGAAAATCTACTTTCCCCCTTGTTCTAATGCTTCAGGACAGTTTTCTTTAATTATTTCTTGTATTATTATACCAAGATTCTTTTTTTATCAGAGCTTTCAGGTAATCTAAGTTTCATAAGTTTCACATTCTCTTCTATTTTTTTCACTCTTTACATTTCGTTTTATTATTTCTTGGTGTCTTATGATTTCCTTGGCTTCCCTTTGCCCAATTCTGATTTTTAAGGAGTATTTTTCTTCCTTAAGACTCTGGATTTCCTTTTCTAATTGGTTGACTTTCTTTTCATAATCTTGTTTTTCTTGGATTGTTATTTGTTTTTTGTTTTTTTTTTTTGGTTTTTCCTCAATTGCTCTCATTTGATGTTAAAGATCTTTTTTAAGCTCTTTTATGAATTCTTTTTGGGCAGGTGACTATTTGATATTACTTTTTGGGGTAAGAGATGGTTTCTTTGCTGTAGTACCCTCCTCTGAAGCTGAACCCCAGTCTTCTCTATTCCCATAGTAACTTTCTATGGTTGGATTCTTTCTTCTTTGCCTGCTCATTTTTTTTTTTTATTTGTAGCAGCTCACTGGGGATGGTGCCTCTGGCCTCAGATCCTCCTTCAGTTTTCCCCTCTAGCCTGGAACTGAAACCAAGACCTCTAGCCTCTTGTAAGTGCCCATAGCCAGTGGGGTCCCAGCCCCACTGCTTCTGCACTCAGTGGGTGTGTGCTGGATCCTTCTCACTCAGGTTCATGTCTCTGCAGCACAGCTGAGTCTGGCATTCTTTGTCAGCTGAGGTTCCTTCAATCTTCCCCGGCTCAGGCACCCAACTCTCCTCACTGTCCAGAAGGTAAATGTTCCTGTGGCTTAGGCAGAGGTGACCTCCCAGCCCAGCTAGCCCTAGGGCTCTCCTTATTGTTTAAGTGGAACTAGACTGGAGGTGTTTACTCTTCACAGGGACCAAACCTTGTTCTGAAATTTTTCTTCAGATCTTCTTCAATTGTCCCAGGAGGACGACTGTTCTGCCCCTACTCTTATTTATTTTTACCATCTTATATTTGCCCTGAGGTGCTATTTGTGGGGAAATCTGGAGAGCCTGGAATTCTCTGACCTGTTCCTCCATTTTCCTAAATATTTTTTTAGAAAGAAAAATGAAAAAAAAATTGTAGCTGTATTTCCCCCCGACCCCCCACCCCACCAAAGTTACCGAGTTGCTTAACAAATGGTTATCCAGTCCTGGCCTGCTTGTGGTCCGCCTGTGAATTTCGTCTTTGTGTCTCCACTGCTCAGCATAGTACCTGGCACATGGTAGGTTCTTAATAAATCTTGGCTGATGGTGAGTGGGGGATAATTCTTGTGAAGACTTCACAGAGAGAGAAAATATAAAAATTACTTTTTTTTATTTCTGGAATAGGCAGGGGCAATGAGAGGATGGAATGGACTCAGGGTTTGACCTTGTAGCAATATGATTACCTAACTCTCAGGAATTCAGGGCCTGGGGCAATACGTGCCTCTCCCTCGGTGCTAGTCACAGGGTGGTTACCAAATAAGGACAAAAGAACTGCACGCTGATTGTTTGTGCCGTGCTCCTGCAAGCTCCCCCCCCACCACACACACACTTTTTCCTCATTCCTCTTCCTTACCTTATGTGATTTGCATTGGCTGTGTTTGATTTCCTGGTTCTTTGCCTAGCTTGTAAGCCCGCCTCCCAGCCAATAGAGAGGAGGGATAGTGGTGGGCGGGAATTCTTTTGCCATAGGATATATGTTGGTGCTTTGCTTTTGTGATCCTCCTTCTTTCACTAGATCGTCCTAGCGGAGGTGATGCCCAAATCTCGCGAGATTTGTAAAATAAAATTAATTCCTTTTCTGTCCCTATCGCAGAAGCCTCTGGGAATTATTGGGGTACTTGGGTGGTCTCGCCACCCCACACAATGGCTTGATTGGTGAAACCGCCTCTCTCCTCTAGAAGCTGCTTCTCCTACTCTTTCAATTTTAGGACCTTTTGCATTTTCCTCTGTAAAAATGCCGAGCTGCCAGAGACAGAGGAAAGGTCTTTATTGATAGAAAAAGCGGGAGAAGAAATGGACAGAATGCATAAAGTCTTAGCAGGAGTGTTGCTAAGTAGTCAAGGCCAAATCTTCCTTCCTTATGGCTCCCTTTCTTCTTTAGCAGCTTCAGCCGGTCAGGGAGACAGATTACGAGAAAGTTTGATCTGGGGTTGTTGTTGGGGGTTTTTCAAAATTTTCTGAGTGGCAACAGCCAGAGTAGCAGGGAGGCCTCCAGATCGGTGGATTTTAGAGCTGAAAGAGACTTTAGAGATTATTATCTAGCTTAATTCCTTAATTTCGCAAAAGAGGAAAATGAGATCCAGAGAAAACAGTGACTCGTCTGAGGTCACATTGGTAGCAGAACCCTGATTCCAACTGAAATCTCTGTACTCTAAACCCAATATTCTTTGTCATATCTCACCAGGTAATCATTTTGATGGGGTGCTTGTGTGCCTGTGCCTGGACCCCAATTCCAAAATAAAAATAACATCTCTCCCTAGCCTCAAAACACTATCCCTAGCAGTTTTTCTCTAGCAAAATAGGACAGCATGCCCTAGCAAAACGCTTATCTCTCCTCCTGATACAGTGGACAGCTGCACCTATACAATTTATTAGTTTGACCAGTTGTGTGTGTGCATGTACTGGAGAGGGCCAGGGCTGTCTGGAATGAATTTGCAAAGTCAAGCATTCTTTAAGAGGCTGTGTACTGGGTCATAAAGATATTTACTACTCACTGGCCTATCATGTGCATGCCATACTTAGGCATATGTATACTCCCTTACATTTATCTTGTCTAATAAGACATTGATGGAAGCAACCTGGGTATTTCCCAGTCAGCCCTGACCATTAGTTGACTTAGTGACATTTCAGGCCTTAAAACCACACCTCCATATAGCCCCTCCTTAGGCTATTTCCCAGTGAACTCTGGGTAAGATACCGGCACAGTAGATAAAAAAAAAATGTGTTCCTTTAAGAACTGACTGCCCCTTAACCACTCTCTAATCCCACCCCAAAACACCTAATTAACATATTTGGCAGGTTTTACCATCAAATATCCCATACAAACATTAACTGCATCCCTCTAAGGTTGCAGGTTCCCTAAGAACTCTTGCCTGCTGAAAAGTATAATAAATCTTTGCCACCTTGACTTAAAGAATGCTTGACTTTGCGAATTCATTCCAGACAGCCCTGGCCCTCTCCAGTAGTTGGATCCTGGAGGGGTACCCCCCTCAATGACCCTGTCTAGGAACTCCAGTCTTGGGGTTCCTGGACCTCATCTCCCAACCCTCAACAATTTCACTTCCATAAGGTACAATTTCTCAAAGCGAAATACTTGGAGATTCAAACACTCTTGAAGACCAGAAAAAGCTCCTAAGGATGATTCAGTATTAAGGGGAAGTTGGAGACCTCACTGGAGGTCTTCATACAAAGCCCGGGTGATTCCTTGTCATTTATGTATGTGTGTGTGTGTGTGTATGTGGGGGTATGTATGTATTTGTGTGTATGTATGTGTATATGGATATAGATATTTAGATGGTTACATTAAAGTAAATATTAAAGTAATTTAGTGATATATAAATATGTCATTAAACTAATTCAATATAATTATATAGAATATAGTTAATTTAACTATATATAATAAAATTAATCATATACATTTAATTTAATGTATCTATTTATATCTACCTTATATTACATGTGTTTCCTTTATGTACAGATACATATAGATGTATATAACATACATATATGTTATAGGGCTATAATGTTTAGGTATAAATTGATCCAGATGACCAGTGAGATCACTTCCAACCCTGAAATTCTTTGATTCTGTGATTCTGAGAGGTTAGTATGATATAGAGAAGTGAACTTGAATTCAAAAGAGGCTTACCTCAGTCCTACCTCTGACACTCATTAATTATATGACTCTAGGCAATTTCTTTTACCTCTCTGAGCTTTGTTTGTCTCCTTGGTAAAATAGAAATAATAATACTACCTGTGGTGTCTACCTCTCAGGGTTGTTGTGAGATGCAAATGAATGAATGAATAGCTGGCTGGCTAATTAAATTAAATCAATGAATTAAATTGAATTAATTAGATAGGCTTCCCAAAAGTTTAGTTAGTTGCTAGGAGTTGGCAAGAAAGATTAGACATTTAATGTCTTAGCCCCACCTCACAAAATTACCAATTAACTTTGTTCTAGGACATGGAATTCTCCTGATGAACTCATAAGCAAAGTTATTCAACAGGAAAGAGTTTATTTACCCTTATAAAATCCAGTAGCCTTGACTTATGATAC
>CM053627.1:30844029-30888356 GCA_028646595.1 Phalanger gymnotis
ACCTTCAGAACCACCTTGGTTCAAGTTTTGCCTCTGCCCAGGACTGCCTCTGTGATCCTGGGCAAATCTAATAGCCTTTCGGAGCCTCAATCACTCTGTAATGCAGCACTTCTTAAATTGTGAGTCACAACCACATACAAGGTCTTGAAAAAATTGACAACAGTAAAAGGTTTCTTGAATGCATAATGACCAAAAATTAACTCAAAATCAAACGCATAATGAATCTGAGGTGTTTCTGGCAGTGCCTGCCCATGTTACGTGTTGTGCTGGGCAACTTTACTGCAGCCTTGGTTCTGAACACAAAGCATACACGCTTTGCACTGTGCATACCATCACACCCACACAGCACCAATGAACACTGCTGCTGAATTCCAAAAAGGAGTCATGAGTGGAAAAAATTTAAGAAACCTTGCTAACAGATGCCCACCTGCATCCATAGAGAGATTTTTTTCTCACCAGTAGTTCCCTATACTAGCGAAATCACAGGTCTATTCTTCCCTCCTCCCCTCCTAAAAAAAAGTGCCATGCTCTGGGGATTCTAAGACAAAAATGAAAGCCTCTGCCCTCAATGGACCACAATCTAAAGAAATAGGGTTATGCATAATAAAATTACTTGGATTTTTTAGTTTTTCTTTTTCAAAAATCTTTACTCCCTACCCTTCAGTAAATACCAGGAAGAAAATGAGCTGCATGTGAGTCACTTCCTTAATGCTCAGTCGTCTTCTCCCTTAAGTTATCAGAAGAGCATCAAGGTGGGTTTTTTTTTAATACATTAGTTATAAGCAGATTATCTCCGGCGCATATCATGCAAGACTTTTGCTTAGAGTTACATTGTATAACCAATGGGAATTTTAAAAGAACCTACAGTCAATTGGAAGAAACAAGTATTCTTAGAGGGTTTCCCAGGATGGTGCATTGGAAAGAGCTGGATCTGAAGCCAGAGGACTTAGGTTCAAATTGCACTCCTGCCATACTGGGCCAGTTCTTCCTGGATGGATTTCAAAAGACCTGGGTTCAAATCTTGCCTTTAACATGTGGCTACCTTTTTGAATGCTGATTGTCTCATCTGGTTTCTCCATCTGTAAAATCAAGACTGAGTTAAAGTAGATGTCCTTGGAGGTCCCTGACAGCTTTAGATCCTTGATTCTGTCCTATCCCAGGTCCTGAGACATGTTGCCCATCCATCAGAAATACAGGGGAGTTTCAGTCACCATGTTCTCCTTTCTTAGGGAAGTCTTTCTTTTGAAATACCTGATCTACTTGCCCTTATTTTTTCTGACGCTTGTAATCAACAGCAGCATCTCCATAAAAATGTTCCACGAACAGTAATACTAATCTGTTTCATTTGCATAGAGGTTTCTAGTTCGTAAAACTGGCTCATATTTATGGATAGTGTTTGCAATACTGTGTTGCAAATACCCGAACTTAGCCTGTGATGAAACACACTTTCCACTTGTCAGAAGAGAAATAGGTGACTATGGGTGTGGAATATTTCACGTACACTCAGACACAGTCACTGCCTGCTGGTTTTGCTGAATTGCATTTCTTGGATAAAAAGGGAGATGTTATGTAATGTGGGGCATATCAGGAAATAATTGTAATGTTAAAAAAAACCAAAATGCATTCATCAAACTTAAAAAAAAAAAAGATCACACAGTGCCTCATATGCAGGAAGTACTTAATAAATGTTTGTCAGATGAAATTGAATAAGCTCATTTGCTTCTTAAAACAACCCTATGTGGCCAAGGTGGTGGAGTGAGGAAGGAACCCTCTAAAACCCTCCAAAATTCCCCTCCAAACAACTAGAAACCACCTCAGCATTGATCTAGGAGCAAGGAAGCAGTTTACCAGCTAGGCAGGAAAAAAATCTGTCTCACTGGGGTAAAAGGGAAGCTACGTCCAAAAGCAGTAGCAACAGCAGCCAGCCTCATAGTAGGGGGCCTGCAGCAAGGCTCCAGGCCTGGGGAAATCCATCAGTGGGGTCTCACCCTTCTGAAAACCAGCAGCCCCCTGGGCAAGCAAATAGTTTGTGTAGCACAGCAAAGTCCTACCCCAGGGAACCCACACCCAGCACAAGTCACCAGCTAGGCCTTGACCCCATTGCTGACCAGTAATGAAGCCCCACTCCAGGGCTGGCCAACTGCAAGACCCCTCCCCTGGGGCCTGCTAGCAGAGAGACCTTGCCAACAGCTAAACCCCAATGGGGGAGGCAGAAAGGAGGCCACATACCTCCAGTATAAGCCAGAAGAGTAGACTACCCTCCAGTGAAAGCAAATAGCTAAGCCCTGAAGCCCAATAAAAGCCAAGAATAAGACCCTGAGACCCAGCACAAAAGCCTGAGACAGTGCAGGACCAGAGCCTAACTCACATAAAATACTGAGTCACAATAAAGGCAGAAAAAAATGAGCAAATAAACAAAAAAAGAATGACTATAAAAAATTACTATGGTGACAGGGAGGATCAAGGCATAAACTTAAAAGAGGACAACAGTTTCAAAATGGCTACATGTAAAGCTTTAAAGAAAAATGTAATTAGCTTTCAGGCCCAAAAAGAATTCTTGGAAGAGCTTTAAAAGGATTTTAAAAATCAAATTAGAGAAGTAAAAGAAAGATTGGGAAAAGAGTAATATAAGAGAATAAAGGGGCAATAACATGGGAAAAGATATACAAAAATTTACTGAGAAAAATAACTCCCTAAAAAATAAAATTGGCCAAATGGAAAAAGAAGTATAAAAGCTCGCTGATGAAAATAATTCCTTAAAAATTAGAATTGAACAAGTCAAAACTCTATGAAACATTAAAATATGATAAAACAGAATAAAAAAATTAAATGTGAAATTTCTTATCATAAAAACAATTGACCTAGAAAATAGATCCAGGAGAGATAATATAAAAATTATTGGACTACATGAAAGCCATGATTAAAAAAAAATCTGGACATCTTTCAAGAAATTATGAAAGAAAACTACTCTGATATATTAGAAACAGAGGGCAAAATAGAAATCAAAAGAATCCACCAATCACCTCCTGAAAGAGATCCCAAAATGAAAACTCTCAGGAACATTATAGCCAAATTCCAGAGTTCACAGATCAAGGAGAAAGTACTGCAAGCAGTCAAAAAGAAACAATTCAAATATTGTGGAACTACAGTCAGGATTACACAGGATTTGGCAGCTTATACATTAAAGAACCAGAGGGCTTGGAATATGATATACCAGTAGACAAAAGAGTTAGGATTACAAACAAGAATCACCTACCCAGCAAAATTGAATATAATCTTTCAGGGGAAAAAACAGATATTTAATGAAGTGGAGGATTTTCAAGTATTTCTAATTAAAAGACCAGAACTGAATAAAAAATTTGACCTCAAAACACAAGACTCAAGGAAAACATAAATGGGTAAAAAAAGAAACAAGAAAGAGAAAACATAAGAAAATCAATAATGTTAATCTGTTTATGTTTGCATATGGCAAGATAACATTTGTAACTCTTAAGACCTTTTTTACTATAAGAGCAATTAGAAGGAGTGTGTGAATATAAGGTGACTTTGATGGGATGATGTCCCCCTCAAAAAAACAAAATAAAGGCATGAGAAAGAAAATTACAGTGGAAGAAAGAGGGGAGAGACTGAATGGGGTAAATTATCCCACATAAAATAGGCATGAAAGAGCTATTATAATGGAGGAGAAGGTGGTGGCAGTGCCGGGCAAAGCTTAAACCTTACTCTCATCAAAACTGGCTCAAAGAGGGAATAACATACACACTCAGTTGGATATATAAATCAATCTTACCCTACAAGGAAGTGAAAAGAGACAGGGATAATAGAAGGGGGAGGGGGGACTGATAAAAGGGATGGTAGATTGGGGAATGTGGTGATCAGAAGTAAAACACTTGTTACGAGGGAAAGGGGGGTAAGAGAGATAAAGAGTAGAGAAATAGCTTATACAAATGAGGTACAAGAGGAAGAATGGATACAGAGGAATTAGATGGGGGAGGAGGGCTAGTAGTTTTGGTAATCTACTTTAATCAGAAGTAGGTTTAAGAGGGAATAATACACATATATTTAGAAGAGTATAAAAGTCTTCTAAATTCATAAGAAATAAAATGGTAGGGGCGTAGGGAGGGGGGAGAGGACAAGGGAGGGATTCTTAGAGGGGAGAATAAGGGAATAGGTAAAAGCAGGGTATAGAAGGGTGTTTAGATTTATGGGAATGGGAGGATAAAGGAGGGATCCTTGGAGGGGGGTAGGCAAGTAATAGGAGGGCAACGTAGTGGGTAGAAGTAAAGTAGAGGAGTTAGGGGATAGGAAACAAGAGATATGCACAAACATAAAAACAAAGATCAAGAGTAGAATATGTTTGGGAGGGGGCAGCTAGGTGGCAAAGTGAGTAGAGTACCGGCTCTGGAGTCTGGAGGACCTGAGTTCAAATCTGGCCTCAGACACTTGACACTCATACTAGCTGTGTGACCTTGGGCAAGTCACTTATCCCAATTGCCCTGCCAAAAAAAAAAAAGAATATGTTTGGGAATATATATGTCTATATATGTATATATATATACGTGTATGCATATATCTATAGCTATAGAGAAACATATCTAAACTTTATTGTAGCCTTCTGGGGGGTGAGAGGAGGAGAAAAAAAGAACAAAGTAAAAAAGTGACAGTAGAGAACAAAAGAAAATTCACAAGGAAGCAAGGAAAAGACAGACAATTCTCAACACAACATGTATTATTTATCATACAGGCTATCTTGAAATGAAAATCTATTGTTACATATTTTGAGTCCTCTCTTATGTTCTGCTATGCACATGACGTGCTTTTTTTTCTTTCTTACTTTGTATTTAAGTTTCAATATTTAAGCTTATGATATGTTTTTATTTCTTTTCTCTATTCTGTATTTGTGTTCTGGCCCTTGAATCTAATATAAAATTTAAAAAAAGAAAAAAATAGCATGGAGAGAAATACACAGTTAGTTATCATAACTATAAATGTGAATTGGATGAACTCTCCCATTAAATGGAAGTGGATAGAAGAATAGATTATAAACCAACTTCCTGCAATATGTTGTTTATAAAAGAGACACTTGAAGCAGAGAGATACACACAGGGTAAAGGTAAGGAAGGGGCTGGAGCAGAATCCCTTATGCTTCAGCTGAAGCAAAAAAAAAGCAAGAGTAGCCATCATGATCTCAGACAAAGCAAAAGCAAAAATAGATCTAATAAAAAGAGATAAGGAAGGGAACTATATCTTGCTGAAAGTTACCATAAACAATGAAATCATGTCAATACTAAACACATGCACCAAATGGTATAGTATCTAAATTTTTGAAGAAGTTGAATGAGGTACAGAATAGAATAGATGACAAAACTATATTAGTGGGGGACTTTCAACTTTCTCCTCTCGGAACTAGATAAATCTAACCAAAAAAAAAAAAAGACAAGAAAGAGGTTAAGGAAGTGAATAAAATTCTGGAAAAGTTAGATATGACAGATCTCTGAAGAAAACTGAATGGGAATAGAAAGGAATATACTTTTTCCTCAGCAGTACATTTACACAAAAATTAACTATGTATAAAAATTTCACAACCAAATGCAGAAAAGCAGAAATAGTAAATGCATCTTATTCAGATCATAATGCAATAAAAATTACATTCAATAATGGACAATGGAAATAAAGATTAAAAACTAACTGGAATTTAATAATCTAAACCTAAAAAATAAGTGGGTCAAAGAACAAATCGTAGCTCTTTTTGTAGTGGCTAAGAATTGGAAAACAAAGGGATGTCCATCAATTGGGGAATGACTAGACAAGCTGTGGTATATGATTGTAGTGGAATATTATTGTATTATAATTATATTATTGTATGTATAAAAATAATATAAAATATATAAATATAAAATAATAGAAATATATTATTGTACTATAAGAAATGACAAGCAGGATGATTTCAGGGAAACCTGGAAAGACTTACATGAACTGATGCATAGTGAAGTGAATAGAACCAGGAGAATGTTGTACACAGTAACAGCAATATTATTCGATGAAGGATTGTGAATGACTTAGCTATTCTCAACAATACAATGATCCAAGACAATTCCAAAGGACTAATGATAAAGCATACTATGTTCCTCCAGAGAAAGAACTAATATTGACTGAATACAGACTGAAGCATGCTATTTTTCACTCTTTCATTTTTTTCTTTTATTCGAGTCTTCTTGTACAAAATGACTAATACAGAAATGTTTTACATAATTGCACATGTATAACCTGAACCTGATTGCTTACTGTCTCAGGGAGTGGATAGGGGAGGGTGGGATAGAATTTAGAACTGAAAACTTTAAATAAAAATGCTAAAACAAACAAAAAAAAACACAACTAACGCTGTGAGGTATGCATCATTTCCATTTTACAAATGAGGAAAGTGAGGAAGATTTCATCACTTCCATTTTATAGATGAGGAAACTGAGGGATAGATTGGTGAAGTGACTTGGTTCATATAAGCTGACAAGGGTCTTCTGACAGCCAGCACAGTGAGGGCTTGACTAGAGTAGAAAGAGTGTGTACTGGAGCTTGAAGTTCTTCCTCAGACACCAGGCTGTGCAACTGTGGGAAAGTCTCCTCATCTCTGTGAACCTCAGCTGCCGCCTCTGTGAAGTGGGAACAAGAATACCTTAAGTATTTTACTTCACTGTGAAGCCAAGAGGATCCAATGAGATGACGGATACATATACATTTAACATACACACGTATAAAGCACTATATAAATGCTAGGTTCCCTTTGTTAGTAATAGGCTTTCATTTTCTGATGTGTGGAACTTCTACCATTAACAGCAGTTATTCATAACAGTAGTTATTTCCATCTTGTTGCTATTTCTGTCTTTCTGATCTCGTAATTTGAAAAATGGAGGCAGAAGAATCGAAAGGCTCCATTAAAATCTTCTGATTTGCTGAGATATTGAAAGGCTTTAATTAGTGGCAGCCTGGTTCAATAGAAAATAGGTTGCCCTGGATAGATTTAGAAAGACCTGGGTTCAAATCTTGCCTTTGCCACAAGGTCACTGCCTCTCTGAACATCAGTTGTCTCATCTGTAAAATGAAAATAACATTCTCTAATCTCTAATTTATGAGGCCGTAAGGGAGGTGAATCATAGGACCTGGGTTTGAATCTTGGCTCTGCCATTTACTACCTGTGTGACCATGTGCAAGCCATTTAACCTCTCTGTGTCTCAATTTCCTCATCTGTAAAACATGGGGGTTGGACAAGATGTTTTGTAAGGTCCCTTTCAGCCCTAGAAATATGATCCTATTAATTTAATCTCTCTGGGCCTCAGTTTCCTCATCTGTAAAATGTAGAGGTTCAGCTAGATGGCTTCTCAGGTTCCTTTTACTCTAGAATAACTGTGGTCACTAAAATCTTTCCATCTCTAAATACTATGACTTCGGTGTGAGGCCTCACTGTCTTTTTATAAGACCTCATTGTCTTTTTATACTTGTCATCCAACACTTGAAGATCACTGCCTTTAAATCTCTGCCTCAGGTAGTAAAGAATTCTGTTTATGGAGTGAAGGATGAAAGGCAACCTCATTTCCATTTATTGGGCTTTTAGTCTGGCATGCTGAACAGCATTCCAGAAAGGAAGCTGAAGATCAAGTTCTTAAGAGGGTGTTGTTAGTGGCAGCTTCTCTTTTTTTTTTTTCCAGTAGTTTTCCTTGTAACTCCTACCTGGGTCATTTTCTGTTTAGTTTGCCTTTGTAGTTCTCTGCCTAGCTTCCTTTCTTTCTTCTCTCTTCTAATACCAGATTTAAATTTTCATGGAGAAGTGGTGCAGGAGATTAAAAAAAAAAGATTTTGTAAAGAGAAAAGCTTTCCATAAACTTGTAACCAGTTTGGGGCTGGAGATTTACATCTCAAGCTTCAAAGTCTTCCTATGGTATTGCCACAATGACCTCTTCTGTCCAAAGAATCACAGAATTTTAAGATCTGGTCCAGAGATGTCAAACTCACCACCAATAGTCTTGTATGTAACAAAACAAAAGAAAAAACAAAAAAACAACTCGTGAGTGTGGCAGAGCCAGATTAAAATGTAACAGAGTATGCTACAACATAGATAATGCTGCTATGTGGTTTTCTAAGTCAATATACAGCCTGTAGGGATCTGTTTAGGATTGATCTAGTCCAACCCTCTCCTTTTAGATGAAAGAACTGAGACCCAGAGAGGGAGAAATGACTTTCCCAGCATCTCTCAACAAAGTAGAGTCAGAGCCAGACCAGAACCCAGGTGCCCTCACTTCCAGTTCAGTTTTCTCCAGTACTCAGTAAGGTCCCAACTCTCCTCAATCAGTTGCTGGCTAAGGAGAAGGGAAAATAGGGTCAAAGAATAGAATCTGGGAGAAGTGCAAAATTAGCCTAGTCCTAAGGATACTGTCCCCAGCTAAAGATATTGGATATTAGCAACACCTTTAAAAATTATCAATATCTTCTGTGTTTCCGTCACCTTCATTTCCAAATACCTCTTCCTTCCCACAGTCATCTCCTATAACAAAGAATAAAAAAAGGAAAGGAAATCAAAGCAGTTTCATGAAACTACCCAACAAATCACAGGCTCCACACTCACTGCCACGAAAAAGAGAAGCAGGTGAATTTTCTCATCTCATATTCTTGGCTAAGGTCGGTCATTACAAATATACTTGTTCGATTTCCTTTTGAAAATTGTTTCCATTTCCATTGCTGCATTCATTGCGTATGTTGTTTCCCTGTTCTGCTGAGTTCACTGTGCATCGGTTCATGGGAATCTTCCCATGCTTCTCTGAATTCTAACCCTAACCCTAAATACTCTAACCTTAACCCTAATCCTAAATTTTTTAAACTATGGTGCAGACCTCGATCCACATCCTGACCTGAGGGTGGGGGGCAGGGCTGGTGCTGATAGGAGGCATGAGCCTACTGTTTCTTATAACATAATTTTATCCCATTTCATTCATGGGCCATAATTCCTCAATTGCTGGGCATCTACTTTTAGTAAAGAAATTGGTCAATTCTCTCCTGTTCTTCTGAAAAAGATAGGAAGATATGACCTAGAGCAGAAGTTCACAAAGGATGCTCTGGGGACCCTGAGACTATTTTAGAGGCTCTATGAGCCCAAACTATTTTCATGATAATACTAAGATACTTTAACTTCTAACATGTTAAATATTGATGGATATGACCCACATAAAAAGAGTTCTTTGGGGAATTCTAAAAAAATTTTTAAGAGTACAAAGAAATTCAAGGCCAAAAATTTTGAGAACTGCTGGTCTAGACCAGTAGTGTCAAACTCAAACAGGAATAGGGCCACTAATTTGTACATAAAGATCACTGTGGGCAGCATATTTATTTGGTTTCAAAATATAATATGATCTACGTTTTATTATATTTTTATTTATTTTGTCAAATATTTCCCAATCACATTTTAATCTGTTTCACCAGCTTTGGGGAGTTGAGTCATGTGTTTGGCATGGATTGAGAAGTGGATAGATGGGCAGACCCAAAATTCATTAGTGGTTCAATGTCAACTGGAAAGGTCTCTGACAGATTGCCCTAGGGACTTGAGATTTGTTGTTGTGTTCAGTTGTGCCCAACTCTTTATGACCCTTTTTGGGGTTTTCTTGGCAAAGATACTGGAGGAGCTTGCCATTTCCTTCTCCAGCTCATTTTACAGATGAAGGAACTGAGGCAAACAGGGTTAAGTGACTTGCCCAGTCACATAGCTAGTGGTTGGCCCTGTGCTATTTTACATTTTTATGAAAGACAAATAAAGGTATGGATGACATCTTTACCAACTTTACAAATGACATGAACATGGGATGGACAGCTAACACACACATTGTTTGGCTTTCTAGGCTGATTACACATTACACTCCAGTCCAACTGGCCTTCTTGGTATTTCCCATCCATGACATTGTGTTTCCTGCCATCGTGTCCTCAAAAAGGTCATCCCCCATGTCTGGAATGCTCTCCCTCTTACCTCCACCTCTTGAGACCCTAGCTCACTTTAAGGCTCAGCTCAAGGGCTGAGACCTCAAGAAGCCTTTCCTGACTTCCAAAGTTATAAGTTTAGCCCCTTCCAAATAACTTGTCTTCATTTTGTATCTATTCTGTACTTAATTACCTGTGGATATGCTATATTCCCCCAGGAGAATGTAACCTCCTTGGGGGCAGGGCTTATCTCACTTTTACGTATGTCCAGTGCCTAGCACAATGGCTGGCACTTAGTAAATGCTTGTTGGCTGAAATGATCAGAACATCCAAAAAGGCCTGGACAGGAGAGGGATGGCAACCAGACCTGTGAGTCGATTGGCATTTCACTCTTGGAAGAAGAAACTCTCTCTTCCAATACAGATCAGCATCCTGTTTCTAATCTTAGAGTCACCTGGGCCACTAAGAGGTGAGAAGGTTTGTCCAGGGTTGATGCATTTGGAATGTGCCAGAGTCAGCATTTGAATTCAGGTCTTCCTCACTCTGAGGTCAGTTTTCTATCCATTAATCCATGCTGCCTTTCATAATAATACTGGGGCTGAAGCTAATGAGATGAAATTTAATAGGGATAAACCTTAGGGGCAGTGGGAGAACAGGCATTTGCATGGCACTTACTGTGTGGGCACTGTGCTAAGCACTTTACAAGTATTATCTCATGTGATCCTCACAATAAGCCTGCGAAGCAGGTAGATGCTATTAGCACCTTTTTACAGTTAAGGAATCTGAGGCATGTAGAGATTAAATGATTTGACCAAGGTCGCACAGCTAGTAAGTATCCAAGGATGAATTTGAAATCAGATCTTTCTCACTCTAGGCCCAACTCCCTGTCCATTGTACCACCTAGTTACTCTTACACTGGACCAAACTGGCATCACAAATACAATGTGGGGGAGGTATGACCGGTCTGAAAAGATCTAGGGGTCTAAGTGGACTGAAAAGTCAGTAGACAGAGGATGTGTAATGGTGTACTCCTATAATCATTTCCCTTCTGCTGAAGAAGGCTACAGTAGGCTTGAGCTCAGGAAGGCAGAGCTGCAGTCAGGCTAAATTCAACTAGAAATCCAAACTAAGTCCCAGGAGACAGTGGGGAGGGGTGAACCAGCCACATCGGAAGGGGAGCAGGCCAAAGCTTCAGCGTTGATGAGCAGTGAGTAGGCTTAGGTCCAGGAGTGGCCACAGCACTTACAGCCTGGGTAACATATGGAGACTGTATACACACACACACACACACACACACACACACACACACACACACGCACACGCACACACACACACACATACACACTCTCACACGAATGAATGAATGAAAGCTAATGTGATCTCAGGCTAGACTGAGAGACCCAGCTTTCAGGGATCAGGAGGTGATCAGCCATCTATAATCTGCCCTGGCCATGCCGCATCTGGAGGCCTGTGTTAGTTCTGGGCTCCACAGTTTAAGAGCTGGCTAGCATCCAAGCAGGGTGACCAGTTTGGTGAAAGGTCTTGATTCTATGCTATATGAGCATTAAGTGAAGGAGCTAGGGGTATTTAGCCTGCAAAACGGATAACTCAAGGGGGACATGAGAGCAGTTTTCAAATATTTGCATTGAAGGAGAAATAGACTTATTTCTACTTTGTCCCAGTGGGGGTGGAGGTGGGGCAGAACTAGGAATCATGGGCGGAGTTTGGACAGAGACAAATTTAGGCTTGATCTTACATTCCTGACAGTGAAAGCTGTCCAAAAGAGAAGGAGCTGCCTAGGCAGGGGGTAGAAGGCTTCAGGCAGAAGCCAATCTGTTGCAGAGGGGATGCCTCTTCAGGAGTGGGCTTGGACTATGCAGTCACTGAAGCCCCTTCCAACTCTGAGAGTCTGTGATACTTCTAAATAATCTGCTGGACAAATAAGCCAAAGTCTTCAGAAGGAAGGTCATAAGATCCTGGCTCTAAAGCTGGTAGTGCCATCTCCCACTCCCACCCTCCCAAGAACTGGCTTCAAACATGGACTCCACTTATTAGCTGTTTGATCTTGGGCAAATCACAACCTTTCTGAGCCTTATACTGTCTACAAATTGAGGATAATAACACGTATACTCTCTCCCTCATCGGACTAATGTGAGGACCAAATGAGATGATGGCTATAAAGGCCTTTGCAAACTTTTCAGTGCTATGTAAACGTCAGTTGTTAATATGATATAATAAATAGACATTATTATAGGGCTGTGCTTCTAGTAGTCAGATAAAAGGTGATAATTTGAAAAAAAGATGATTAAATAGTGACTAAAATGAGATCAAATGGATCAGAAAACATATAATATGTATTTAGAATCTCCTCTTCCCATCCTTCTCCAAGGGAGACTTTGATTCCTGCCAGGAGGAGAGCAGAAGATTGGGGCCATGAAGCTGTCCATGCTGCTCCCTTCTGAGAATCACATCTATGGGAATCTTGGGGCAGAGGAAGGACAAGATGGGAGAAGCTTACAGGATCATGGAATTTTGAGCTAGAGAAGACTTTGGGAATATGCTTGTTGGGCCTCAAAGACCAAAGATTGAGAACTGATTTAAAAGTCATCTGGTCCAGCCCTCTTACTTTACAAATGAGAAAACTGAGGTCCAAAGAATAGGGTTCACTTAAGGGTAAGTTGAGTTATGGTGGTGTAGTAGACAGAATGTCCCCAGTTGGAGTCAGGATGATCTGAATTCAAATCCTGCCCCAGATACTTAATAGCGTTGTGACTCTGGACAAACCTCAGCCTTTTTTCTCAAAATAGAAATTGTTATTAAATGGAACCTACTAACCCCATTCCTATAAAATGGGGATAACAGCATCTACCTTCTAGGGTTGTTATGAGACTCAAACAAGGTCACGTATGTAAGGCACTTTGCAAGCCTTAAATTGTTATGTAAATGTTTGTCATTGTTTCCCATTTAGGGTTTTCTTGGCAGAGATACTGGAGTGTTTTGCCATTTCCTTCTCCAGCTCATTTTACAGATGAGGAAACTGAGGCAAATAGGGGTAAGTGACTTGCCCAAGGCCACACAGCTAGAAGTGTCTGAGACCAGACAGAACTCAGGTCTTCCTGACTCTAGGCCCAGTACATGTAAATGTTAGCTATTATTATTATTATAAGCCTTGTTGATAGAGTATCTTCAGCCCCCTTAGTCTCTGCCCTCAGCTACTTCCCATTCATTGGTGTGAACCTGGGGCTCCTGAGGATACAGCCTTCTTTTCTGTTTTGCAGCTTAGTTCAGTGGCAAGAGGGCTGAATTTGGAGGCTAAGAACACAGGTTCAGATCATGGCTATGTCACTATATTAGCTCTGTGAGCCTAGATGGGTGAGACCTCAGCATCTGTCTCTTCTACAAAATGAGAAGGTTGGCTTGGATGAACTTTTAGCTCACTCCCAACTCTAGCACCGACCCTCAAAGGACTAAAAAGCCAAGTGGAATGGTCATGTGTCAGCCAGTGTCCTAGTAAATGTTTAACAACTGGGCTCTCCAAAAAAAAAAAAATGTACTCGGCATCTCAATTTTCTCCATCACCTTCCTAAGTCTTGACAATCAACGATCCCTTTGACAATCAACCAAGCCCTTTCAAGATATAATAAACAAATATAAAAATCCAAATCCAGCCTGTTCTCTGACCCTACACTTTGTTGTTGTTCTTCAGTTACGTCTGACTCTTTATGACCTCATTTGGGGTTTTCTTGGCAAAGATCCTGGAGTGGTTTGCCATTTCCTTCTGTGTGAGATGAAAAATCAAATAATGGGAGAGGCATCTCTAGGTAAAAGCAAAGTGAATTTATTGGATACACCCTCAGGAGGCGGGTGTCACATCTCAGTACTTCACAAGAGAGTGAGGCAAGGTACAAAGAAAATGCATCAGTAAATAAACTCTAACACAAAGATTTCCACACCCCCACCCCACCCCTTCTGTACCTTCTCGCCATTGGCTGGGAGGCGGGCTTACGATCTAGGTGCGAAAATCTAGACAAGAACCAGGAAATCAGAGCCGATCCATACATACTTCCCTTATTTGGCTACTGATGTGGCGATGATATGGCTAAGGTAAAGAGAAGGAGTGAGGAAGGAGAGGGGGACCTTTCTGGAGCAGAGAACAAACAGCTCACAGGTAGTCCATTATCTCCTTATCTGATAAAATTCTTGTGCTAGCACCAAGAGAGGGGGAAGGGAGGGGCACCTACAGCTTCAGGCCCTGACTTTCCAGAAGTTAGGTAAGTCACTACACGGTTAAATTCCAAGCCTCTCCTACTCCTTCAGACATTCCTCATTCCAGAAATACGAGAAGAGAGTAGCCACTATATTCTTACCCTGTGAAGTCTTCACAAATTATATCCCTCTCACTTCTCTAGCTCATTTGACAGATGAGGAAACTGAGGAAAACAGTGTTAACATGACTTGCCCAGGGTCACTTGGCTAGTATCTGAGGCCAGATTTGAACTCAGGGAGATGAGTCTTCCTGACTCCAGGCCTGGCGCTCTGCATACTATTGTGCCCCCTAGCTACCCCTATATTACCTGTCCTGTAAAATTAGAGGTTTCTACCAAATGGAGGTCTCTTTTACCTTTAAATGAGAAAGTGTTCATCTTTGTTGTGTCATGGATCCCCTTGGCAGGCTAGTGAAGCCTGTAGGCCCCTTCTCAAAACAATGTTTTTAAATGTATAAGAAAATTAAACAAGTTAGGGACTGATCCCCTGCCCTCACCTTATTTTAAGATTGAGGAAGCTGGTATCTAGAGGATGGGGGTGACTGTCCCATGATCACACACCTGGTGAGTAGTAGAACCAGGCATTCCTTCGATTCAACAGCTCTGTTTTTGATAGAGAGGAAAGAAGGCTGGCTCTGTGGAGCCAGAGGACCAGGGTTCAAATCTTGCCTCTGACATTTACTCCCTGTGTGATGCAGGGCAAGTCACTCAGCCTCCCTGGGCCTCAGTCTCTTCATCTGTAAAATGAAGATGTTGAACTGAATGGCTTCTGAGGGACTTAGGCTTCTTTGTATAGTAGGCCATTTCAGAGGCTAAGCTTTCTTTTTCACACCAGATGGGGGTGGGAAGAGGATGGGAGAGGAGATGTTGTGTTAAGAATGAGCAGTGTTAGAGACTGGCTGGGCCCCAAAAAGGGCTTCTCCTTTAGGACACAGGGATGATGGGACCATCACGGCCATCCCATCCTAGATTCCCACCCCAATTGGTGAAGCAGCATGGTGTGAAATCACTGCCCTCCACAGCCTTAGCAGAAGAAGACGGGAGTCTTGGGTATGAGAAGCAAGACCTGGGAAAAGGAAGAGGAGGAGGAGGAAGGAGGAGAGGTTACTTTTTAATTTAAACTTGTAGGTTTTAAGAATCTGATTCAACAGCCATTTATTAAGGGCCTTCTGTGTGCTGCGCACTAAAAAAAAAAGATGTAAAAGGATGTAAAGGAGGAGGAGGGGAACAAAGAGGAGGAGGAGGAGGAAGAGGGGATCCAAAGTAAAAACACATTTGGAAGAGGGTGGTGAGTTTCTTGCCACTTCAGGTCTTCAAGGAGTGGGTGACTGACCCTTGTCAGGGAGGTCACAGATGGGATATTCATTCAAGTGTGGGGTGGATTTTGAGGCCTCTGAGGTCCTTCCAACTTTAAGATTCTCTAACGGGAAGCACTGGTCCAAACGCTTCCTTTCTGCAGATGAGGGAATGAAGGGCCAGGAAAGAGCATGGATTTGCTCAAAGTCACAGAAGCAGAGCGAATTTGAAGCCAAGTCTCCTATCTGTAATTCTAGGGGTCTTAAGGAAACTCGGAGTCTCTTATGGAGTCGGACTCCTAGGATTGTACACAGAGCCAGAAATGGCCTTAGAGCCTTTGGGTCCAACCCTCTCATTTTAGGGAAAAGGAAACCGAACTCCACAGCAATTAAGGTCATAGAGGTAGTATCAGGACTGGGTTTTGAACCCAGGTCATCTGATTCTAAATGTCTCCCACTTTCCCCTGTATCACACTCCCTCTGGAGGTTATCTGTTCCAACCTCTTCATTTTACAAATGAGGGAACTAAAACCACTTATCCTGCTTTTTGGTGGCTCAGTGGGTCTTTTGGGGTGGACCCATCATAGAAACATCTGCCTTCAGCACTTTGCTTGTAAGAGGGCTAAGATGGGTGGGTGCTATTGAGTGTCAGGTTACTTCTGAGGGTGGCGCCCTCTGAATGAGGGCAAAGTAAGGGAGACATGACAAGGCCCAGGTGATAGGAATCTCTGGGCATGGGGTAGAAGGATACAACTATAAGAACACAGGAATGAATAGGGCAGCGGGGGTGGACAGCTGCCCTAGTATGACTAATCTGAGAAGCATTTTATTTTAGATTGTCTTTTGTTTTTACATCACATTCATTTCTAAATATGCCCCTCCTTACCTTAATGATCCAGCCTTTCCTCTTAACAAAGATTAAAAAAAGTCAAAACCAACACACTTCTTGACTGCTTGGCAATATATGTAACATTCCACACCCATAGTCCCCCACCCCTGAAATGAAGGGAGGGAGATGCATTTTCTCAACTCTTCTCCAGGGCCACATTTGGTCATTGCAATTACACAGAGTTCCTTTTTTGGGGGGTCTTTGTACTTATAATGTCATCATGGACAGTGTTCTCTTGGTACTTGGTTCTCTAGATCAGTTCATTGTTTCTCTGAATTCTTCATCTTCATCATTTCTGATAATACCGTAATATTCCATTACATTCCTATACCACAACTTGTTCGGCCATTCCTCAATTGATGGGCATCCCTTCAATTTCCAATTCTTTGCCACCACAAAAAGAGCTGCTATATTTTTGTATAAATAAGTCCTTTTCCTTTTTTTTTTTTTTAAAAAAAATCTCTTTGGTTCTTTCCCCAGCAAATTGTTCCCCTTTTAATCACATCCAGCTTTACTGGACTTGTTTCTGTAAAAACTTTTAGATTTTATATAATTAAAATTATCCATTTTATTTTTTACATTTGAAAAACAATCTCTTTGGGATATGGAGCTAGTAGTGGTACTGCTGGATCAAAGGACGTGCATAGTTTCGTAGCCCTTTGGGCATTGTTCCAAATTGCTCTTCAGAATGGCTAAACCAGTTCATGACTCCACCAACAGTGCTTTAGTGTCCCAATTTCCCCACATTTCCACCAACATTTGTTATTTTCCTCTTCGGTCATAGTAACCAATCTGAGAGGTGTAAGGGGGTAGTTCAGAGTTGTTTTAATTGGCATTTTTCTAATCAATTATGATTTAGAGCATTTTTTTCATATGACTACAGATAGCTTTGATTACTTTGTCTGAAAACTGCCTGTTCACGTCCTTTGACCACTTATCAATTGGGGAATGACTTGTATTCTTATAAATTTGACTCAGTTTCCTATATTTTTAAGAAATGAGGTCTTCAACAGAAAAACAGAGTAGAACATTGTTTCACAGGTTTGATTATTGTGTATTTCCCTCCATCTTGTTTTTCCCATTTGCCCTTCTCTTTTTCCCTATACCTCCTCAAAAGTATTTTGCTTCTACCCATTGCCTCCCCTAATCTGCCCTACCTTCAATCAGCCCCCCTGTTTGTCTTATCCCCTTCCCCTCCTACTTCCCTTTAGGGTAAGATATATCTTCAACTGAGTATGTATGTTATTGCCTCTTTGAGCCAATTCTGATGAGACTAAGATTCATGCTCTGTCCCCTCCCCCTCCTCCATCTTCCCCTCCACTGTAAAAGCTCTTTTGTTTCTCTTTTATGTGAAATAATTTACCCCATTCTACCTCTCCCTTTCCCCTTCTCCCAGTGCCTTCCTTTTCAGTACCCCTTAATTTTATTTTTTTTACATATTGATCCCATCAAATTCAGCTCACACTTGTATCCCCTATGTACACTCCTTCTAGCTGCCCTAATAATGAGAAAATTATTGAGAGTTACAAGTATCATCTTCCCATGTGGGAATGGAAAACAGTTTAACCTTATTGAATCCCTTGTAATTTCTCTTTCCTGTTTATCTTTTTATGATCCCCTTCAATCTTGTATTTGAAGGGCAGCTAGGTGACACAGTGAGTAGAGCACCGGCCCTGGAGTCAGGAGGAACTGAGTTCAAATCCAGCCTCAGACACTTGACACATTTACTAGCTGTGTGACATTGGGCAAGTCACTTAACCCCAATTGCCCTGCCTTCCCCCCTCCAAAAAAAAATCTTTTATTTGAAAGTCAAATTTTCTATTCAGCTTTGGTCTTTTCATCAGGAATACTTGAAAGTCCTCTATTTCAGAGCTGTCCAACCTTATATTATCTTAGGGCTGCATTAAAATAAAATAATTATTTGAGGCTGCCACCCAGAATAAAAAATACAGTACACTAATAGAAAGTGGGGGAATGCACATCATTAATATGACAGGTGAAGGCGTGAAGTGCAAAAGCAAACACAAAACAACAAAGTGAAGACACAACAGTATAAAGGCAGGTGCATACTGACTAGTCTGCATTGTATAGATGGAACACATCCCACAGATGGATTGAAAATTCCGTGTGATATGTTCCGTCCATAATACTGCTTAAAAACACTAAAGAAAATTAACGTCAATGAGATTATTTATTAGTGATGCAATTAAAAAATCTAATATGCATTCCATGAAAATTATTTTATTTTTTCACTCATGAAAATTAAAACCCACAGGTAGGCCCACATAAAATCGCACTGCAGCCCCCAGGCTGTATTTTGAACAGCCCTGCTCTATTTTACTGAATGTCTATTTTCCTTCCTGAAGGATTATAATCAGTTTTCTTGGGTAGGTGATCCTTGGTTGTAATCCTAGCTCCTTTGCCCTCTGGAATATCATATTACAAGCTCTCTGATACTTTAATGCAGAAGCTGCTAAATCTTGTGTTATTCTAACCATGGCTCCATGATATTTAAATTGTTTCTGGCTGCTTACAATATCTTCTCCTTAACATGGGAGCTCTGGAATTTGATAATATTCCTGAGAGTTTTTATTTTCTGATATCTTTTAAGAGGGGAGCAGTCAATTCTTTCAATTTTATCCTTTGATTCTAGGATATAAGGGTGGCTTTTCTTGATAATTTCTTAAAATATGATACCTAGGCTTTTTTTTAATGGCTCTCAGGTAGTCTTAATAATTCTTAAATTATATTTTGAATATATTTTTCCAGTTGTTTTTCCAACAAGATATTTTACATTTTCTTCTATTTTTTTCATATTTTAAAATTTTGTTTGTTTATTGATATCTTATGGAATCATTAACTTCCACTTATTCAATTCTAATTTTTAAGGAATTATTTTCTTCAATGAGCTTTTGTACCTCCTTTTGCATTTGGCCAACTCTGCTTTCTAAGGAGTTTTTCTCTTCAATGGATTTTTTTACATCTTTACTATTTGGCTTATTCTGTTTTTAGGTGTTATTTTTTCAGTATTTTTTAGTGCTTCCTTTATCAAGTTGCTGACTTTCTTCATGATTTTCTTGCGTCACTCTCATTTCTTTTCCTTTTTATTTGATTTTTAAATTCTTTTTTGAGTTCTTCCAGGAATTCCTTTTTTTGGCCCTGAGATCAATCAATTCACATTTTTCTTTGAGGCTTTGGATGTAGCTGTTTTGACTTTATTTTCTTTTTATGTATTTTGTGTTTAGATCTTCCCTGTCACCATAGTAACTTTCTATGATCTGGCTCTTTTTTTTTATTGTTTGCTCATTTTTTCAGCCTATTTCTTGACTTTTAACTTTATATTAAAGCTTCCCTCTGCTCCCAAGGTAAAGGAGGCACTGTCCCAAGCTTCAGATTTTTCGTGTGCATGTTTTCAGACCAAGTTCTACAGGTCTGTAAGTTTTCAGTTCTTCCAAGGTGAAAGTCAAGAAATAGATTTGAAAAATGACAACTTGAAAACAACAACAACAACAACAACAAAAAGAACCTGACAATAAAAAGTTACTAGGGTTTCTATTTTGTTATTGCTGTTCATTCACAGCTTCACAAACAAGGTATTGGTGTCTGGGTATGAAAGAGTCAATGTTGACTTATTGGCAGCTCCTGACAACCTGCATTAGCCACCCCTTCGACTCCATGTAAAGCTTGGGAATTCAGTGGTACACTGATCTTATAAAACTTAGGAATTTGATGGAGCTCTGCCATGCCACCAAAATTCAGCAAAATTATTCAGGATACTAGGAGATCTTGATTTCCAGGATGATTGTGAAAAATTGGATAAAAATCCCAAGACTAGAAGGATGGATTCTGACAACCTACAACGATAGCCATTATTTCTTAAATACTCCCTGCGGGCAGAGCACTAAAAACTGTGGGGGTGGGGAGAGAGAAAGGAGGAGAGATACAAATTTTAATTTAGGTAAGATAGATTCCCTGTTCTTGTAGACCTTAAGGTCTAAAAGGTGGCTAAAGCTTCTACATTAAAGGATCAAAGGATAATCCAGAGGGCAAGAGAACTAGGATTACAACAAGGTATCACCTACCTAGCAAAACTAAATATAAGCCTTCAGTGGGAAAAAAAATGGATATTCAATGAAACAGAGGACTTTCAAGCATTCCTAATAAAAAGACCAAAGCTGAATAGAAAATTTGACTTTCACATACAGGATTCAAAAGAAGCATAAAAAAGTAAACAGGAAACAGAAATCATAAGGGATTCAATAAGATTAAACTGTTTCCTACATGGGAAAATGATATTTGTAATGCCTAAAATTTTCTCATTATTACAGCAGATAGAAGGGATATACATAGACAAAGCAGAGGTGCGGGTTGAATGTGACGGTATGATTATCTAAAAAAGTAAAATTAAGGGATGAGAAAGAATGTATTGGGAGAAGGGTAAAGGGAGAAGAAGAATGAGATAAATTATCTGACATAAAAAAGGCCTGAGATTTTATAGTGGAAGGGAAAATGGGGAAAGCAAGGGAGCACATGAACCTTACTTTCATCAGAACTGGCTCGAAGAGTCACTCGGTTGGATGTAGAAATCTATATTACCATACAAGAAAGTAGGAAGGGAAGGGTATAAGAGAAGTGGTGAGGAGGAGCTGATAAAAGGCAGTTTGGAGGAGGTAAAGGTTAGAAGAAAAACACTTTTGAGAATACCCCCGCTAAAAGGAAAGAGAGAATAAGATAAACGGGGAAAATAGGATGGCAGGAAGTACATAGCTGCTAATTGTTTCTGTGAGAAAAAAATTTTACAGTGAGTTTCTCTGATAAAGACTTCATTTCTCAAACACATAGAAAACTGAGTCAAATTTATAGAAATAAGTGCCATTCCTCAGCTGATAAATGGTCAAAGGATATGACTAGGTAGTTTTCAAAGTAATCAAAGTTACCTACAGTTATATGAACAAATGCTCTAAATCACTATTGATGAGAGAATTGCAAATTGAAACAACTCTGAGCAACAACCTCACAACTGTCAGTTTCGGTACTGTGACAGAAAAGGAAAATGACAAATGTTGGAGGGGATGTGGGAAAATTAAAACATTAACTATCTATTGGTGAAATTGTATACTGATTCAACCATTCTGGAAAGCAATTTGGAACTATGCCCAAAGGGCTATACCACTACTAGGTGTGTATCCCAAAGAGATAAAAAAAAAACAAAAAAGAAATGGACCTATGTGTACAAAAATATTTATAACAATTCTCTTAGTGGTGACAAACAATTGGAAATTGAGAGGATGTCTATTAACTGAAGAATGGCTGAACAAGTTGTAGTATGATTATGATGGAATACTATTTACTATAAGAAATGATGAGCAGGGTGCTCTTAGAAAAATCTAGAAAGACTTACATGAACTGATGCAAAGTGAAAGAGGAACCGGGAGAACATTGTACACAATAACAGCAGTAAAATATTAAACGTTATATTTATATCATATTTATATTATCATTTCTTAAATACTCCTTGTAGGCGGAGGGAAAGGGGTGGGGAGAATGGGACTGGAGTTAGGAATACCTAAGTTCAAAGATATTGTGTGACCCTGGGCAAATCACTTAACCCTGTTTGCCTCAGTTTCCTCATCTGTAAAATGAGCTGTAGAAGGAAATGGCAAACCAGTCCAGGATCTTTACCAAGAAAACCCCAAATGAAATCACAAAGAATCAAACACAACTCTTAAAACTGTGCTAAGACTTTGGGGACACTCAATATCTATATCTATATATCTATATATACATATACATATATTCATATATATATACACATATATTTACAATACGTGATATACATAAAATATATAAATATAATATTTAATAAAAATAAAGTATTAAATAAGATTTTTTAAAAGGGTGGGACGTAAAGACAACAATGCAGAACCCCTTCGAGCCAGGGTGATTTTCAACTTTGCGCAGACTTGCTGAGTGCTGAGAAGCATCTCCAAACTCTCTTCCTGTTGCTGAGGGTAAGTATTGTTTGTGCTTGCTTCTGTACCTCCCATTCCCATCCTGAGACTGCACGAAGGACTGGGCTTCCAGGGCACCACACAAAAGTTCCACAAACTCGTTAGAATGTTATCTCTGGCAGGTTTGGCAGAGTGTCCGTCCCAGGCATCCTTCAAGGCTCAGCTCAAGTACCACCCTCCACTTGAGGTCTTCCCCCACTCTCTCATTTCTTCCCCCATCCCTATTTGTTAGTTATCCTGCCCATTCTGGTAATATTATGTATTTACTTTGCATATATTTTCTATTCATTTATGCAGGATGTCGCGAAAGTTTTAGTGCGAGCTTTAAGCTTATTTTAACAGTTTAAAGCTTTAACAGCCTTTTGTTCTTGTGGGGGAAAACATATTGGGTGTCCCAAAAGCTTAGTGAAATTCTAAACTAGCTTAAAACTAAGGCTAGTTTAAAGCTGGGGCAGCTAGGTCATGTAGTAGAGGAAGAGCTGAGGACTGGAGTGAGGAAGATCCAAGTTCAAAGATATTGTGTGACTCTGGGCAAGTCACTTTACCCTGTTTGCTCAGTTTCCTCATCTGTAAAATGAGCTGTAGAAGGAAACGGCAAACCAGTCTTTGCCAAGAAAACCCCAAATAGAATCAGAAAGATTCAGACACAGCTCAAAACTGTGCTAAGACTTTGGAGACACTCAATAGTTGTTTTTTCCCCAGAAGAACAAAAAGCTCTTTGAGGGCAGAGACTATTTCAATTTTGTCTTTGTGTCCTATCCATAGCTTCTAGCACAATGCCTGGCTCATAATAGATGTTTTGATAAATGTTATATTTACATTTTTATATTTATAAATGTTTAATAATAGATGTTTAATAAATGCTTATTGAATGAATGAGAAGAACATTGAGTCTAGAAGTCAGGGGCGTATTGGTTTTGAGTTACGGCTGTTACTTTGTTTTCTCATCTGTAGAAGGCGACAATAATTCTTATTCCATATTTAGCAATGGGTTGTTATGAGGATCAAAGGAGAGAAATGCCTGTTAAGATGTTTTGTAAACAGGAAATTGTTATGTGATGGTCAGCTACTGTCAGTTACATAAGGCATCCCAGGCTTTTGGAGACCTGTCCTTAGCCTAGGTCTTTTCCTTCGTTCAAGTCAAATCTTGCTAGGGGAAATGGGAGGAATTTGTGCATTCTCAGGCTAGCCTGATGCTGCTCCTGGCTTTATGATACCCCCTGATTCCAGCATGGGGCAGTTCTGCAATTTTTGATGGCTCGTTTGGATCCCACTGTACGTACAGCCAAGATTGGTGGTGTCAGAACCAGTTCAAATGACTTTCCAAACCTAAGAGCTTGGGTCTAACTATATCGTAAAGGACGCTCACCAGACTGGAAATGGGAGCACCTTTGATACAAACTACAACTTGACTTCTTGATTGACGGGTGACAATGGATAAATCAGTCTGATTGCTTCTCTACATTTCTGTTTCCTCCTTCCTAAAATAAGGACTGATTTCAAAGGTCTCTTCAGTTCTAAGTTCTATGAACTTGGAACTTCCAAGTGTCCTATGATTTGTAACAGGATGGCTGGGCTGAGGCCCCGTGGGAGGGTGGTTTAAGTCTCAGGAGAAACTGCAAGTGCCTGGCAGCCAAAATCATCCCCCTCCCCTCCATGTGCTTCACCCTCAGCGACATTCCCCCTCACCCCCACTTCAGGTCCTCTTCAAGTTCACCAAGAAGCCTGAGTCACTTCCATATCAGCAGGTCCAACTTGGGCCCATTAGAGGAAAAACCTCAGAGGCCCTTTCTAGGGAAGACTGTATACATATAGGCCAAACCTTCGCAAACCCTTTTGGGGTGGGGGTGGGGGGATCCAGCTTCTAGTGGGACGACTTAGAGAGACCATCTAGACTAACCCTGTTATTTTACAAGTGTGGAAACCCAAGCCCAGCAAAAATCACCCAGGGAGCATGAAAGCAAATATCCCAAGTCCTCTGATTCCAAAGCCATTATTCTTTTTAACTGAGTGTTTTTTTTTTTCGATTAACAAGCATTTCAAAAAGGACTTAAATGAGCAGATATAAGAAGACATCCCCAACCTACCCCTTCATGGAGCTAGGAGGTCCACAGGTGTTGTTCTTGTTCAGTCCTATCTGACTCTTCAAGTCCCTACTTGGGGTTTTCTTGGCCAAGATACCGGAGTGGTTTGCCATTTCCTTCCACAGTGGATTAAGGGAAACAGAGGTTAAGTGACTTGCTCAGGGTCACAAAGCTTAGTGAGTGTCTGAGGCCAAATTTGAACTCAGGTCTTCCTGACTCCAGGCAACCATCTAGCTGCTTCAGGTGTTACAAAAAGCATATGTTTTTAGACTTTTGAAATATGTAACCAGATAAAAGCAGGAGAGAAAAAGGAATACACATTTATATGTTCTCTATGAAAGAAAGAGAAACGAAAGAAGGGAAGGATGGAGGAAGGAAGGAGGAGAGGAGGGAGGAAGGAAGGAGGAAACAAGGCAGAAGAAGGAAGGAAGGAAGGCTGGCTGAGTGCACAGCAAAGTAAACCGGGGGCCACGTCCAGGAGGAGTTGCTTTTTAAGCCTCTCAGGTCTGTTCTCCGGTCAGGAGAACCCTCTTTCCTCCGAGACCTTCAGGATGATGGGTGGTCCCAGCTTTGATAGTTGCTAAGCCAAGAGATCCTCCTTCGGCCTCCCGGTGTGGGGCTCTCCCCTCACGCGCTGCCTCAGCCTGTGACAGGGGCGGCGCCGTGGATTCTCGTCCCCTGATAGGGTGCCCCCAATTTGAAGCTTCACCGCACTAAGACTTTTGGGACACTGGGGGGCGGGTGCAGACAGGCAGGAGGAGGCTTGGTACGTAGACAGTAGGACCACAATGTGACCTTGGGCAAGTCACCCCCGAGCTCCGTTTCCTCCTCGATAAAATATGGGAGTGGGACCAGCGGTCTCGGGCGTCCCTTCCAGCCCCATATCTAGAGTTTCTCTTTCGCGTCTGGCTCCCGTTCCCTCAGGCACACAGTAGGCGCTTAACGCTTCCTGGCTGAGGTGACCTGTTGATTGCGGGGTAAGTAAGCGGTCGCTGCAGCCCCGCTACTGGGGAGACACTCTACGGCCCCCGGAACCTGGACCAGGATGAGGGGTGGGGAGGGGCCTGGAAGCGCCTCCGCTGCCGGCGTTGCCGTCGTCACGGAGCCGGGCCGCCCCGCCCCCCGGGCGGGGCCAGCTCCCCCGACGGCGCTGACTCAGCAACGCGAGGGGCGAGGTTTGTCCCTCGGCGGACCCCGTTTATCCCTCCCGGCCTCGCCGGGGCCGAGCCAGTTTCCTCTTTCCGGCGCTCGGGGTGTCCGCCAGCCCCATCCTGCCCCTTGTCCCGCTCGTTCCAGTCCCGCTCCGCTCGCCCCTGCGCCTGCCCCCGCCCGCCGGACCCAGACTCGAACCGGACCCAGACCCGGACCAGCAGCCGCCAGCGCCGCCCCCGGCCCGCCTCGGGAACCCCGGACAGCGACCGTTACGAGGCCGCGCGCGCGCCGCCCTCGCCATGAACGACGCGAGTGAGAACCGAGACGGTGGAGCGGTGGGGGCCGGGGGGTGGGGTGGTCGGGACCCTGCGTGCGTGCGCCCCGCCGTGTGCGCGTGCCCGGCGTCCCCCCACCCCACCCCGGAAGAGGGGAGGAGGGACTCCCGGGCTGCAGCCGTGCTAGGACGGGGAAACTGAGGCTCGGGGGTGAGGGTTGACCGCTCAGGCGCTCGAGTCTCACTTCCTCTATAGACGAGACGGGGAAACTGAGGCGGGAATGAGGGAGCGCCCCTAGGTCACCGGGATAGACAAGCCGCAGGGCCGGGGTCATGGGAGCAGAGGGCCAGAGTAGAAGGGACCATGGGCACGGTTTGGTCTTAACCTCGTTACTTGACGAGACGGGGAAACTGAGGCGGGGGGGGGTGGAGGGTGGGGGAAGCGCCCCAGGTCTCCCAGCTAGACCAGCGGCAGGGCCGGCCAGGGTCGTGGGAGCAGGGGTCTGGGGGTGTCATAAGAGTTGGGGGGACCTCAGAGCACCTCCACATTGTATGGAGGGGACTGGCCCGTCCTGGGCTGTATGCACTTTGAGCCAGTCGCATCCGCCTCGCCAGCATCCCGGTTTCCCCCGTTGTAAAGTGAATTTATAAAGTAAATTCGTCGGTGCACGTGTCCCCTCCTGGACTCCAGGGCCCCGCAGCCTGGACATTCTGGGACCGAAAAGCGAGTATAGAGGATAATCGGGCCCCTGTGTCTTTGTGTCCAAGTGTGCGACCGGCCTGCGGGCCTGAACCTCCGCAAGGTGGCCGCCGTGATGCAGAAGCTGAGCAGCGACCCCCTGTTCTCCCTGGCCCAGAACGTGGGCAGCACCCACGACCTGCTGGACGTGTGTCTGCGGCGCTCCACCGTGCAGGACACGCAGCATGTCTTCCAGCATGCCGTGCCCCAAGAGGGCAAGCCCGTCACCAACCAGAAGAACTCAGGTAGTGCCTAGTTACCTGTGGGCGCTGCATTTCTGGGCTGCCCCCTTGCTTTTTCCTAGAAGACTGTTCTCTTGCTCTTTGCTCTATCAGCACCACTCAGACAAAGAAAAAGTTTGCTTAAAGGGCTCCGGGTAAACTCCTAGAAGAGATTCTCCGATGGTGCTTTCTTCCTGAAGTACTTATAGTCTGGGCCTCGGTAACTCTTACAATGCCACCGATGCTGATTTCCCAATAAACTGATATTAACATAACATTGATGTCTTCTCTAGTGCCTTATGCACTGTTTTCTGCTTTGGCCAATGCAGCAGGCACCAGGAGGCCTTTTTGAAAAAGTGTTGAAACTCTAGGATGGCACTGGAATGAGACAATGAGCGGCAGTTCTAATGGCGAGAGGCCAAGGACATAGAAAGCCATCCAGCATAAATATAAAGTGAATAAGCACAGATATATACAAAGTTGTTAAATACTAGGCAGTTTGGGGGGATTGGGAAGGATTCCATGGAGAAGATGGTACTTGGATGGCATCTGAAAGGTAGACAAGGGACCCTTTGAGGCAGAGGTAAGGAGGGAGGGAAAAAGGTAGGGGTTGTACAAAGGCCCAGAGGTGGAGGAACAGCAAGGTCATTTTGACCATATTGTAGAGGCCAGGGCCTGTTGCAGGGCCAGGTTAGGTAGGGCTTTCAATGCTGAACAGAGGAGTTTATATTTGATTTTAGTCAGTAGAAAGCTACTGGAGTTAATTGAGTAATGGAGGTCACATGGTCAGTTCTGTGCTAAAGGAAAATTACTTTGACAGTGAGTGAATGATGGATGGACTGGAGTAGAGAGAGGCTCAAGGCAGGCAGACCAAAGAGGAGGCCACTGGAACACTCTAGGGAAGAGGTGATGAGGACCTGAACCAAGGTTCTAGATGTGTGAGTGAGGAGAGGTTGGATGCAAGAAATGTGAATGTAGAAACCCCAGTATTTGGCAGCTGATTGGTTAGGTGGGTTTTGGGGGTGGGAAAGTGAGGAGTCCAGTCAGGATAATACCAAGGTTAGGAACTGGAGAAGATGGTGGTGCCTGTGACAGAAATCAGAAGGTTTGGAAGTGGGAAGGGTTTGGAGGGCAAGATGTGTAGGCACTGCCACAGGTAGGAGAGACCCGGGAGAGGAGAGTGATGTCCAAGAACTAGGAGGGTGATGGGAGGGAGAGACCACCTGAAGGAACTGCTGCCCAGTGCTCCCTGGGGCAAAGCTCCAGCCTCCCTCTCCTAATTCCATCTCACTTCCAGCTGTTAGAAGTGGGCGGGCTCCAGGTGTATTGGCATTAAAATGTTACATTTTCATATGTATGTTAATTAATACAAGAATAAATGAGCCAAGATTTTGGGAACAGTTCTCGTACAGGCCAATTAACTTCCAACAGAGGAAACTATTCAAGGCACTCCAGCTTCCTGGGCTGTCTGCTTTCCAGCATCTATGCTAGAGAGAAAAGCAACTGTTTGGATACTTAATTGGTGTCTCTCATTTCTGTATGCAAAAGATAGGATACAGGACAAGGGCACCTAGACTGTATTCTCCAGTAATTTTAAAGTTCTTATTACATACCGGTAAGATAAGCAGATTTTTTTCCCTTGCCCATCCCCAGTCCCATCAGCACACAAGGGGTCAGGTCATCTAAATAAAGTTATACAACGAGGACAGAGACGCAGAGAGAAAGAGAGAGAGATACAGACACATACGCACAATGTGAGGGACAAAGAGAAGACATCTAGAAATGTAGTGGTCCCCAGACCATGGTTTACAGGGTTATATGTTGATATTTGTTGGTTCTTTTAGCAGTAACATTCCATTACATTTACTTGTCCCTATTTATTTAGCTGTTTCCCGACCAGTAGGCATGTATTTTATTTCCTGTTCTTTGCTCCCACAAAAACTGGTGCCATAATACATATTCAGTTGTAGATAAGATCTTTCTGGTTTGACCTCCTTGGGGAATACACCTAGTAGTAGGCTCTCTTGGTCACAGGGTGTGGATGTTTTGGTCACTTTCTTAGTATAATTACAGATTGCTTTCCATACTTCTTGGACCAATCCATAGCTTCACCAACAATGTCCTAGAGCGCCTGCCTCTCCTTGTACAACCGCTTCATCTCTGACTGTTCCCATCTTTGGCTGTGTTGCCAGTTTTCTTGGTGTGAGGTGAAACCTTAGAGTTGTCTCCATGCCCATGTCCCTTGTTGGTAATTTGGAACATCTTTCATTGGTAATTTGGAACATTCTTTCGAATGGATCCAGGTCTTTTGAGGAGCCGTGTATATGGTCATTTTAATCTGTTCCTGTCTCTGTCTTGTTCTTGAGTTGTCCAAGACTGCAACATGATGCTCACCAGGAAATGCAGTTGTGTGTCTAATACAGCCTAGGCAAATACAGTGACTTTGGGATTTCTGTTTTCTTTTGTTTTTGCAGGGAGATGCTGGATCTTTTCATGTCTGAATGTCATGAGACTTCCTTTCATGAAAAAGTTAAATATCGAAGAATTCGAATTCAGTCAGTCTTATCTGTTTTTCTGGGACAAGGTATGGGAGTGAACTCCTTGCAGACCCATTTCCCTCACATTATCACCACACCTTCTCAGTAGGGACCTCCTCTTCAGAGCTTGGGTTTCCAGTTTGAGACCACTCCTAGTCCTGTAGATGGTGCACCATTATCGTGCTCTCTGACATGTTACAAATCCTTCTCCTACAAAGGCACAGATGTTAGCAGCTGGCAGGGAAATCCCCTCATTGCACTATTGCCTGTCTTCTCTATACCTGTTGGTATTTCTGATCATCCACTGGGTCGTCTAGATTCCTTAGCCTTTGATAGACTACGTTCCCAACTGCATGGAGGACTTGTCAGGAAAACAAGTTTGGATTGTGTCTTGAGGAAAACCAGTGATGCTTCAGAATTTCATCTCTTAGGGACCTTAGTGGGCATCTAGTTCAACCTCTGCCCGAAGCATCAATCCCCTCTATAACCTTCCTGACAAGTGGGCGTTCAGCCACCACTTGAAGACTTGGAAAGGCAGTGAGTTCCATGTTTTAGACATGTTAGTGTTTTCTTCTTTCTCTGAGCCCAAATCAAAATCCTTGGATCTCAGTTGTTGATCCTAGTTAGATCCTCTAGAGCTCAGCAGAGTTAAAGCTCTTCTTCATTTCATATTAAAGCCCCTTTAAGACTGCGGTCATGTTGCCTTCAAGTATTTAGGTTTTAGTTTCCCGAGATCCTTCCACCAGGCCTCGTAGGACACAGCGTTCTGATTATGATCTTCTGAATATTCTCCATTTTGTCCACGCCCTTGCTGTATGGTAATGGGAACAGAACACAATATTTAAGAGAGTCTGACTAGAATGTATTACAGTGCATCAAGGGCCCCCCTTGGTCTTGCGTCTGTACTTCTACTAATGTAGTGCAGAATTAATTATTATCGTGGTGTGAATTGGCTATTCAGTTTGTACTCGAGTATAAGAAGAAATAGTGAACCACTGATAGACTCCTGAAGGCATACTTTGACATTGAGAAACCAGACTGATGAGGCCCACAGATGTCCCATTGACTAAATTTGTGTAGCACATCTGCTGGCTTTTCACCTCACTTTTGGCTGACTTGCCTTATTATGTTCCAGGTTGAACGCTGTTACTTCTTTTTGAATGCTTTTGTGGAAACGGCCGAGGAACCAGAGGATGGAAGGCTGGTGCAGTTCTTACTTACTAATCCTGCAAATGACGGTGGACAGTGGGATATGTTAGTCAATATTGTTGGTAGGACATTATTTCCCCAAATGTCGACTAATTAAGGGAACTGAAATAGACTATGTTAAAGGCCCAGGATTCTAATGCTGGACATTTAATTAGCAGCTCACTCATGACATATATTTGACCTGATAGAAGGGTTTGTGATAGCTTGGGAAACCTGTCTCAGCTTTGTTCTTCACCATCTTTTGTTCCTTCCTCACATACCCTCTATTTTGTTGATGATTCTGACATCCATTAATTAATGCAACACAGAATAAATCAATATGTTTTGGATAGGCTATTAAAATTGTATGTATGTTTAAGAGGAGGCAGTTAAACAAATGATAGACTCTTGAAGGCCTATGCTGGCTTTCAAGCACCATATTAGTTAATATATGAGGAGGAACATGAAGATGTGTGTAGGCAGAAACAGAATGGATTACGCAATAGACCACCTGAACAGAAAGAAGAAATAGATAAGGCCAGAAAACAATTCACTAGTAGTAATCATAGGGGACAATATTCACATATCTACTAGATCTCCCTGCCCAAAGCACAATTCACTAACCTGATAAGGGAGAACATGATGTACTAATCATAGGGGACAGTATTCAAATATCTACTAGATCTCTCTGCCCAAAGCATAATGGCTTTCCTTAATAATTCCATCCTTCAAAAGGTAGTGAAACCAAGGAGAGGAAGTTCTGTTTTAGGTTGAATTCTTACCCACAACTTGTTGCAGAGACAGAAATGATGGGAATTTGGAGAGGTAGGAGTGGTAAGATGTCAAGTCGTCACATCTGTATTAGGCATCTGCTGTGTGCCAAGCACTAAGGATACAAAAGAAAGACAGTTCTTGCTCTCAGAGAAGCTCATGGTTTAATGGGAAGGACAATATGTGAACATCTGTGTATGGACAAGATATTACTAGGCTGAATTGGAGCTCACATGAAAGGAAAAGTGCTGGCATCAATGGAGAATGGGGAAAGGCTTCTTGTAGAAGGTGAGGTTTTAGCTGGAATCTGAAGGGAGCCTGGACATGGAGATAAGGAAGCTGAGCATTCCAGGCTTGAGGGACAGCCAGTGAAAACCTACAGAGCTGGAGGGTGGAATGTCATGTGTGAGAAGCCCTAACGAGGGCAGTGTCACTGGATTGCAGAGCGCATGAAGGGGAGTAAAGTGTAACAGATGTAACAAGACTGGAAATAAGTGGGCCAGGTTAAGAAGGGCTTTAAGGTCCAGATGTTAGCTTTTATGTTGGATCCTGGAGGTAGTAGGGAACCACTGGACATTAATGAATTAGAGGGTGGACAGAGTCAGACCTAGGCTTTAGTAGATCACTTTTGCAGCTGAGTGGATGAAGGATGGGAGTGGAGAGAGACTTGAGACGGTGAGGCCAGCCATCAGGCTGTTGTCATTGTCCAGGTGTGGGATAACAAGGACCCATTCTACTCTGTATTAGGCTTTGTGGTGGAAGAAGGTAAGCCAAGAATAGTTTGACATATACCTTAGGTTTTAGGAGAACAGATTTCAGAGGATTCAGAGTGCAAATAGGCAAGCCAAGATCTCAAGGACTTCAGTTTTCTAGGGGGAGGCAGCCTAGGAGTGATGGGAAGAATGAAGTAATGAAGACCAAAAGGGGAACAGTCCTGATGGAAAAGAGATGGGAAATTGTCTAAAGGTTGGCCAACTTCGCTTATGAGGAGACGCCTTGTACAGAGGGTAGAAGCCAGGGCAGGCAATGGGGAATGGCCATCAGAGCATGGTAGGGTCCTGTAAAAATAGTGTCAAGACTGATAAAGCTAAAGATGGTAAGATAACAGAAGCACCAAAAAGGGCTGCTCTTGTTGGAGCCATATTGGGGGGACGAGGAGGAATAAAGGAGGAGTGAAGCAGTAAAAACT
Organism: Phalanger gymnotis; assembly: GCA_028646595.1. Lineage (NCBI taxonomy): Eukaryota > Metazoa > Chordata > Mammalia > Diprotodontia > Phalangeridae > Phalanger > Phalanger gymnotis. Next base: position 30,876,599 of record CM053627.1, read on the forward strand.
CCAAATGGGGAGAAGGCCAATAGTTAGTCTTATTTTGCCTGTTTTCTTGGCTAAGAGGACGATCTTTGGGCCGACAAGGAAAAATAGAAATAGCTTGTAGGGAGTTGATAACCTAGGATTAATCAGGGGATGGGGAGATCTCATTACCTCCGATGCGTTCAAGGCACGGCTTCCAAATGATCCCAGAATCCTCAGGTGCTAAAAGAACTGTCAGATGTGATTGCTGAGCCTTCATGGAGAGTATAGGAGGTCCCCAAGAAGGGTAGTTATCTCAGTTTTTAAAAAGGAGGGAGGGAAAGTAATGGGATCTGCAAACAGAGGCCACTGAGCTGGATTAAATTCCTGGAAAAATTCAAAGGCTGGTTAGTGAATATCAAGAAAAGGCAGCTGTGATCACAAAGCCATTATGACTTCTTTATAAGGCTTCTGGATCAGCAGAATGCCAGGCTCTAGGCTGATTTTAGCAAAGCCTTCGACAGCCTCTCATTCTATTCTTGTGGGAAAGGTGGAAAAAGATGGGAGAGATTAGCGAATAAATGGATTTGGATCTGGTTGCATGGCTGGACCTAAAGAATAGTTATCAGTAATTCATTGTTAGGGGTAGCTAGGTGGTGCAGTGGATAGAGCATGGGCCCTAGAGTCAGAAGGATCTGAGTTTAAATCTGGCCTCAGACACTTACTAGCTGTATCACCCTGGGAAAGTCACTTTACCCCGATTGTCACCCCCACCTCTGCCTCCCCACCCCCCCACATAGTTCATTGTTGGAAAGAAGTCTCTTCTGAGGGGCCCTAAGGATTTGTGCTTGCATAAGCCTTTTTAATCCATGATTTGGTGAAAGCCAAACTGACTTTTATCAAATTTGCAGGTGACATAGAGTTGGGGGAGGATATGTTGTGAGTGATACAATTTGGGCAGAATGTTGGGCTCACATTTAGGAAGTTAAAATTTAATAGGGGTAAATGTGAAATTTTACATTTGGATTAAAAAAGTCAGCATCAAGTCCAAGATGAGAGAGACGTGGTGCTATGTGACATCTCATTTGAAAAAAGATCTGGTAGTTTTGGTGGACCACCAGCTAAAAGTGCTCTGCCAGTGTGATTTGGTGATAGTTGTGCTCCTCGCCCTGGCTGAGTCTGTCTGGATAACTGGATCGAACTCTGGGCGTTTCTTTTTAGGAAGGATGTTGATGGGGAGGGCTTCCAGGGTGGTGGATGGCCTGAGATTGTGCAGAAGGATCTCAGGTTGAAGGCCCAGGGGAAGCTTAGCCTAGAGAAGAGGAGATGAAGCTCGTGGCAAGCTCCTTTGCCCACACAACTTGTGGAAAAAGTTTCCTTTGTTTACAGGAAGAGGAAATACCTTTGGTTTATTGTGCCTGCAGAGGCATGGCCAGGAGCAAGGACTGGCTGGGCACTGCAAAGAGGCACATCTAGGTTTCACCTCATGAGAGTGTTTTTAGCCTTGCCCTGGGATTTCATTGAAGTAGGGAACTTTGGTGAGTAAAGCCCTTCTACTGATGCAGAGCAAGAGGGAGCTGCCTGGGGCGTTGGGAAAGGGAGCAGTATGCCCAACATGCTGCAAAGTCAGGGCTTGAACCCAACTCTGGGACAGCGCTCTCTCCACTAGGCCACGGTGCCTGCCTTCCCACCAACTAGTGCTCCACAGGGAGAAACGGGCTCTGCTTCTCTAGAAGTTGTCAGATTAAGGTGCAGAAGTATTGGTTGGGGCTGTTGTAGAGAGGATTCTTGTGCAGGTATGCCTTATACTATGTACCCCGAAATCTGTTCTACCTTCAGGGAGGCCTCGGCTCCCCCCTTCCTTATCTCGCGTGTCCTCAGTTTGGGGTTGGCACAAAGTGCCAAACCTAGGAAGTGCTGTATTTAGAGAGCCAGGCTGGATGTGTAACAGAAGGTCTTCCAGAAGTATCTACCTTCAAACTGTGACCTGAGTGTGCCTGGCCTGCTACTTCTCTAGGTTTTCATGACAGCTGAAAGCATACTGGGCCATGGATTCAGCTCAACATTCAGGTTTAATCAGAAAGATAAGCGAGCTCAGTAAAGTTAAGAGGTATACACAAAGGGGAAAGCTATTCCTCATTTGGTCTCTTTGACTTGCCTTAAAACAGACAGGTTTTACCTATCCTTTCCCTTAGGCATATGGCACTGTTCACCTAGAGACAGGCTAGACAATCTGGACTCTGGGCCTCTCCCCTCAAATGGCTCTGCTGTGGGACCCTTTCAGGCACGGCGTTGCTGTGGGCCTCATTGTTCTGCTCCTTCCCTGCTCTTCTCTCTGCAATCTAACTATTGGAGCTTTAGGTGTTGACTTAGATGGCCCAGGAGCCAAAGCAGAGGGTGTATCACATGGGACAGTCACACATGAAACTGTACTGAATTCTTTTTTCTTTCTCTAACAAGCGTTTTTGGGGGAACACTCGTAATTAGCAGCAGAAAGCACAGTTTAATGATTGAGCTGGTTGAGGCAGGGTGGCACCTGTCAAGAATAGTTTGGTCCGTGGCATCTCTGTATTATGTGAGTGACTGGGAACTTTCAAGTTGTGCTGTGTAATTGTAGCTGGTCTCATTAATCTCCCCTCAGTATTAGAAAGAAAACCTCTTTTCAGGAAGCCTGGTATGCCACAAACTTGAGACTGATTTTCCTTTGACATCCAGTGGTATCCTAATGTGGAAATAAAAGTAACAATGGCATATTGACACAAAAGCCCTTAGCTAGGTGCCTTGGGCCCGGCACTCAACATCTGGTGTAAAAGATCAAGGGTGAGACTTCTATTCTTGGTTGGGTAGGTTTGGCTTTCCTAATGTGCATAGTTCTGTGAATGCCCATAGGCATACCCAGCCTTCTCTTTGTTAAGAGTTGTATTTGTTGGCCAAAAAGGATCCATCGCTACAAAACTTGTGGAGAGTGGATTGGAGACTAAAGGTGTCTTTAAAGCTGAATGGTTTGGCTCAGCTTATTCCAAGGACCTGTCAATCAATCACTTGGGCATTTAATAGGTGATTGGGATAGGCCCTGTGATGTCACTGGTCTAGGGCCTGCCTGGTGAAGAGGTTCCCTTTACCACCACAGGCTGACACTTTCCAGGAGAGGTGACTGGAGACCTGAAAGGGAAGGGATTTGCCCAGGGCCACATGGCCAGGATGGGTCAGAGGCGGGGCTAGGACCTGGGTCTTCTTGGTTTCTGGGTTGGCCGTCTACCTCTTATGTTATCCTGCCTCTCAGGGGGCTTACATGTTCCTAGAAGCCCCTTAATTGTTCTTTTCTAAGATAAATCGGGAGCCACGGATTGGTCTGAAAATGTTGCTTGTAATGTAGGTAGCCCAGCCAAAGGGGGTTTTCTTAGGAAAATCACCAGGCACTTGGCACTCAGATGTCTTGGGGGACTTTGTGAAGTAAGCTAAACAAACTGACTTCCCTCTCATTGTCACCTAATACAAGACTGAAAAATATACAGGTGAATCATCTACATATCAGGTCAGAAAGTAACCCTGACTTGTTGACTCTTGCAGGCAAGTGGATGGGGGTATTGGCAAGAGGTGAGCCGTGGGGTCAGGGGCCTGATTTCCACTTCTAGCTCTTCCCTTTAGGAGCCACTTAATCTGCAGCAGGTCTCCCAACCACCAAGCCTTAGTTTCCTCAGCTGTAAAGTAGGGATATTAATGCTTTCACCACCTCCCCTGAAGGGCTGTTGCTCCAGTGGTTTACAAAGAGCTTGGTGGGTCCTCCTCAGGAGTGCTGCTTCCTTAATTCTGGATTGTGTTGGAACTTTTTTGAACAGTGGACATTTTTTTTAATGTTTAGAAAAATATGGACTTGTTCCTAAGAAGTGCTTCCCTGAGTCTCATACAACGGAGGCATCTAGAAGAATGAATGACATTCTGAATCACAAGGTAAGAGGTGTGGGGAGAGGTGCTCATGTGTGTACCCCAGAGGTGTCTTCTGATGTGCATATATACAAGTGTTAGTGTTTCTGCCCAGTTCTTTCTTGATCTCTTTCCTGACTGGAAAGTTTGTAGGAGGAGCTCCCCTCTACTAGAGTGGATCTCTCACTTTCTACTCTGCAACTTCTAGTCTTGGAGAGTGGCCTGGGCCCTGAGGTGAAGAAGTGATTTGTCCAGGGTCACATAGCCAATGTGGGTCAGAGGCAGGACTCAAACCCAGCTCTTCCTGACTTCGAAGACAGCTCTCATTCCCCCTCTGCCAGGCTGCCTCTCATTTCATCGATGTCATAGAACAGAGTGCTAGCTTGGCTTCTGTAGGCAAGAGACTGGGACAGATGTGGGCTAGGATTTCTGAGGGAAGCTGTAGTTCAGGCTGCTGCTATTAACCTGTCTTCACGCTGACCTGCCCTCGGGAGAAGCTCCTTTATCAACCTGAAGCCTTTCGGACGTAGGAGTCGCAAGGCTATAATCTGTAGCTGTAAACCAGAGGGTTCTACTTAGCTTTGCCATTCCCTGGGAGATAGATTTAAACTTTATAATGGCTCGCCTTTGGATGAGTTTCCTATCACTGGAAATGAGCTGGAACTGTTCACCTGTGGACTGCCCAGTCCATGCCCTGTCCCTCAGTGTAACGAGAGTGTCTCCTTTGTTCCTGCTCCATGATTAGTGCATGGCTCCCTTTTATCTCCAATATGGCATGTTCTTCTTTGCCACTTGAAATAGTGTATCCCATCCTGAAACGTACCCATAAATGAGACTACTGTCATTCCTCAGGTACTAGCATAGCGTCAGTCACAGCTGCTCAGTGGGGAAGAAAAAGTTACCCTTCAGGTAAAATTCAGAGAAGGTCAAATCTATGATGGCGACTAGATGGGCCCTGGCCGCAGGGTAGGAGGTGACATGGAGTCGCTTGTGTCTGCTGGTCTCCCCCAGAGTCCAGTTTCTTCTCAAAGCAGCCCTTTCCCTAGCACCTTTTGGTTGCACCGGTGGTAGTCCTCATGAAAAGTGATTTTAGCAATTCCTTGTTCTGCATTAGATTGAATTTAAATGGACCCAAAGTAGGATCAGGAGCAAGCCTGTGTGCTTGGTTGCTTTCAGCATCAGTCAGCACCAGTTTTATGTTGGATGAGTTATCGGACCAGTGACAGTTCCGTAGTAAAGTTGATTTAGGATGTGCTTAGGATATGATCGACATTTTCTTTTCACAGATGAGAGAATATTGTATACGACTTAGAAACTTGGTAAAAAGTGGAGCAACAGAAGAAGATATCTGTATCACCCGGGACACCATGATGGAAGAGGTAATAATAGTGATTTGACTGTCATTAACACCCTTCCAAAGAGCTCAAAGAACATTCACGTTTTATTTGTAATACCTTGTGAAGGCAATTCAGAGGCCCAGTCGCTATTATTTTCATTTTACAAGTGGAGAGACTAAGGGACAAAGTGTAATCCTGGATTTGAGACTCAAATCCAGGCCTCCTGACCTTGGATCTCCACCACAAATTATACACTTTGTGTATAATTAATTTTCTGTATGGCTTGGGTCACGGGGAGGGGCAGGAATTATTGCAGGTTGAAGATTTTGAAACCCCGTGATATTAAAGTTTCATTAGTAATGGGCATCATGACCCTTGAAAATTGAAATAATGGCCTCTTTGGGCTTGGAGGTATTATAATAATACTGCTGACCTTTGCCAATCTAAAGGAGCAGTAAGTTGAACTTTGTACGGTGGCTTAACTGTGCATTAGTGATTTCCTGGGTCCCCACACCCTGCTGGTGGGTTTGTGGGAGGAGTCTCAACAGAGCTGTCTAGAAGGCTGGAGAAGCACGTGAATTGGGAAATATATAACAAAATAAAAATGCAGTAGAACATAGAAAATGTTAGTAAGTGGTTTTCTAAATCAGTATGCTAACGGCAGAGATCCTCAGGGAGGGCTTAGTGCCCCCATTTCTGTTGAGTTTGACACCCTTGGTTTAAAAGACCTCCTCCTCCCAACCCCCAAACACCCTTTGAAACAATGGAACCATGATATGATTTCATTTTGCCTAGTTCTGGACCACTGGGTTTTCAGGACTTCATCCATTGATTGTGGGCTTCGACTTTTTCTGCAGCGATTTCACTCATTTGAATCTGAGACCTTAAGATTCCTGATCCGACTTAAAGGTCATTTAGACAAATCAAATCAATAGCTTGAACTTACAGCCGTAAACATTTAACTATACTTGAATGGGTCCTGAGTATTTTGTGATTCTAAAAAATTGATGCTCGGTAAAATAGAGAGTAGCAATATTTTGAAACGAGATTTTTTTGTCTAGAGGCCTTTCTAGGTGTCCACATTCCTCTGTTTCTAGCAGGGGTGTTAAATCTTGGGTCTGTGAGCTTGTTTTTAAAATGTTTTAAAACTGTCTTTCAGTATAACATACTGAGAAAATGTTAGTAAAATATCTTGAAATGATTGTATTTCAGTTTAATAACTTTATTTCAGAAAAAGAAAAAAAATAGTTTCCTTTGTAATCCGATCAGTTTTCATCTACTTAAAACCATTATTATGAGCTGGGATCCCTATAAGTTTCCCCAGACCGACTGCCAGAGGGATCCATGGTAAAACAATGGTTAAAAACCTCTTTTGTGCCTGCAAAATCAATTTATCCTCTAGGAATGATTTTCTTTTGATTAAATAGAGATGTAATTTCTGTAGAATTCCATAGAGTTGGTATGTTTAATACTGAACCTTTGTTAATAAAAACAGCCGTACACCTCCCTCTTGCATTTCCACCCCCAACTTTTTTCAGTTCCCTAAAGAGAGAAGGTAGAACCATCGGCAGGATTTTGAGCCCGAGATGGGAATTCTCTCTAGATGTGCATTGCTAACTAGGTGGTCTTTTGTTGTGGTCTTTTCCTTTGGGTTCTGGAAAAAAGGAAGGAAGGAAAGAAGGAAGGATGGAAGGATGGAAGGAAGGAAGGAAGGAAGGAGGGAGGGAGGGAGGAGAAGCTAGTCTGCTGCCAGGCCCTGGATGAGCCTTTAATTGGGCAAATCTTCTCCTCCGTCGGTCTTTAAATCATTCCTGGAAAAATTGATGTACACTCTAACTTTGCGTTTTCTTTTGATTAAATAGGGACCTAGAAACAACAAAGCCAGTATTATGTTTAACTGATTAAATCCTAGACTTCCGTGTGCCATGCTTGGTATTCTCAAGCCAAGGGCCACTAGGATTCAGGCATATTTTCACCTCTTTTAAAGAGAGGATTGACTAATCATATGCTCTAAATCGAGTCTCCAATATGGTGACTCAGTGATGTATCTTTAGAATGGAAGCAACATAGAAATGAGAAAATGCTTTCTTCAGTATATTGAGACTTTTTATCCTTCCTTTTAATGTTGTGTTTCTGCTCAAGCTGTCTTATCCTTTGAAGGCTTCCAGGGAACTCGAATCTAATTTGGTCACTTACCAGCTTAAAACTTGACGTTCTCTACAGTGGTGCTGTCTGCCTCTGAGTTTGGTCCAACAAATAGATGGCTGGGTTTACTGCCTTCCTTGGGAGGTCGTGTGCAGATGGAGCATTTGAAAAGCCGTTTAAACCTTGAATAGTTAAAAGGCTGTATGAATACTCTATTGGGTTTGCTTGCCCACCCATTAAGAAATTTATCATTATATTGTATTGCTTTGAAAATCCAAGTGACGTGAATTTTGATTCTTCGTTATCATTTCCAGTCCCTCCCCTGCTTTGTAACAAGGACATCCAGTGAAACCAACCAAACCAACCTGCTGATCATTTCTGATGCTGTATTTCTTTGCATATCTGTCATCATCCATCCTCTGGAGTTGTGATTTGGTCATGCTCTGATCCAAGCTCTTTGCCTTTCTGTGATGTTTCCCTTTACCTTATCGTGGTTGTGGTGCTAGTAGGTGGCAGTTTTGAACGTTCAGGGTCTTTGGCTTCAGGGTGTACAGACTGACTTGCAGGGTCAGACTCAGGATCCATCCAGCCCAGTCTTCTGTTTCTAACAATGGTGCTGGGGGCAATCTTGGCTGCTGCAGCATCAACCCAGAAGGTTAAGGACATCAGTCACTGCTTTTCTTCTGACTCTAGTTTCTTTCTCTGTAAAGCGGGAGGGAGCTGATATCTGGAGGTGCCTTCTTGCTTTCTGACTCTTGATGGTTCTCCAAATCCTTCCATTTACTTCAACAAACACTTGGAAGTTAGTACCTGCCAAGTAGGAGTCACTGTTCTGAATGTGGGGCATTCAAACACAGAAATGAAATTGCCCCAGCAGGCTCTGTGTTCAACTGCTGCCATCTCTTATGGAAGTCAGACTCCCCTGAGCAGTCTCTGTGGTGGTTTACTTCAAGCTTAACTACGTGCCGCCTTCTACTCTTCCCTCTTATGCTGTTTCTGACCCCCTAGGGCCTCCTCTGGTGGACTGTCTAGCCCCTGGCAACCTCAGTTGCCCTTTGTCTCTGTTTCTGTGAGTGCCCATGGTCGCCTCCAGGACCACCCCATGGCCGTAGAAGTGGTACTGTGAACTTTGTTATCCTGTGGATTGAGGATTAGCATGTGTTAGTTCCAGCTTGTAGAGAGGGATTGTTCAGGCATGCCCATAGGGGTTAGGTTCAGGATATGAGAAAAAATAGACTTAACCCTTAGCCTGGGCCTCAGTTCATCTTAACTCGAAGATGCAGAAGTGGCTTTGGGGCCTCGGAGGGCCCCAGGGTTGTCATGATGAATATTCATTTTTATCCTCATAAATACAATTACAGTATTGTAAAATGTGCTGAGAAGCCAACTAATAGTAGTTCCTGATGATGGAATGAGATTTGTAAAGCGCGTAGCCTAGTGCCTGACGTGTAGCAGGCCCTTAGTAGGTGCTTGTTTCCTTCCCCTGTAAGAGAAAGGCAGAAAATGCTTGATTCCTTATTTCTTCTAATACTACTCTGTCCAAGCTTTAGGAGACACTTTCCAGTTGTCCTGAGAGACAGTGAGCAAGGTAGTGTTGGTTCTCCATTATTCTCCATTCCTTTTAGGGCAGGTCAAATTCTGTGTTCCAATTTCTTTTTTTTCTTAATGAAAAATTTAAAAATATAAATGGAGTTGTTTTCCAGTAACACTTGGGTAATAAAACACCTTTGGGAAGGGTCCACAGTACACACACTTCCTTCCGAATTCTCTCCTGTTTGGCAAATGATACGATAGCAAATTCCCATAATAGTTCTCTGTTCTTAAGATAGGGCCTGTTTATATACCTTCTGCCCCCAGTAGATTTCTTAAAATTTAATTTTAATTTTTTTGCATTTCGGAATCTACTTTTTCCTCCTCCCATACTTCCCCCTCCCCATTTAAAAGAAAAACAGAATTCTTGTGACAAATATGCATATTCAAGCAAAACAGATTCCTTCATTGTCTGTGTCCCAGAAGTATCTCATTCCGCACCCTTGACCATACTCACCTGTGGCAGGAGGTGGGTGGCATGTTGCATCATAGCTTCTCTGGAATTGTGATGGGTCACTTCATTGTCTTTCTATATAAGCTGCCTCCCTCTGATACCATAAAAGGGGTCCTACTTGTTCTGGGAGCCTGTCTCCTCCCCACAACATCCTGCTTCCACTTGCCAGGCATCTTGGTAGGGCCTCTTCTCCTCCCCGTTACAACAGTGCTAGCCTTAAAGGAAACTCCTCACCTTTCTCCTTTTTCCTTTCCTTAGCAACCACTATCATTCTCCTAACTGGACTCTTCTTTCTCTGCTACTCATCTACCCCAACCTTGTTAGGACTGGTTACGTCCTGATCTGGTTAGGTTGCAAGCTCCTTGGGAGCAGAACATATTTCCTTCACTGTATCTGTATTCCCAGTGCCTGGCACCTCTTTCTGAATACTTGTCGATGGGTTGATCCTGCCCTTTTGCTGGTGTTCTTGTGTCTCTTTGGAAAGTACCACTTCTGAGCACCAGCAGCTCTGCCCACTCATTGGGATGACCAGTAACCAATAACCAGAGGCCACCATTAACACTTTCCAACTAACATGCCTTCCCTTGTCCTCTGCCCTTTTCCTGCCAAGCAGGGCTTCCCCTCTTCTGGATCTGCCACCAGTGTTCCTAGCTGTCTCTTAACATCTTTTTACTTCTTGGTGTTTCTAAGTAGCTACAATCTTGTCCCCAAACTGCTCTAAGTCCCTAAGGAGCTGCTCCCTCTGGTGTTGCGTATTAAAAAGACTTCAAAGTTGGGTTCAAGACATAATTTCTTTCTCTTTCACGACTGTCTCAGTATGTTCTTATTTTTTGCTCCCCTTCCCCATTGCACAGTTCTCCAGCTCAGATTTTGGCAGTCCATGGGCTGAAGGGGTTGGGTGGGAGAGGGATGGAGGGGGTGGGGCTAGGAAGGAGCTAAAGGATGAGGAATGGAAGAATCCTGTTTGTATTCCTTGCCTTGGGGAAGAGGACTTAGATGACTCTCTTCCCGTCATCTTGCCTTTTCACTATGTAGTTATGTTCCAAGATACTGGGTTGGCCCTTGGCTTAAGATATTGTGAGTGACAGTTGTCTGTGTTCCTTTAGGACTGGGCTATATTTTTTCCCCAAGCTTGTTTATACCATCTTGGAAAAGCAAGTGATGCTACAACAGTTGCCCACAAGAGAGCAGAGTGGGATAACAAAAGCACATCCAGGCTTTGGTTTATTAAATTCATAGCTTAGGAACAGCAGTGCTAATAGAGTGTATACAAAAAAGGAAAGCCTTCTGTAGAAATCTACTGGATGGATTCATGGACAGAGCCCTGACCTGAAGTCAAGAAGACCTGAGTTAAAACCGAGCTTCAGACACTTACTAGCTGTGTGACTAGCCAAGCCACTTAGCCTCACTGCTTACCTCAATTTCCTCATCTGTAAAATGGGTATAATACCTTCTCAGGATCATTGGGATATAATTTTTGTGAAATGCTTTGTTAACCTTACAGTTAGTGATGATGGTGGTGGTGGTGATGACGGTGACGGCAGTGGCAGTGATGATGTCAGTGTCTGTTTCAGAAAGCTGAATTCTAGGTCCACTCTTTTGCTAAAACAAGGACTTACTGTCTTAAATCCAAATGACTCCTCTATTATATATTGTGTGACTTTGGACAATTTGGATAATTCAGAGAAAATCAGCACTCCTGAAATCAGAAGATGGCTGTAAGTCTTCTAGCAGAGACTGGGTAAAACTCTCCTTTCTCCATTGCACTGCCTCTCCAGCTGCCAGCAGTGGAAGTGCGTTTTGTTCCCTGTCTGGCTGTGCCTTGCTGATAGGAGTATATTATGGCTGGGGGAAGAGACAAATTTAGACCTCTTTGGGGGCATCTCTGCTTTATAAAAAGAGTCGCCCTATGATCCATTAGACAGAAAGCTCTCGTCATCCTCTTAAGCTACGATTGGACAGAAACTTAATTTATGCCTAGTGTCATAAAGCATTGCATAGCACAGCATGTGCCCAAGTGCTGATCTCTGAGGACAATTTGTGACTGTCATGGGTAGCTGTTAGGGTGAGGCCCATGTTTCTGTTTGGCTGAGGTTGGTCGTGTCATTCTCTGTCACTAGGGTCTGAAAACTTAGGTCTTAGAAGTCAGCTCCCTGTCTAAGAGCTGAAGGTATTTAATCCTCTCAGTAGACCATAGAATTGGGGGCTTGGGAGGGGGCGGAGCCAAGATGGCAGCTGGGAAGCAGTGACTGGCGTGAGCTCCCCACCAAGTCCCTCCAAAAACCTATAAAACAATGGCTCTGAACCAATTCTAGAGCTGCAGAACCCACAAAGTGGCAGAGGGAAGCAGGGC
>CM053627.1:30888856-30904100 GCA_028646595.1 Phalanger gymnotis
GGGGGGGGGGGGAAATGGGGAGAAAATTTGTAATTCAAACGCCTGTGAAAATCAATGCTGAAAACCAAACATGTCAAAAATAAATTAAAAAAAAAAAAGAATTGGGGGCTTGGTGAAGTAACTTCCTTGCTCAGCCTCTGAACAGCAGTGTCAGCAGATTGGATACGTGGGTGACTGTAAATAGATACTGTGTCTAAGTAACATGGCATTGGTTCCAGCAAGCAAGGCGCCCATGGACAAATGCCAGTCTTCAGTAAAAGTTAGCAGTACAAATCGGTGTATTTATCTCTTCCCTCGTTTCTCCATCTCTTCCTTTTCTGTCCTCCCCTCGCCTTCCTCTGCCCCTAAGACTTCAGTGTTCCCAAATTGAAAAGAGTAGGGTGTAGTTTCTGGCCTGATTTAAGGAGGGCTGATGGTGCTAACCTTTTAGCAGCCTTCTCCATTCACTCAGGGCCTTCAGCCCAACAGAGTTTATTTTTGTCCTTTTTCTCTCTTCTTCTTCTCCCCTCAACTTAGCTCATGCTACACTGTACATGGTGATTTCTGCCACACTGGATGTACTGCTACGCCCAACTCCTTTCTAGTGAGGGAAAATTTGTACTTAGAGACAGCACTCAAAAGTGAAAAACAACCTGTAGTCACATCAGCCGCTCCTTCACCATCTCTGCCTGAGTCTCCTGTCCCCTCCTTTTACCCAGAATCACTTGTCAGTTGATGGTCTGTGTATTCTCAGCTTGTTAGACTTGAGCTTAGTACTGCTAGCTTAGATTCTTCTGGCACTTTACAGTTACAGACGTTACAGTTATGCTCAACATGCGTTTTCTCATTCAGTTCTTACGTCCATCAGTAAGCACTTAGGAAGTGAGTCCTGTCTGCCCAGTACAGTGTTAGGCATTGGGACTGCAAAGCAAAGCAGAAGACAGCCCCTCCGCTCAGGAGCTTGTGTTCTATGGGGATTACAATATTTACATATGTAAGTAGATGCAAAGTAAATTCCCTGGCATTTTGGATGGGAAGGCCTTGGCAGTGGGGACCCAAGGAAGGTGGCATTAGAACCAAGCTTTGAGGGAAACTAGGGATTCTGTAAAGAGTAGGGGTCATTTTTTCCATTTTCCAGATGAAGAAATGGAGGCTTCAAGAATTAAAAGATTGGCTCAAGGCAGCTAGGTTGTACAGTGGATGGAGTGACTGGCCTAGAGTCTGGAAGACCTGAGTTCAAATCCAACTTCAGACACTTCTTAGCTATGTGACCCTGGGAAAATCACTTCCCCTCTTTCTGCCTAGTTTTCTCACCTGTAAAATGGGGATAGTAGTATCATCTAACTGTCAGGGTTGTTTGTGAGGATAAAAGATGATACTTTATTTTTTTAAATTCATTTTTATCTTATTTTCAGTTCCAAATTCTCTCCTTCCTCTTTTCCCCTCCGCACTGAGAAGGCAAGAAAAGTAAAGTCCATTACAGATATGTGTAGACATGCAAAACAGATTTCCACATTAGCCACGTTGCAAGAAAAAGAAAGAAATATAAAACAATTCAGTCTGTACAGAGGTGGGAAGCATGCTTCATCATGAATCCTTTGGCGCTGCAGTGGGTCATTGACCAGAATCACTGAGTCTCCCACAGTTATTCATCACTACCGTGTTGGTCTTCCTGTAGATTGTTCTCCTAGCTCTGCTCTTTTTTTTTACTTTGCGTCAGTTCATATAAGTCTTCCCAGACTTCTCTGAAACTGTCCTCCTCGTCATTTCTTACAGTGCCCTGGTATGCCATCACACTCACATGCTGTGACTCGTTCTGCCATTCCCCACTTGATGGGAAGCAGTGGAAATGATCATTTTCTATAACTAACATCCATTGCACATTTACAGAACATTTTACACCCATCATCTCATTTGATCCTCATGACGCTTGTGTGAGGTGGGAGCTACAGGCAACCAGGCTCAGAGAGGGCACAGGCTTTGCCCAGGGTCACCCAACCAGTTAGTTTTGAACCCAGGTCTTCCTGATTTCCAAGCCCAGTACTCTTACCCACCGCGCTGTCTTGAAAAGACCTTGCTTAGTTGCTGATTTTAAAGAAAGTGACCAGGGCCTGAGTGAATCCAGGATTGCCTCCATAATTCTGGCTAGAAAACTTAGCTTCTACTGTGCTTTATTTCTGTGTGATGCTCTTGCTGAACATGGCTTCTAGGTAAGGTGATGTGTCCTGGTTTTATCACAGGGTATTAGGGGAAGGTCTAGGCAGGGAAGGGAAAGAACAATACATTATAGCTAGGCCTGACTTTATCCCTCTTGTATTTCTTCTCTCTGTCTGCCCTAGTTTCTGCCTGAACTCATAATCTACCTTCTCTCCTGCAGGGAGAGTGAGGAAGTGGGAGGGAGAGAGCTGAAGGTCTGGAAAGGGGAGCTTTAGGGCAGCCCCCCGCCCTTGACAAAAGGCTGAGTGAAAGGCAACAGAAGCCGGGAGCCAGAACTCTGAATTGTTTAAGTCAAGTTAGTTGGAGCCCAAAACGTGTGCTCATTGCACTTAATTTTTATGGAATTACTTAGATATTTTTGTTTTCCTCTAGTTGCAAATAAAAAAATTCCTTCGAAAAAACTCTACCCCCCTCTTAACAGAAACCGAGAGAAAAAGGGATTTCTCTACTTGGTCGAGGTTTCTTAGAAGGGGGCTCATTGGATCTGTAATGGCCAGGTGTGGCGGTTGTGGGCCAGACTAAATCAGTGGGCAGGAGCAGAGGGGGCATTCAGGGCCCTTTCCCATCATGTCCTTTCCCCTTGTATGAAGCCTAGCTCAACACCTGTCATTTGTGTGGGTCAAAGAAAAGTAGTCCTTAATAGTCTTCTCTCTGCTAACTGGTTTTTGTGTTATACAAACTCCTCTCAGTTTGATTCTCCACACAGTTAGCAGGACGGGGTGGTGGAATGAGCCCTGGCTTTGGAGTCGGAAGCCTGAGGTTTAGTCCTGGCTTTTCCATTTGTTGGTGAGTCATTTAAGTGGGTTGAGCCTCCACCTCCTAATTTATAAGAGGAGATAATAGATACTTGTATTGCCCAACTACCTGGTCATGAGAAGATTGCTTTGTAAACCTTCAAGTGCTGTATAAACATGAGACAAGGCATTGTCCGCCTCCTCGGATAATGCCAGATGAATCGTGTTTGTCATTGGGTTGTTGTCCCAAATGGCTACAGATATATGGTCACTCTGGGCCCACTCAGCCAAGCCTCAGCCTACAGAGACAAAGGGACTTGCCCAGGGTCACACAGGAAGTGGCAGAGGTGGGATTTGAACCCAGGTCTCCTCTTTGTGATTCAGCCCCATTGTCAGTGGCTTAGGCTGCTACAAGTAAATGCTCTGATAATTGAAAGCTGACTGACATGTGGGGCCAGTGGCAAGTTGCTGAGTGAAATAATCCCTTTTACTCTACACCTCCCTAATTTATTCAGACCCTGCAGACCCTCCAACACATCTAGGTCTAATGAATGCCCTAACATGTCATTTCCTTGTCCAGAGTTAGCAGGTGACAGTGTCCTACAGATCACAAGCGTATCTTTCAGCTGTCTTGATCTCCTTGGCTCCTGGTGCCTTCACACTTCCCTGCCCCCAGTTATTTTGCTTCTGTTTGTACATCTCTCTACAGAGAGTGTCCTGAAAGTCTGACCATAGTTTTAACCTATTAAAGCTCATCTTCCCTCACAAGACCGTCAGCTCCTCTCAGGCTGTGACTTGACTCTTTCCTTTGTGTCTCTGTTGTCTAGCACCAGGGGCACAATCGGTTCTCGCTGACTGATTTCAGCTTTGGCTTGGAGTAAAGACACCTAATCTGTCCCATGCTGGTACTAAGCCGGGTTCATTATCTGCAGCAATCCCAGCTTAGCTGCGGTGGCCAGCGGGATGCCCCTACACCTCATCTTTACCCATAAGAATTGTTGTTTTAAAGCCAGCTCGGGGGTGGTCTGGCTCAACATCAAAGGAGACATGGTGTAAAGGCCAGCTATGCGGGCTCATAAAGCAGGCAGCCAAGCCTAGTAAACGAAGAGCCCTAAAGAAAAGGAGAACAAAATGAAATGAAAGACAAGAACAGTGGTTTCTCTGGGCTTCGATCTTTCTTTCTAGGATGAGTGAACCTCTTTAAGCTGGGGGCATACAAATCATCTTTTTGTGAGGTTTTTGAATGATGTTGGGGCTTTCCAGGTTCAGTGGCCTTCCTGACATCCCCCACTTAATCAGAGAGTGCCTTTAATCCTAGCTCCTGCTGTCTGGCTCTTTTCTGGTGCTTACATGACAATGGATGTCAGAACAGAGAAATCTCTTCCTGCCATCTCTAAGAAGTTCCATGCCTTTGACCGCATCCATCCATCTGTCCATCCATCTGTCCATCTATCCATTCATCCATTCATTGTACACATACATTGGATTCACAAATCAAATGGCTTTTCTCCTGGCTCTTGCTTGCTTTCCTGCATTGGAATTCAAGCCCACGCAGGGACATGGTTTTATAGAATGACATTTAAGACAGTTATGTTTCACACCTGGGCCTCTGGAACAACAAAAGAGATTGAGTTTTAATGTGTTTATCTCACCAGGAAGCTGGTTTATAAAACCCCATGGAACAGGGAATTGGATAGCACCTCTTTTATCTGGGATGATTTAGTTAGTACTGGTTGGAGCCAAAAGATCCCTCTTAAACATCCCACACACACTATAAAAATCACCCTAGAGACAGGAAGAGACCACAGAAGTTACAGCATATTTTTTGAACCAAACAAAATTAGGGTTAACTGCTACCAAGGGGGTGGCTTATTTTTGTGGGGGAATTGAAGGGCAGCCCAACCCATGGTTGGTATCTGCCTTTCCGAAAGGTAGACATTAAAGCCAGCTTGGTTTGTCCTAGGAGAACTGGGTGTGTGTGTGGTTGGGGTGGGAAGAAAGTTGGAGAAAAAAAAAACCAAAGGGGATTTGTCCACCCAATAATAGAATTCACCAGCTGCTACTAGTTACTATTTTAGAGTGAGAAAAAAATGCTGGTCTGTTGTGGGTACTGCCATTCTATTTAACTACTACTAGAGAAGGGGAAAAGATGGAATTGCTATGTGTAACAAACCCAATCTGTAATTTCATTGGTGCAGGGAAGGGCTGGGGAGGAAACCTCTGGCAGTGCCAATGAGGATGTTCCTTGCAGTGTCCTCTTTGAGAGTTGGCTGGGCCACTGAGAGCTTTAATGACTTGCCAGAGGTCTCGTCTCTTTCCTCCCCAGGTGCTACCTGCCCCAGAAACCTCTTCATCCCAGAAGCTCACTCTACTCATAGAATTCGTACATTGAAACACCCCTTTGACTCTCTCCCTCAGGACTAGATGGCAGCTCCCAGAGCCTCTATTTCAGATGGGTACTCAGGCCAGCCATGTCTCATTCCTCTCTAGACCCCACTCTGGACTTTCTCTATCATGCCTTTGTGAGGCTTCTTCTCTATCCCCTTTGCCCCCTTCCCCCACCCTCCAACTTTCTCTTATATATTGTCTTCCCCCATTAGAGTGGAAGCTCTTAGAGAGCAGACTATTTTCTTTGTGCTTAAATTTGTCTTCTCAGTACTTGGCACAATATAAGTGTTTAATAAATGTTTGTTGACTGACTGATCCAACCTCTATGTGTCACAGATGGGTTTTGAATCTAGGTTTTACTGATTCTAAAGCTGGCACTTTCTATCCACAGTCCACTGCTTCTCATTTCTATGCAGCCCATGATAATAATGCTGTATTGGACCCAAGTCATGGCAGGTCCAACTCCATTTTGTTCAGTCAAGGACACACCAGTTAGGCAGTCAGGGAGTCAGCAACATTTATTAAGCACTTAATGGGTGCCTGGCACTGGGCTAAACACTGGGACTGTAAAGCATGGCAAAAGCAGACTTTGGCCTCCAGGAGCTCATGTGGTAAGTGGGGAGACCACACGGAAATACCAGGTACATCCCAGGTGTACGTAGAGGGAGAAGCTGCCCTTCTAGGCTTCCATGACATGTCTTTGGATCTGAGGAAGGGGCCAACTATGGAGAACATATGTTACTGTATAGTAATGTTAGAAAGCAAAGTCTCTGTCTGGGTCCCCTGCTCCAGGGGCTGTAGCAAACCCGGGCTTTTCAGCGAGACAGTCACTGTGCTGGCCTATCCAGTATTGATTGGACACCTAGTATGGCCCTGGCATTGCGCTGGGGTGGGTGGATGAGACACATAGGTGGCCTTTGATCTCACAGGGCTCACATCTAGTTAGAGAAGAGAGATGGCAGTACAGAATGACAGGCCAGAGCCTTTGGTTCCTGAGTGGAAGAGCCCTAGGGTTGCATAAGGGAGTGTGGGCTGCAGTAGCAGGAAGAGTTCTGGGAGGAGGCAGGACTTCAGCTGGGCCTCAGACCAGAGGGGAAGAGAAATTGAGAAAAGCAAATGTATGCCAGTGAAAAAAAGCTTGGCTTATTTAAGAGAGAGGGGGGCCAGCCCTGGTTTCAGTTGGGGGTTGGCATTGTGCCATCACATCTAGGAAAGTGGGACCAGCCAGGTGAGACACTTCCAAGTTGTCTCTCTCCCTTCCCACCACTAGAGAAGGCCACCATTTGACACAGATATATCTATAATTGTGTCTGTGTCTATATCTGTGTATATATCTATATATAAAACCATACTGTGCATACTTCTAGTAGCAGATAATATATTGCCTTAGAGGTCCTTTGTAGTTGATTTGAGTATTTATAATACTCAGAATCGCTGGTCATTCACTGTTGCTCTTTGAACAGTACTGCTCTTCCAGCATCCAGTGTTCTCTCGGTCCTCCTCATTTCACTCCTCATTATTTTAAGTGGGACAGTTTAGACTGGAGACAGTGTGGAAATGGTTGTTTCTCCTGGTATGCTGGGTGTAAAGGGGGGGAAGATGAGTCAGGGATACTTCTGGCCATTGAAAAAAATAGCAAGTACTTGCCATGGCCCCCACGTTGTGATGGTTGATGCAGGAGACATAGACCCCTGTCCTCGGGGAGGGTATAGTCTCATCAGGGAGGCGACACCTATGGTACAAGTAGGAACAGTAAATGGTAAATTGCTCATTTATGGCATAGCCAGCAGTGAGGGTAACCCAAATGAGAGGGACAGCCATGGCGATGTGTGGAAAGGGCAGATCTGGCAGACAGAGCAGTTGGTCAAAAAGCCTTAAGTGTTAGGTCCAGTTAGATTGGAGACATCAGACTGTTTATTTCACAGTATGTGGAGGAAAAGTAGGATGGACAAAACTGAGGGGTGGGTTGGGAACTGGGGGGGATCGCCTTCTTGATTCTGATCCAATTTATGTTACACATGCAAAAGTTTCCTGAACAAAGCCCTTCTCCTCAGGCCTCTACTAACCCCTTTCTAGAAAGTGAGAGGACTGGTGCCAGCCAGGTCCTGAGGGGGTTATGAGGAGAAGGCGAAGGCTGTGTATCATCATTAGAAACACAAGGCTCATCTTCCTGCAACAGATTGCCCTTTGGATGTGCCTCAGGCAGCGGGCGCCACTAAAGTCATTAGAGGACTGTTTAGCGTTCCTGAGACTGGAGGACCCTGGGACAATCAAAGGGAAGCTGATGTTTAGGGGGAAGGAAATAATTTATAAAACACAAGTTGTTATTTATCATTTATGGAAGGAGGGACACAGTTCTGGTCAGGCGCCTGTCTTCTTGGCCTAGGAAACTTGAGCAGGGTGAGCTTCAGGCACAGTAAGCTCTGGGAGTTATGTGTTTGACATTTCAGCATGTGTTGTTCAGAGTGTTTACTGAAAGTGTCAGGAGTTGGTTCATGCCCAGTGAGGACCTCTGCCTTTTGGAGGGAAATTGACTTTCCTTGAAAACGTCTGGCTTTAAATTTGAACCTTTAAATTTTGGGGGGTTCCTATAATGGTGAGGAGGGTTGCCGCCTCCTGGCTGTGGCTCATCTGTTGTTCTTCTCCCTGCTAGGTCTTCCGAGTGGTCAGCATCTGCTTGGGCACCCCACCAGACAAATTTACCTGGGAGTATCGAGACAAGGATAAGACTTACCATAAGATTGGACCCATCTCACCCTTGGAGTTCTACAGGGAACATGTCAAGCCTTTCTTCAACATGCAGGACAAGGTTAAGGACTGTTGTTAGTAGTGGCTGGCCTTTGGCTAGAGGGTGGGTCCAGGAATGTGATTGTCTATATATGACCTACAGACTAGACCAGGGTGAGGAACCTGGGACCTTCAGGCTACATGTGGCCTTCTAGGTCTTTAAGTGCAGCCTTTTGACTGAATCCAAATTTTACTGAATCCAAGTTTTCCCCACCCCTGGACTAGAATCTCAGCTCTCCTTATCTGAAGGAGGCTTGTTTTTAACTTGCTCCTGAGCTACATTCCACACTTAACTCTGGTGGTTTAGTTCAGGGTCATCCCTCAGGCCTTGCCAAGTTCTGTCCCTACAGATTCCTTTTACTTGGACCGGCTGAGTGGCTTCCTCCCTTGTGGAAGGTGGCCATGGTTCTTCCTTGTTTTTTCTGCTTCTTATAGGTTTTCCCACCTACTCAGCGGAAGACTCCCCCTGGTGCCCTGGCCCTCTTCTGTGTCCTAATGGCCTCTTTCTTTAGAGTCGGGCCCTCAGCTCTTTGAAGTCATAGATGGATGTTGAGCTTACTCCGAGGTCACCCCCTTATCACAATTGGTGCTTGTTTGGAAGAATTATTTATTTTGGGGAGGTCATTGCCCACAATTAATAAGCAGACCCCTCAAAATAAGTCCAGGTCGAAAAAAATAGACTCGTTTCCCTTTGTTTGGATTGCAGGCCACCTCTGGGCCCTGTCCAGTACTCTTTTTGTTGCCTTTCATTGATTTGTGTGTTACTTCATCATGTGGTTGTGGTATCAGTGTACTTTAGGGCAACATATGTCAGAGCAGTGAATTGCTTGTAGCTTGCCTGGAATGGATGGGCTGGCCCAGCTCTCTTGCCGTAACCTAGTTTGTGTTGTAATGAACACGTCCTTGGTCTCCTCAGATTTGTCTAGTGAATGACCCTCGGAGTCAGCATAAGTACAACAGGCTGTACACCGTGGAGTACTTGAGCAATATGGTTGGTGGGAGAAAAACCCTGTACAACAACCAGCCCGTTGACTTCTTGAAAAAGATGGTCGCAGCCTCCATTAAAGATGGAGAGGTGGGTGTTGGCCTTGTGTGTCTCTCCCTCTTCCTTCTTTGGTCTGTGAGGATTTGGGGATAATCTGCTGAGTCTCCCCCTTCTCTTTCTAGGCTGTGTGGTTTGGCTGTGATGTTGGAAAACACTTCAACGGGAAGCTGGGCATCAGCGACATGCAGATGTGAGTGCAGGCGGCGCATTGGAAGGTCACATCCTGGCCTGTGGGCTCACCCATAGACACGGATTACCGGAAGGGCGTCACCTATTCTCCGCCATCTTCTAGGATGGGCCTTTTTGCCCTTGGTGTGGCTATCAGAGACCCCTTGAGCAGGCAGTCTGCAGAAGCTTGTGGATCTCTTCTCAGAATTGTGTTTTTAAACACAGAAAATACATAGAATTACAAAGGAAACCAGTTATATTAAAATATGGTTATCAAAATGTTAAGGAAAAAATAAACCCCAAGTTCATGGACCCCTGGTTAAGAATCCCTGCTTAAGAGCCTAAAAGATCAGAGCGGAATCTTGAGTTAGTGTTATGTATGCTTAGGCTGCTTAATTTGGAGTCAGGAAGGCTGGGTTCAAATCCCACCTCTCAGACTTGCTAACTATGTGCCATCTCTAGGCCTGTTTGCTCATCTCTAAAATGTGGGTGGTGAGTAATAATACCTGTGATGCCGACCTGTTGTGAGTCTCCGATGAGGTGATGTTTTTAAAGTACTTGGCAAATCATGAGGGGGAAACCTCAGAGGCCCAGGCAGGTAAGGTGATTTGTCTAGCATGACAGGAAGTAACCATCAGAGCCGGAATTTGAATCCGAGACTCTCTGAGTCCACAGCCACGGCTCCTTAAATTAGAGTACGCTGTCTCTGATCTCTTTGGCTTTGAGATTGGGGAGAATACATTTAATCTCTTGGCTTTTTAGCAAATGCCCACATGTGGCATCAAAACAGCGCCTGGTGGGGCTTAACCTGTAGATTTTGCATGCCCCTCACAAGGAATGGCCAGGGCTTTTTAGAGATGGTGCTCCTTTCCTTCTACATCCTAATCTTTTTTTTTAACGTGCCTCGTTTGCAGCTACGACCATGAGCTGGTGTTTGGTGTCTCCTTGAAGAACATGAACAAGGCAGAGAGGTTGACTTTTGGCGAATCCCTGATGACTCATGCCATGACCTTCACGGCGGTCACGGAGGTATGCCCGGTGCCCCTCCCTCCACCCGCCCCCTGCCGCCAGCGCTGTCTGCACAGATGGATTTGGATTCTCCCTCAGACCGCTTGTCTGGCACAGCTTCATTCACCAGCATGTGTGTTGTTCTGGAAAGGTCGGCTTCCGGGCAGGATGTCACACCTGCGTCACTTGGGGCTTGGCTGGGTCCTCAGAGACAGTACAGATAGGAACTTTCCAATGAAGTGAGGAGCGGAATCTGGGTCAGAAGGAGGAATTAGTGCAGTGCCCCCCAGCCCAGCCCACAGACATAGACATTCTTGGTTTGCAAGAGGTTGGGAGTGAGTTTGGAGACGATTCTTGTTTTCAAAGAGTTAAAATAAACCTTTGGTGAAGCGTGCAGGAAGTCCTGACCTGGTGGTCCTTTTCTACTCTAACTCACTCTGCTTTTATTAGGGCTTCAGGGTTTTCCTAAAATAGAAGTGCATAAGGAGAATGTGTCCTTTGTGTACATCCCCAGGCAGCATTCAGGGGAGTGTGGCAGAAAGCACTTGGATGTCTCCACAAAGCACACTAGGATGCCGTCCACAAAGTTGTGATAATAGCTGGTGTTTTTTTCTAGAATCCACTGTTCCAAATGAACCTGGTGGAAAGTGGTTTCTCCTGACCAGATTGTGCTAGAATTGCTAGAGAGGCCATAGGTTTTTTTTAACCCCTTGTATTCCTAGTCCTGTTATTAGATGGACAACGATGTGGTGGGGTAAATTGGGCACCGTACTTAAGAGGCAGGAAGACCTGGGTTCAAATCCGCCAGACATGTAGAAGCTGTGTGGCCCTGGGCAAGTCATTGGACCTTTCTTCACCTGGGTTTCCACATTTGCAAATTGGGGGAAAGGAGTTGGACTCAACCCTCTGGCTTCTAAGGTCCCTTCCAGCTTACATCTGTGACAGGTGATCTCATCTAAGAGTATGTTGGAAGTAGGAGAATAGAGGAGAAGGTGTCTGTGTTTCTCCTGGAGGGATCTGTTGGGTTGATTGTTGATTGCACACATATTTGTGAGTGCCGCGCCCCACCCCCCCTCCCGTGTGAGGCTGTGTGCTGGTGCGGCCCAGTGCCTGCTCTCAGAGTGTTTGGGATTGTGTAGGCAGGAAGAGAAGGATTTGGACCACAGGGGTGTCAGGATTCATGCTTACAGAATCCTCTGGGCCCCAGTTCTGCTGAGCTGTGTTATTGTTGGGGATGAAGTTAAAGAGGGACTCATAGGTCTAGGAACGGGTTTGTAATTGTCCGTTCTGCTGGGCAGCTTCTGGTTTGTTCTGGTTTGGCCATATTACTTCCACTTTGGGGGAGATTGTGGCTATGGCTTCTATTTCCACCTTTTGTTTCTGGGGGTCAGGCACACTTCTTTGTCCCCTTGGTTCCCATCTATCTCTTGCACTTAGAACAGCATCCATCCTCTTCCCCTCATTTTCTGGACGAGGCATCTGAGGCCAAAAGAAGGAGAAATCAAGATGGCCCAGCGTGGTAGTGGCAGAATGAGGCAGCCTCTGGTTGCTCTCTTTGCTCCACAGAGCTGGCAAGGACTTGGATGAGGCCTGGGGCAGCAAAACTGAGCACAGCCTTTGTGTTCTGATAGGAGATAAGAGGCTTTTTAGCCAAAGGAATGAAGCTTCAGTTGTGGAAGTGTAGGCCTCAGGGGAGAGAGGTGAGTTTGGGGGTAAGGAGGCCTTCCTGCTGGCCCTGGAATCCCAGGTCATCAAACATGGAGGCATTGCTTTCTAAGACAAGACAAGAAAGCCCTTTTTTCATATTGTATGTGCGTGTAATTGGGTGAAATCCTTCCCTGATGTGCTATTTCCACTCCAGAAGAGTAATAAGATTGCCAAGTGAATTTAACAGATCACCTCTAAGGATTGCTTTTTTTTAAAGAATTAATCTCCTCGTGTAGCTAACTACTGGTAACCTGTTACGGTGACAGATGTTCATAAGAAGATGGGGATTGGAGGTTTTGTGAGGTCACAAATTGCAAACCTGTGAGCTGTTGTTACACAAATAATTGTGAAGAGTCAGGTTTTTCTTCAGTATTAACTTGTTCCCAGGGAGCCACACAATCCAACAGCAACATTGACCTCCAAGCTGGCGGCAGCATCGCTGGCAATCATTTTGCACAGATTTGAGAAGACAGGGGCTTTCTGGTTTGGAGAGGATTTCTTCACACTTAAAAGTGAATGGAACTACGGCCCCCGCAGAGTGGTGGTGGGATGGGGGAGCCTCGACCATGGTTGTGTTTCTCTGCTGGGCCTCACGGCTTCAGAAACTGGGACAAAGGTCTGAAGCCCCTAAAGGCGTGTGAGAGAGAGAGAGAGAGTGTGTGTGTGTGTGTGTGAGACAGATTAAATCCTATAACTTAAACAGCAGATGAACATTTGGGTTACACAAAAGAACATAGAGTTCAATGCTGAGAAGAGGTTTTAAGTAAGAGCTGTCTTTTGCCATTAGAAATATGGGATTAGAAGGGATTTTTCATGAATAAAATATTGAATAAGTTGCTCACATTTACATGTTTGGACATGCTGTCTTATAAAATTCACTGGATTTATAATTCCCCACTAAAGGCATTTGGTTAGAGGGGGATTGTGTGTGTGTGTGTTGGGGGCGGCGCACGCACGTGCATGTGTGTGTGTACATCTAAATATCAGAGGGCTTTTCACGATTTGTTTTGCTTGCAGGGCTTCTCTGCTGTGTGTGATTTCCCCTTCACACTAGTCTAGTCACTTTTACTTTCCAGAGATGAAAACCGCCCAGATCCGTGCCTGCGTCTCTCTCCTGTGCAGCTTTGCTCAGGGTGGTTTCTCAGCCAGGTCTGAGGAGTGACTCTGGGTCAGCTGGACACCTGTGGTGCAGGGCAGCTGCTGTTAGAGTCCGTTTTTGTGGAAAGGAGGACAAGCTGGCCTATTGTAAGGAACAGCAGAATGCAGAGTGGAGTGCGTGTGCCAAGAGATCCATTTCTGTGGCCCAACTTTCTTGTGAAGAGCTCACGGGGCTTTTATTCTCCTTTCCTTTCATCTCCTCATCTCCTTCTGAAGGAGTTTGGCCCAGAAACGTTCATGGCATCGTCAGCTTTAACCTGGAAGAGACCTCACAGGTCACCTAGACTAAGACCAGTCCATCTATCCATCCTTCTTTCCCTCCCTCCCCGCTTCCTTCTTTTCCTCCCTCTGTCCCTACCCCCTTCCTTCTTTCTTTTCCTTCCTTCCTCCTTTTTTCCTTTCTTTTTTTCTTCTTTCCCTCCCCCTTCCTTCTTTTCCTCCAGGTTAAGTGACTTGTCCAAAGTCAATGGTCAGTTACCCAATGAGTCATTTGCAAAGGAAAGGTAGGAGAGGTTTTTGGTGTCTAATTACCATCTCAGCAGTTGACACTTGTAGAAATGTTTAATGAGGTGAAGGATTAGTAGGAGAGATGGCCGCGATGCCAGCAGGAAGCACACCTGTGACACAGGCCGCTTCTAATGAGCATTTTCTAAGGCCTTTCCTTAGCACGTGACCCTTCTGCATAGAGGTTTATTGGCTGTTGTTGGTCTTGGAGTGGTGCTTGCTGTCTGAAAAAGGAAAACCACAACCTCACAGAAGAAACCTGTCCCTAAGTGGGTGTTGATGGATAGGAAGTCAGGAGGAGCTGTATCTCCTGCTGAAACATCTGCATTTCTGAGGGGAGGGGGTAAGGTACAGAGAAAAGACTTTGCCCCAAGGAGGGGCCTTCCACTTGTCTTCTGCTGTCATATGTGAATCAGTTCGGAGGAAAGAGTAAGTGGCCAGTGCCAGGCTGACGGGGCTTTGCCTCCTTCTTGAGAGAAGATGAAAGGCCAAGTTTATTTGCTTAAAACAGTGATGGGAAGAGAGGATCTGTAAGCTTGAACAATATTCTCTTTGACTGAGTCTTTTGTTTAAATTCCACCTTTTTGACTTTGGTTGAGTTCTATTCAGTGTTTGTATAAATGTCACTGAGGAAGGAAGGTCCTGGAGTATGTTGGCACTCAGCTCCCCTAAGGGAAATGCAGACCCTGGTCAGAAGGTCTGCAATGAGCCCGGTACATCCCCAGAGCTAGTTGGGCAGGAATTGACCAGGGCAGAGCCTGAAATAAAACCTCAGGAAGAACGAGCATGTTGTGGTTCCCCTCCTTTATTTACACCATCTTTGCATACCAACTGTAGCTTCAAGTGACTTGCCCGACTTCCTTCCAGGAGTGTAAGATTGGGTTGGGGGCATGGCATGTGATTTCCCTAGAGTAGTGAAGGTCCCTCCACCAACACTGGTTGGCCCCTTCCCTGCAATATAGAGAGTTACCTGGAATGCCAAGAGCTTCAACGATGTGTCCGAGGCAGAACTTGAACCCAGGCCTTCCTGACTTTGACACCCATGACTAGGCTGCCTCTCATCTGATTTTGTGTCAGACGTAAAGGCACAGATTGTAACTGACCCGTGACGTTGTTGGTTGGGGGCTGTGGTGTTTTCCCCCTCCGGGGACTCAGGAGCATTCGGATCACTTGTTTTTGGCTCATCTTCCTGATGACAGGTAGATGTTGCACATCCTCGGGGCCCGTGCAGGGCGGCCTGTGGGCGTCGGGGGGAGCCCAGAAGCCAGCCGCTCAGCAGGGAGAAGTCAGTCTTTCGTTCCTTCAGTCATTAGTCTAAGGGTCTTGAAGTGCTGACTCTGTGCGAAGAGACCTTGGTAGATATAAGGGCACAAACTTTTTCCTCAAAGAGCTTACATTTGTTTGGGGAAGCGGAGCTATTTATACAAATACATGCCATATTTAAGTACTTTTTTTTTTTAATTTATTTTTGACATGTTTGGTTTTCAGCATTGATTTTCACAGGCGTTTGAATTACAAATTTTCTCCCCATTTCCCCCCCCCCCCCGCA
>CM053627.1:30904600-30915740 GCA_028646595.1 Phalanger gymnotis
GCCTGGCCATAATCCCCTCCAACTTAATTAACCTTTGAATTTTTCGACGGGGCGTGGCTGCTTAAAGACTAAAGAGTTCTATGTTCCATGCTTGGGTGGATGCGCTGCCTCACCAGCACTCCTCCTTCCCCAAGAACCCCTACCCAGACTGGGCTTAAATCTTCAGCAGGCTCTTCACTCCTGCTCTGATCAGCCACTTAATTCCTCCCACCAGGTGGGCCTGGGGCCAGAAGCAACTGCAGCCTAGTTCTAAAGCTGCCCCACCTCTGCTGCCCCAGGGGCAGTAGCCAAACGGCAAACTCAGTTACGCAGCTTTTCCCACTAACCTTCTCTGATGTCTTTGCTCTTTTTGGGTTGAGAGGTCTGGTAGATGCCACAGCTCAGTAATTCAGCATGTTAAGGCACTCTCTGCTCGTCTCCTGGTCTGGTAGGTCCACGTCTGGTCTGTTCGTGCCGTGCACGCTGGGCTCAGCTCCGCTCCCCTCAGCTGGGGGCTGGGAGCTCCGTGTGGGATAGACCTTACCCAGAGACCATCCGGGCTGTTCTGGGCTGGAGCCCTGCTTCCCTCTGCCACTTTGTGGGTTCTGCAGCTCTAGAATTGGTTCAGAGCCATTGTTTTATGGGTTTTTGGAGAGACTTGGTGGGGAGCTCACGCCAGTCACTGCGTCCCAGCCACCATCTTGGCTCCGCCCCTTTAAGTACTCTTAATTCTAGTACAAGGGAGCAGAGGAAGCATCTGGCCAAAGTGTTAGAATTCAGAGGAGGAGGAGCACATGGCAGCCAGGTCCCAGCAGACTGTGAGCTCCCTGAAGGCAGGCACTGGCTCCGTCTTTGTATTTCCAGTGCTTGTCACAGTGCCTGGCACCTAGTAAGCTTACTATGTGCTTGTTGACTAACAAGAACAGTCTCAGAACTGGTCCTGTTCTTTCTGTGCCTTGAACCCAGTGGGTTTGGAGGGTTGCTAACAGGGATTGGATAAAGGTCATGTGGTGACCCCAGGCTGGGGATAGGCCTGGAGTTTTGAGCATCTTGGGACCTGGCTGTGGCTTAGGCACAAGTCAGGCACAGTCAAGTCTCCAGGGTGTATTTTGAGATGGGATAAAGCACTCAGTGGGTCAGGAACAGTAGTTACCCTGGCACTTGGGGGCTATTCATATTATCTATGTTTGGGTTTGTTTTTCAGGGTGCTCATGAGGGAACATATGAAAAATGGAGAGTGGAGAATTCCTGGGGTGAAGACCATGGCCACAAAGGTAAACTCATATGCTGCTTGTTGTCAGCTTGACTGGTAACTGCCATGTCCCTTCAAAAAGTCGGCTGGATGGGCTGTCTGGCTGGCTCCTGGATCATCAGGCATAAGGTTGGCAGGATCAGAACTACTCCAAGAAAAAAACTGAGGGTCTGTGATCTCTTGATTACACTATGGCATACCCTGACCGATAACTGGCCTCATGCAGATGATCACATCTTTTGAGAGGGAGAAGAGAGGCTGGCGAAGGGGCCTGTTTCAGGTTAGCACCAAAGATCACTCAGTTTTGTAAAAGACACAGGTGATCAGGAGCTAATACAGCTTCCTGTTGAAAGGCATAGTAGAAGTCATGAGTAAACAACAGAGAATACGCTTTTAATGTATATTTTTAATAGTAGATAAGAGCTTTTAAAAAGTGCTCATTACTTAGTTTCTAGGGATTCAAACCAAGAGGCCGTGAATTCCAAGAGACCATTGATCTTAGTCCTTACAGTGCCTGGTGTGTCGAGGGCCTGGAGCCAGACCTGCCCCAAGGCCGACATCCCTCCAGGGAGTCAGTTATCCCCCAGGGAAGCAGGATCACTTTTCCACTGTTGTACCTTGATCAGAAAGGCCGGGTGGATGGACATCTGAGCAGTGGCATGGAGGCCCCGTTGAGGCCCAGGCTAAGCAGGCCTCTTTCACCCAGCCAAGAGTCAAGAGTCAAGGAAAAAAGACTTAAGAGAACAGAAGATGAAACTTTGTGGGTCTTCTCAGTCATGTTTTCCGTTGTCTCCTTCATTTTCTGTTAGAAGGGCCTGTAGATCTGAGCTTTGTGCTCCATAGAACTTGAGAATTCTGGTTTGGGTAGTGCCCACTGAGAGGTGGCAGCAGCAGCCTGACTTACTGGATGGGGAGGGGGTCTGGACATTCCTGTCGGTGGGGCTCTGTATCCTTGTGGATGACCCTCAGTGTCACTCACTTCAGCCCATTCTCCAGAGGCCCCCTAGCCCGACCCAAAGCCATCCCTGTCATCCCATGCCCAGAGGTCATCCAACAGCTAAATGGTTGGGCATTTTCACATCCGGGCTCACTTTGGTTCCCTTCCTCTGTCAAGCAGCTTTGAGGGCAGTGAGGAGAGCCCTGGATTAGAGGGAGGAGATGCTGGTGCTCATCCTGACTCTGCTGGCCGTCACTCCGCAGGTGACCTAGACAAGTCCCTTGTCCATTGTGTGTGTGTGAGGCGGGGTAGGAGAGAAGGATAGTGGGCTGAGTGATCTCCAAGGTCCCTGACAGCTCTGCTGTCCTCAGATCTCTGCAGCCCGAAGGCCATTTTGACCTTTGTTTCTGTAGCTTTTGGCTTCTTGGTGTCCCAAGTCTTTTCATCTCCCCATGAAAAGGATCTTCAGTGATTCTTGGACTCTTGTCCATTGGCTCTGTCGTGAAGCCCAGTGGCCTAATTTTTGTCTAAACACACGCAAGTGCTCTTAATGCCTTTCT
This sequence comes from Phalanger gymnotis, assembly GCA_028646595.1. NCBI lineage: Eukaryota > Metazoa > Chordata > Mammalia > Diprotodontia > Phalangeridae > Phalanger > Phalanger gymnotis. Next base: position 30,907,329 of record CM053627.1, read on the forward strand.
GTTCATCATCAGATTGTTGTATCTTCCCCTTTGGGAGAGCTTCATTGATTTCTCTGATTGTTGTGTGATTCCGAAGGTACTTGTTGCAATGCCTGCTGTGAATTCAGGCAGCATGAGGCTGGAATTGGGGACCCCACTGAGCTGTTCATATTTTAATGGTGGTTTCCTGTTAGATGGCTTGGCTTTCCTTTGAGGCAGCAATTAGGGGTGCTCTAGGGAGGCTCACTAAGGAAGGGCCAGCATGGCTTCAGAAATATCCAGACAGTTCCCTGAAAAGGAATTTGAAAAAGCGTTCACTATTGTGTTTTTGCGTGTGTGTGTGTGTGTGTGTGTGTGTGTGTGGGCGCATGCGCGCGCGCATGCACAGGCCTCAGGACAGTCACTGGCTGATGGCATGGGAAAAGCATTTGAAGGATAGGATCATTTGTAGGCTGTTTTAAGTTTTAAAAAACTTTTCTGGAAGCAAACTTAAAAAGCATTCAGTTCTGCTTTGTTTGATTTGTTCATTCATTTTCCCACAGTTGCTGCTGCTTCAGTTAAACCTCTAATGGCCTCATATTAGCTTCTGACCCACCCTGAAATGAAGCAAACCCAGGCTCCTTAGGTTATTTGTCACAGAGCTAGTGATAGATTAGATGAGTGTGGGTCACTGGGCTCACACTAGTCTGCGAGCTGTGGCTCTCAGTTTGGGGGACAGAAAAGTAACAGCAGGGATAGGCTTTTCTTTTTTTTTTTTCTTATTTTTATTTATTTCATCAAATATTTCCCAATTACACATGAACAGATTTTAACAATCATTTGAGTTCCAGATTCTCCCTCTGCCTCCTCCCTCCTTGAGAACATAACCAATCTGACATCAATTATACATGTGCAGTTGGGCCAAACATAGTTCCATGTTAGCCATGTTGCAAAAGACGACAAACAAAACAATTAACAATAACGTGTTTTTTTTTTTTAAAGCCTGCTTCAGTCTGCATTCAGAGGTCATTAGTTCTCTCTCTGGAGGTGGAGAGCATTTTTCATCACGGGTCAAAGATAGTGCTGCTTTCTGAGCTGGGCGACGAAATGAATCTGTTTTTCCTTATGGCTTTCCTTCGCATTCTGAGGTTGGCTCCCTAGCAACATGGCCAGCCCTAATTTAAAAAGCAAAACAAAAGACAAAACTTTGGAACTAGCTTCAGACTGCTTTGTTAATCTTCCTACCCCATGTCCCCCAGCCCTCTACCCAACCCCAGTCTTGTCTCTTCCCCTTACCTCATCCCTCTGGTGAGTTAAGAGAGAGCAGGGGTCCCATTCCTGCTGTTCTGCCCATAATCTTTTGTTATAAAGTCTTTAGTTATCTAACTAGAGGTTAAGCTAACTTTTTGTTATTGTTCTCAAATAACTGAAATGCCAGAGATTATGTAAAGCAAAACATTTCTTAAGGGAGCCAAAAGATAACCGGACTTGGGGGAGGTTCCAAAATAAATTCTTCCCATGAGCTGCTTGGCCCTTTCTGGCTTAGTGGGAAGAAAGGCAAGAGCATGTTTACTTGGCACATTTGAGAATCTTCTGGGAGGAGTTTCTAGGTAGGGGTTTATGTTCCCTGGGTGTGTGTTTACCACCCATAACCCTATTGTGCATTAGCCAGCATGGCCCAGGAGACTTTGCACCAACACATCTTTGGGGGGACAGTACTTCTGCAGAGAGGCACGTTCACAGTTTGTACCTCTTCTCTTTGGGGTTTCTATCAGGTGAGATTGATTTCTCCTGAAAAATCGACCTTGATTAAACTCAGTGGAGACAGGCCGAGTCTAAAGACCGCTAGATGACCCATCCACATCTCTTTGGTGGGGGCTCCCCTGAAGTTCATGTCCAGAACCCTCTGCTTGGAGACAGCCATGCATGTTGCATAGTTTGGTGGCTTCTTGAAGCAGCCTAGGACTTTGTTCTGACCGTGGGCTACCTGGGCTTGTGTCATAGGCCTCCTTCCCCATTTGGGGTTCTCCTCTTGGTGACACCAGTGTCAGTTGTCAGACATGCTCTAATGTTGGAGCACGTTTGACATCTGCCCAAACATCTGGGCATGTTTGCTTTCCCCACCCTTGGAGGGATTGACATTAAGTTCTTGATCATGTTTATGGATGATTCTATTTTGGTGAGGAGGTTGGCCTTGGAGCCAGTGGTATAACAGTCTGGCCTGTTTAGTTGTGAACTAGCTAAGCGTTTCAGGCCTAGAGGGGTGGTGGCTGCCCATGCCCAATGAGAAGGGGTAGGTTAACAAACATGAGGGCTGCTTTTTACACAGGATGGCATAAACTGGGCAAACCTCATGACATCAGGTGAACCTCAGTTTCCTCATATCCAAAATGTGAGTTATGTTTCTCACAGTAGCCCAGCCATTCTTCATTCACTCCTGGACTGTATCTACCTCCTTACCCACCTGCCTCCACACCCCCCTCCTGGCCAAATAAAACAAAAACAACCAACCAAACAGAAAACAAAACTCCGCCAGAGCTGGCCTCTGCCCTGGAAGTTTCCTCTCTTCCTTGATGACTCTCTGCCTAGGACCACTATTTTAGGAAGGGCCCCAGCCACGCTTCCTCTCATCAGACCTGAACTTTGCCCAGACATCCCTCTCTCCCTCTCCTCCCCTGCTTTCCAGGTCCCTTTTGTGTGTTGTCCTGGAAGGTCAGGACTGTGTTACTTTTGTTTGGTTGTTTGTTTATTTTTAGCACAGTGCCTGCAGTGTAGTGAGCACTTTAAAAAGCTTTGTGGCTCTGAATGTCGCAGCATTTTACTATCTCATTTGATCTTCAAAACAACCTTCTGAATTGGGAGCTATTGTTATCCCTGTTTTACGTAGGAGAAAATTGAGGCACAGAGATGTTGTGACTTTTTCCCAGGCCTACACAGACAGTAGCGACTAAGGTAGGATTTGAACTCAGGTCTTCCTTTACTCCATGTCCTGACCCATGATGATAAATGCTGTCCACCTTCAGAGAAAGAACTGGTAACAATTGATACAAGTTAGACGTGTGCAATCATGCAATACATGTTCCCTGTTAGTCGTGTTATGAAAGAAAACACAAAAAAAAGTGAAAAATAGTCTGCTTCCGTCTTCATTCAGACCCCATCAGCTCTTTCTCTGGAGGCGGATAGCATTTTTCATCATGAGTCCTTTGGAAATGTCTGGGTCATTGTATCACTAAGAAGAGCTCAGTCGTTCACACTTGGTCATCATATAATATTGCTGTCTCCTGCTTCTGCTCACTTCACTCTGCATCAGTCTGTGTGAGTCTTTCCAGGTTTTTCTGAGAGCGTCCTGCTGGTCACTTCTTATAGCCCAAAAGTATTCCCTCACACTTGTGTACAGCAACTTCTTCAGCCAGTCTTATGTCGATGGGCATCCCCTCAATTTCTAGTTCCTTGACACGACAAAAAAGAGCTGCTAAAAATATTTTTGTACAAGTAGGTCCTTCTCTCTTTGGGTTACCGACCTAGTAGCGGTTTGGCTGGGTCAAAGGGTGTGCGTGGTTTTATAGCCCTTTGGGCATAGTTCCAAATGGCTCTCCAGAATGGTTGGACCAGTTCACAACTCCACCAGCAGTGTATTATTGACCCAGTTTTCCACATCCCCTCCAGCATTTATCCTTTTCTTTTTTCTATCACATTAGCCAGTGTGATAGGTGTGAGGCGGTGCTGTGTCTTATGTACCTAATCTAGCCCACTGAGCCCCACTCTCTTCCTTAGTCAGTTCTAGATAGTTTTGGCAATTACTGATTTATAATACAGTTTGAGATCTGATAAGGGTAAGCCATCTTCCTTCACTTTTTTTCCCATTAATTTCCTTGAGGTTCATGACCTTTTGTTCTTCCAGATGAATCTTGTTTTGGTTTTTTTTTTCCAGCTCTGTAAGATAAGTTTTGGTAGTTTGGTTGTTCCACTGATCCAGTGCACTTTCACATCGACTGTGTGGCTATTTAGTCCACTCAATGAAAATTTCAGGTCACTCCATCCCCACCGATGACTAAAAATTTAATGTGGAGGACTGATGAGCAGCGGGCTTGGGACCGCAGCTCGTACGAAAAGAGCTAGAACTCTGCTTGCAAGGGAAGGAGGATGAGGGGCATCCACGCCTGAGAAACCCAAGGTGCGTCCTCGCTGACAAGCTAATTTACGTGCCTGGGGCATTGTGCTCCGGGCAGTTCTTATGCATAAGCACTCACTCGGTGTCTGTGGCAGAAGGGGTCTAGTAGCTTTCCAGTGACTCTTAGAACATCAGGTGTCCCTAGTTGTGAAGGTAGAGAACAGTGGTGGGGCCCAGGGTTGGCACCTGGGGAAGGTAGGCAAGTGGCACTTCTGGGCAGCTGCCTTTCTGCTGGTTGCCAGGCTGTAATGTTCACCTTTGGCCTGTGCTGCTATAAGCCCGTCCTATGAGAGAGGAGGTAGGAGTGAAGAGGCGGCTCCCCAGGAAGCTCGGTTTCGGTTGGAGTTTTACCGTAAAGCGCATGGGGTTAGTGAATGTTCTGTGTGCCCGCCTTAGAACTGACCTAGGCCAATGATAAGAAATGTGTAATTGGGACCAGCGTGCATCAGGTTTGCAAAGCAGAGGGATTTTCCTCTGGCTTCATCTAAGGGTGTGCTCAGGGCCAGGTGCTGGTGACACACAGACAAAACCAAATAGCCTCTGCTTACATTCTTCTGGTGGAGATAAGTAAATGCAAAATAGACTTGGAACTTGTGGCCTCGGGTCTCCCCCAAACTCTGGGTTCACATGGATCCCGTCCAGTCTTGGAAGTCTGGCCCAAAGAAAGTACTTTTCTTCCTCCCTTCCTCCTATAGTTCTATAGGCGTCCTGTGTATAACATGAATAAAAGGTATGGGACAACAACATTGCCCCCCCCCCCATCTTCTGCCCCCTGCCTAAATGTGTGAGCAGATAGGACAGAGATTCTCCACGCTTAACACAGTGCTCTGCACCCATTGGGTGCTCACTACATGCTTTTCAATTGATAAATAGACTCTTAGACTTCCCCTGGAAGGTAGACTCACTTGGGCAGGGTGGGGTGTCTGATAGACAAGTGCTTCTCCTCACCTCGGATTGCCCCAAGTACCTCAGCAGTAGCAGTGGAGGGGAAAGTTGGTAAGATCCAGATCTCTCCCTGATTAGGTGAGAGAGGATGAGGGCCTGGACTAGGGTGGTGGCCACATGACTAGAGGAAGAGGAGGATGACCCTGAGGTCGTGAACCTGGGTGGTACCTTCATAGCAAGAGTGGACAGTCTCTGTCTTCCTTTGTTACAGTTCTTCATCACAAGCTTCATAACTCATCTCTCCTCCTGGCTTTTGTTGCATTTTGTCTTGTGTTCCTCAGTCCCATCCCAACCCATCTCTTCTTACAAGTTAGCCCCTCTGTTCCGGATCTTCGTCGGTGGCTCCCTCCAGAAAGGGCGCCTCTTGTTTTCAGTTTAAGAACTGGCAAACAAAGTTTAGTCTGGAAAGAAACTTGTGTGAACCGTTCAGATTACTGCTGGACCTTGGCTGCTTTTTGAAAAGCCAACATTCTGGTCATCTAATTGCATCTTACAAGGCCAGTCACCAAACAGTTCTGGAGACAGCATGTTCCATGCATTTGGACACAGGAGCAGGAGTCACCTTTTCCTTTGTAGTACCGTTCGGGACTGGAACCAGACATGGAGGAACTGGGAAGAGCCCAGAAGCCCTGCTGGCTCACAATGAGGTGCCAAGCTTGTGACTTAACCCAATATAGCTATGGTTTGTGAGCTTGGTAAATGATCTGGTGTCAGCTTGGAAGGTCTTGGGTGGAGCGCCCCAGGGATCTCTGGGCTCAGCCACATGCTATGAAATATTTTATCAGTGACTTGGATAAAGGTATACAGGGCTTGCTTATCAGACAAGCGTGAGGTGAAGCTCAGATGGATAGCTAATGTTATTCCAGATAACAGATAACGGGATCAAGAGCCAAAATGGTTTCAACAGGCTAGAACTCTGGGATGCAATTTAGATGGAGTCATCATAAGGGATCACACAAGAAAACAAAACTGCAAGCACAAGAGGAGGGGGCTTGCCTAGACAGCAGTTTGTCTGAAAAATAGGGCTTTTAGTGGGTGGACTGGGTGCCCAGAAAGGCGAAGCCATCACAGGCTGCAGTAACAGTGTCCAGGACTCACAGGGGGAGAGGCCAAACACATCAGGAACACTGGGTTTAGTTCTACATGAAACATTTCAAGAAATCTTGGCACAGCTGACGAGTGCCCAGAGTAGGGCGGCCAGCTAGGGCACAGCTTGCAAGGATCAGTTTGAAGGAGCTGGCAGGAGAAGCCTTAGTTGGTCAGCCAGGTGGTGCTGTGGATAGGGCCCTGGGCCTGGATTCAGGTAGAGCTGAGTTCAAATCCAGCCTCAGGCACTTACTAGCTGCATGACCCTGGGAAAGTCACTGAACCCCTATCTGCCTCAGTTTCCTCAACTGTAAAATGGCATAGGGTGGTTGTGACGATCAAATGACATAATATCTGTCGAGTACTTAGCAGTTAGTAGGGGCTTAATGTTCCTTATCTTTCTACTTAATGGGGTGTGATTTTAGCTTTTGAGTATTGGAAGAGTTTCCAGTAGGAAAAAGGAATAGATTTGTTCTGTTTGACCCTGGTGGGGGGAGGGGGAGAAGCTAGAAGACATGTGCAAAAGTCATAAGGAAGTAAATTTAGGCTTAATATAAGGAAAATCTTCCTAACAATTAGAACACTGCAGAAGTAGAGTCAGGATTCCCGCTGTCACCCGAGGTTGTCAGGCATAGGCGGGCTGGCTGTCTTTCAGGCACCGGGTGGCCTAGAGACCCTCGAAGGACCCAGGTTCCGTGGCAGCGACAACTGCTAACACTTGATGGAATCCTGAAGCTGTGCATCGAGATCCCTTGTCTGTGCATCAGTGCCGTTGTCACCCATCTTGGGGCACTTCCTGGGCCTTACAGCCCACAGGATCCCAAGTCTGTCGATAGGTGTGACTTCAAAATCCTTACCTTAGTTGAATTATTCCTGGCTCTTTGAAGTAACCAAAGCCTCCAGGGTTAAGGCCTACAGGGCTGGTGCACAAAAGGCCATGGAAACCAACTGTTGGCAGGTGATTTTAATTCTTCGTACAGATGCTCCCCCTGTGGAATGGAGGGTGGTGGGAAAGGCCATACCTGGGGACCCCCTCCTGGAGGAATGGCCTGGCTCTCAGTGATTGCTCACATTGCCTTCATTTTACTTGGCCTCATATTAATTTGTGTGCAGATGCCCTCCTGTTAGATTGGAATCTTCTGGCGGGCAGGGCATGTTCATGTTTTCATCTCCAGGCCAGTGCCTTGTGCAGAGGAGACACTTAGCAGCTGTTTGCTTCCTAGAATGGAGAGGAGATTGTTGTTCACTTGAAGGCTGCTCATGAGTGCAGGCTCTAACAGTCACTATGAGGCTGAAGTCCTACTGATTTTTGTAGAGCTTGTGAGGGTGGGTCCTGTGCAAAGACCAGTGAGTCTTTGATGCAGTAAGAAAAACCTGTGACAGGGAAGGGAGAGGAGGAAACTGGCATTCTAGGTCAGGTGGGGTTTGTTGGAAGTTTGTATTTAGGGAGGTGATCACAGCCATAGGGAGGAAGACCTCATCCTTGGCACTTGTCAGGAGCTTCTGGAGGGGTCTCAGGCTTTGTCAGCCAGCTCTGGTTTTATACCAGTGCTGTGCCAGGGAAGGGACTAATGGATGTGGAAGTTCTGTGGAGCTGGAGGCAACAGTGGCATTATCATTGACCAGCATTTTTTAAATTCTCTGTTTAGAATATTGGGGCCATAGATGGGCGCAGGTGAGAAAACATCTTTTGAGCATCCAGTGGGCATTTTAACAGGCCACAGAGTCCCAGGGGAGTGCCCCTGAAGAGAGAGGGCTGTCATGTGACTATGATTAGCAGAAGGGAAGCTAGATTCAGTATGTCTAAAGCAGAACACATTCTTCCCCCTAAACCCTGCCCTCTTCCAGACATGCCCCTTTCTGTTGAAGGCAATACCATCCTTCCAGTGTCTCAGCATTGTGGTCTTGGCGTTACCTTGGACCCCTTGTGTTCTTTTGGCCACAGAGCCAGTCAGCTGCCAGATTTTGCTGTTTCTGTGTTCGCTGCCCCTCTCTGCTCCCCCAGTCACCACTCTGAGGTGCAGGCCCTTGTTACCTCGTGCCTGGATTATTGTAGCATCTTGAGGCCTGTCCCTCGACACTTCTAGCCCTTCTGTATTGCCAGTCATTTCCCTTCACCACAGATCTGACCATGTGACTCTCCACTCAGCCAACTCTGGTGGCCTCTTATTGCCTGTAGAAGGAAGTGTAAACATCTGGGCTTAGCTTTGAAAACCTTTCACTGCCCAGCCCCCACCTAGTGAGTGCGCACC
>CM053627.1:30915840-31059588 GCA_028646595.1 Phalanger gymnotis
AGAACCTCATCTTTGACTAACTTGTCTGGGTATATAGATTAAAAATATAACATATTTATTAACTCTGTGAAGTAAATATTTCTTATCTCTACCGTTAGAACGTAGGTTGGTTGTGAGTTTGCTTCTTGTCTTTGTACCCCAGTGCCTAGCACAGTGTTGCCGATCGATTCCTTAGGCGGGGTGGAAGGAGACGCCAGACTTTCTGGGTCATGTCATGTCAGTGGCGTGAGGGCGTTTACTTTGTGCACAAGCTCCATGGGGGCCATGCAAAGACAGAAACAGGGAAGCTTTGAGGGAAAGAGCTTTCTTACCATATGATGGGAGATAGGAGACTAACATAAAAATACATAGCTAAAGGCACATTATTATGCTGGAAAAAACCCCGCTTTGCTGAGGAGGGTTGAATAATAATAATTCCTCTTGGGAGAACTTAATTCAGGAAGGCTTCATGGATCAAGGGAACTTTGAGGAAGTCTTTGAGGGCAGGGAGGAACATGAATTCATGGAGAGGAAAAGGGACTGGCCAAAAATGATAAAGCAGCTGCAGAGGCTTATTATTCTTGGTATGTTAATTATACTTTCGGGTCAAATTAAAGGAGTGAGATTAGGAAATAACGTGGCGCTGCCATCCATGGGGCTTTTGAGGATTGATAACAAACAGACCTTTCCTGAAACAATAGAAGAGCAGGGAGAGTTTGGGGGATCAGAGGGAGGCCATTGAGTTTTGTGGGAAAATAGGCCTCTGGGTAATGTCTGAATGTCTGCAGATATCAGGGATCTAAGTAGGAGAGTGGGTTCTAGGACCAATGCTAGATAACGAGAACAAAGCAGCCACCGACCCCCGTGGGCTTGTCTCCTCGATGCTGGGTTTGTATTTGCCCAGGGAAACAAGCCCATTTGCTGATCGAACTCTGTTATGGTTTGAAGACAAAATAATCTCACCCTCATCAGCCAAGACAAGCGCCCGCCTCTTCCAGCATTGTTCTCCCTCATGTGCCTCAGTAGTGCCTGGCTGGTACCCAGGAGGAGTCTTCCTCAGCAGGGGTGGATTCAGCATTCCATTGTCCCCACCACCAACCGGATCTGGGTGTTTACATTGATGGGGATGGTTCTCCTTAGATCTTGGTCCAAAAGGCATGCACATTGCGATGTTACCCTTCTTCTGGTTCTCTTCATCATCCTTCCTTCCTGCTTGCAAAACACATACACACACTCTCTCACACTCTCTCTCTTTCTCTCTCATTCTCTGTCTATCTCTCTCCCCAGCTCCCCTTTCTATCTCTCTCTGTCACACACACACACACATATACACATCCACGCTCTCTCATACACATACATATACATGCAGACATAGATAGAGACAGAGAGAGTGTGTGTTTTCGTTCAAAAAATGTATAAAACATTTTCTAGGTAGAAATTCCTTTATCTTCCTATCTCCCCCAAGGCAATGTGGGACTGTGGAAAGAAAGCTAGATTTGAAATGAGTGGACCTACCTCTGTGACCCTGGAATCAATCAGTCAGCACCCCTGAGCCTCAGTTTTCCCATCTGTAAAATAAAGGGGTTGGATTCATTGGCCTCAGTAGTTACCACTACTAGCCCTGCAAAGTGATGTGCTTATCAACTTGGCAGAGATTTATTAACCATTTAATCAGTTAAATCACTGAGAAATACCCCAAAGGGCCAAGAATGCAAATTACTGGGGGGAAAAAAAGATCTAACAGCTAAATGATCCATTTTTCCACTTAATCTGTTGGGTTTCTTTTCCTCAGAAGGTTTCACAGGCCCATCCTCGGCTCTCTTCTGTCAGAACTCTGCCTGACAACTCCTATTCGTTGTGTATGATATCTCTTTATACATTAGCCTCATTAATATACCTCTTCCTTTAGCCTGGGGGCATCGAGGTGACTCAGGGGATAGAGCCAAGCACTGGCCCTGGATTCAGGAAGACCTGAGTACAAATCTGGCCTCAGGCACTTCCTAGTTGTGTGACCCTGGGCAAGTCACTTCACCCTGTTTGCGTTACTTCACCAGAGAAGGAAAAGGCGCCTGGCTCCAGGATCTTTGCCAGGAAAATCCCATGGGCAGTATGGTCCACAGGGTCATGAAGAATCAGACGTGACTGAATAACAAACAGATCCTTTGGCATAACCAATTTGAGCTGGGACTTTTCACACACGCTGCGGGCTTTATAGACCCTTCCCTGCTTCTTACAAAATGTAAGGTCATCCATTCTGTCAGTCTCCTTTAAAGGCCTGGCCATTTGCTGATTTTTGTGTCTCTACATTTTAAAATTTGATTACAGAGACAAAACGTTTTGTTAACAGGCCATATTAGAAATAAACCAAAGGAAGTTTGACCTGTCCCCCAGGCTTGGAGACTGCCTGGCTCTTGGGGAGGACCTGCCTGGTTCCTAGGGCTCCCCCAGGTCCAGACCGTGGGCTGCAGCGGTCCTGGAGTCAGAATGACCAGCCCCAGCTTTGCCCCACCGGCTGCCACAGCATGGCTCACCCCAGTATTCAGACACGGTGATCCTAATCAGCTCAGTCAAACTCTAAGACACTTCGTGTCAACAGTGGGAGCAGCCTCAGGTTCATTATTTGCTCGGGGCACAATTACTTGGCGGCGACCCTGTCTGGGAGGCTTCACTGAGCCCCAAAGAACTCATATCCTGCAGAGATACTTGGCAAGCAGGCCCTCTAAGAGGCGGATCACCACTGATAGGAGTTCTAATTTATAAGCCCGTAATCTGATCTCTTGCTTTTGAAAGGAGATGGGGTAGGTAGATACTTAGTGTCCATGTTCCTTGGGCATTTGGGGAAGATTTATTTGCTTGTGTGATGATAATATTTCATAAGCACACAGGACTTTATTACACAAACCCGTTCAGTCCCTTACCTGCCCAGCCCCCCTTCCTGCCAGGAGCAGGTTTGAGCATTGATTTACTCTGAATTCAGGCCTGTAGAAGGATGACTCATGTCTCGACTGGTGTATTGTTTGGTAGTGCATCCCCATCTTCAGTGGCTTATTGAAAGATCTGCTTTAGACAGTCTTGCATCTGGAGGGCAGCGCCCATGCAGGGCTCCTGAGATGCACTTTCTGAAAAGTCTCCATCCCTGGTCCTGAACTAGGCTGGGCCCCAGTACCCTGACCTTGAGCAGGCTGGAGCTTTCCAAGCCAATGGCAGCCTTCCATTCCAGGACAAGGGATGCTCTGATTTCTCCGCCTCTTTGAGCAAGGAGGTGAGGTCACTAGGGGAGAGGGGAAAGCTCTGAGCACTGGCTCAGGCTGTTTCCTCCGAGGATAGACATGCCGTGCTGTGTCAGGCTGAGTGTCTTGCCATCCATCTGAAAGGAACGGTAGAATAGGCATCGCTGACCTCGCAAAAGCCTCTGCGGCTTGGAGGCGGCATCTTGTGCTCCTCAGGTTAGCACCACAGACTGCTGAGCGGGTGCCTCGCCCAGAGCCTACCCACAGCCCAGGGCCAGAGTGGGTGCTGAGCCCACCCCAGCCAAGATACTGTCAGCTGCCTGCTTTTCTCTCTTGGGCCCCTGCAGCATTGACAGGTGTCCTGGATAAGAGTGGAGTCTTTCTTGTCTCTTTGAAGTGACTGCATGCAGTGTGTTCCTGGGCTTCCCTTCCTCATGTACCCTTAGCACTTGGGACCAGCTTCCTCTTCCTGGTTTCCTAAGTGGAGTCTGTGCTGCTTTGCTTTGACCAGAGGGGCTGCTTAGTCTTCCTGGTGGGAAGCTGGGCTCAGCAGCTCAGAGCATGGAGGCCCTGGGGACATTTGGCAGCGCTTGCTGTCTCATTGTTAGGCCCATAGAGTCAGGGAGGCTAAGCAGCAGCTCTTTCTTCATCATGTGTCCCCACAGAGTCTGTTACAAGGGAAAGCCAGGGCCTCATGGATTTTGTTTGGTCCCCAGCAGAGCTCCACCACAAACATCATTTGGTGACAGTGAAAGGGCCCTGGCTCTCAATCCCACCTGCCCCTGTGGCTGCCTCCTTACGCCTTGGGGAGGGAGGGGAAAAAGTGCCAGGGTTGGGGCTATGTCTGCTCCTGCCCTCCCTGGTGTTCAGCCATGCCCCTGGCCTCTGACCCACATGCTCATGTCAGGCTCCTGCTCCCAGCCCTGGTTCACGCTGTGTCCTTACTCTACCCTGCAGGCTACCTGTGCATGACAGACCAGTGGTTCTCTGAGTACGTCTACGAGGTGGTCGTGGACAAGAAGCATGTGCCAGAGGATGTGCTCGCTGTCCTGAAGCAGGAGCCCATCGTGCTTCCGGCCTGGGACCCCATGGGGGCTTTGGCCAAATGACTCCCATGGCCTCCACTCTCACTTCCTCAAGCACGACGGGAAGTCCTGGGGACTGAAGCCAAAGTGGAGGAGGTGACGTTGATGTTGCCGGGCCTAGTCAGACTCCTGGTTTGCTGAGCCCCTCGCTCCAGGAGCCTCTTGGGGAATTAATTGTGCTTTCTGCTGTACTGTGGAATCCAAACACTCATTTCAGACAGGCTACTCTTTAAAAATGAAAAGACCAGGTCATACTGTTTCCTCTCCTCAATCCCAGTCACTCAGGCTCTTGTCACAAGCTCTGCCTGATTCAGAGGGAGGGGGGAGGGGGGAAATCTCTTAGTGTTTTAATCAAACTAAAAAAAAAGAAAAGAAAAAATTGAACTCCGTAGAGCAGAGAAAGACCTTTAGGCCATAGCGGGATGGAGACGGTTGGGTTGCTTTTCCCCATTGCCTGTGGTTCTCAGGTTTCAGAAGGAAAATGTCACCCTAAGATTTAAGCCCATAGAGCTGCATGCCACTTGACCAATGACAGAGACTCTGCCACTCTGGTCACTGAATTTCATCTTTTCCATTGTAGCTTTATCTGCCTCTACCAGCTTGGGATGGGGATGGGGATGGAGGGCGCCAACTTTGGCCTGCTTCCCATGGCTTGGAGTTACAAGGTAGGGGAAGGGGAAAGGACACACCACCACCCACCAAAATCCCATTGAAGTTGGGGCTCAGGAAGTTGAGGTGAGACAGTGACCAAAATCATATCATGACCTGAATTTTAAAAAAAATAGGGGAATCTCTAGCCAAATGGTGTCATTTTAAACTTCTGCATCTGAAGGGGGGCAGGGCGGGAGTGGGGCTGCATTCTTTAAGACAACTAGATGGTGCTGTGAAGCTTTGGAATAAAACATTTTCCTAAATGAGACTGAATTGAAGTGTTTGGTCTGTACAGGTGAGCCCAGTGAGAGACTCCAGGCATGTCCCCAAGGGATAGTCTCTTGAAGGACCTTCCCCCCCAGTTTGCTGGCCCAGAAGTGGTGGCACTTACCTGTGACTCTACTTCCTGGAGCCATGTCTCCTTTCCTTTCAGTAGAAGTGGACATTAAGAAAAGGCCTCCCAGAACCCAGGGGCTGTCTGGAGAGCTGGACCGCAGGCCACCTGTCCCTCTGACCTGGAAGTTCTTCACCTAGTGTGTGTTGTGGGATTCTTGGGCAGGCAGCCTGACAGTCCCTGGACCCTTTCTCAGAGTCCTGTTTTTAAATGAATCAAATTCATTCAAATCAAAATCAAATGCCAAAGGTTTCTGGAGGGCCAGGACCGTATCTAGGGGTTTCTCCTCTATGTCTTGCCTCGAGAATTCACTGTCAGTTTTTATTGAGGTCCAGTGCCCTGTGACACAGAAGACATGGCCCCTGCCCTCAGAGGACTTCCAGTCTGTCTGGGGAGATGAGCTATGTGCCCATGGAAATGACCCAAACAGGTCACAAATAGCATTTCAGGACAGTGGCACAAGAAGGCCCGGCGGATACGTCTTGGCATCTTCATCGGTGCCATGTAATAGGCTTGAATCATTTCTTTCTCAAAAGAAAGTATGAAGTACCATAGAGTCGAGAGGAAGATAGGATTTGGATTTCTTCCCCCAGCAATTAAACATGCATTGAGCTCACATAAAGGCCATGAAAATGACACCTGCTAGCCTACTGTACCCTGGAGCAGCTCTCTGGGCTTGGAGTTAGTGGAGCCCAGGGTTTGAATGCTGCCTTTAAATCTCAATTCCTCATCTGTAAAATGGGGATAATGATGCCTCTGTGCCTAATTCACTGAGTGTAATACTCAGACGAAGTTGTAGACGGGCCATCTGGTCCTGTTCACCTCTCTTAGCTGGAGAAAACGAGGTCCAGGGAAGTTGTGACCTGCCCACGATCGAACCCACCAGTAAGGAAGGGAGCGTCACTTCAGGTTCCTCCATTAGCTGTGATTCCAACTCTTCTGGAGAAGTGTGGAATTAGGAAAGATAGGTGACCCTTTGGCCCATGGAGCCCGCTCCTGGTCCTGGGGCCTGAGGAAGGCAATGGCAGGCACAAAGATCAAACACCTAGCAAAAGAATCGTCGCCCCACGTTGTGGTAGCAAAAAATTGGAAACAAAATGAGTACCTGTCAATTAGGGATAGGCTGAAAAAAAAAACCTGGTATGTGGATATCGTAATATTATTATGTGGTAAGAAATAGATGAGAAATTCAGAGAAATGGGGAAGATGTAGATAAATCGAGGCAGATGGAAACAGCACCCAGAAAAACATACATAATGACTATGATGATGTCAGGGAAAAGATCTCTAGAAGGAAGCTGAGCCCCAGGTGCCCAAAGGTGGAGCCAGTGATGGCGGCAGGGAGCAGCTAATGGGACCTCCCCCTCCTCTCAACAGGGGAAGGGGCCACTGGGTCAGAATGCTGTAGGGACCTTTTCAGATGTAGTCACTAGATCAAGGGGTTTGTCTTGCCTGAATTTCTCTGTTATAAAGGAAGATTCAATCTGAAGGAGGTGGGGACGGTTTTTTTTTTTAATCTCAGAAATGTGATATTAAAACAAAGTAGTCATAGAGAGGAGGATGGAGGCCAGAAGAATAGGACCGAGTGAGAGCAAGAATGGGTCTGACTCCGGTGTCTCCCTAGGGTCTCCCTAAAGCCAGGTTCTAAAAAATCCCCCTCAGCGCCTGAGGTCCCCAGATGTTCTCCAGCCTTGGTCTGGGAGAGCACAGAGACCCAGTGGCAAGAGGGCCTGTAGGTGCATGGGGAAGGGGTCTTACAGAAGGAAAAGAATGAAGGGTGTGGAACATCTTCGTTTCAAGGATACTTTGACAAGTCAGTACATATTTTTTTTTCCTGAAAAGAGAAGAAAAAAGCTAATATAAACTCTGTCAGGTAAATCTTAAAATGATTTTTTTCAAATTCATTTTTGGACACATGAAAAATCGTCCTCATATGAGAGAATGTTGCTCTTTCGAAACACAGAAATATATTTTAAAAATTATTGATCCTAAAACCTTTTGTTTTTACATCATCACACTTTTCCATTATATTCCTTCCCTTATAACAAAGAATTTGAAAGGTTTTTAAAAGGAAGGAAATAAACATTAAGGACCTACTATGTGCCAGGCCAAACTAAGCTCTACAATACTATCAAAATCAAATTTATTTGATCCTCGCAATAACTGAGACCTTGGTCTGTCTAGGTCAGATACCATCTTCTCTCCTGATTCCCTCCACTGAAAAATGACCTACACCTTCTTAATTTCCTTTTCTTAAAAAATAAATTTATTTTTTATTTTTAGTTTCCAACACTCAGTTCCACAGGTTTTTGGGTTCCAAATTTCTCCCCCTCCCACCAAGACAGCATGTAATCCAATGCAGGCTCTATATATACCTTCACATCGAACTTAATTACATAATAGGCCCGTTGTAAAGAATTATAACCAATGGAATGAATCACAAGAAAGGAGAAACAAAACCAAAAAAGAAGGAAAAAAGAGCAAATAGTTTGCCTCCATCTGCGTTCGGACTCCGTAATTCTTTCTTAAGATTAACTTGCTTTTTTTTACACTTTTACTGGCTTTTGAGAGCCAGTTGTGAAAATTTTCAGTGCGAACATTTTTGGCCTTAGAAATTAGCAAGTGCTACATATTAGGGCTTGCATTATTGTTTCGATTGTCCAGACTTAAGAAGGTGGTGGGGAGAGTGTTAAATAATGCAGATTAAACTTGAAAAAGTGGCTTTTATATACATTTTTACTTGAGCGCATGCCAGATATAAAGGAAAGTCTACAGATGCCCAGAGGTGAGACAAAGGTGAAAACGAGGGTGAAACATGAGTTCCTCAAGAAGAATGAATGAGTGAGTGAATGAATGAAAAAGCATTTATTAAGCACTTACTATATGCCAAACACTGTGCTGAGTTATGGAGGTAGAAATCCAAGGAAGCAAGACAGTTCCGGCCCTCAGTGGGGCAAGCTAGAATGGGAAAGGCTAGTTCATGGCATGGCAACCTTATTCCAGGATTGCTTACCGGGGCCTGAGAGGTGGGATGGGGAGAAGGGCCAAAATGGCAAGCTAAGAGGGCTGTATCTTATCCAAGAGGCAATAAGGAAGGAGCCATTGAAGATGCTTGAACAAGACACCAACATAGCTAGCTAACATAACATGCATGAAATAAAGGCTAGGACTGGTTTCATTTTAGTTTTTGTATCCCTAGTGCCCAGCTCAGAGCTCGGCATGTAGTAGATGCTTAATAAAAGCTGATCAATTGATTGGGTGAAGGAAGAATTGTAAGAGGGGAAGGGTGTAGAAAACTGCTCTGAAGCCTTCAGGGTATTGGTCAGTATGAGCAGAAGGGATTGATAAGGAGGGTAGAACCAGACAGGACTTGTAAACTTGGAGGATGTGGTTGGGGACAGAGGGAGGTGAGGAAAAGGGAAGAGTCAAAGATGGCTGACTCCGAGGTTTAGAAGCAGGGGTGCTACCAACAAAAATAGAGAAGTAAGGAGGACAGGCAGGTTGTGAGGGGAAGAGGCTTATTTGGGTTGGCAGGACATCATGGGAAGATGTCCAACTGGGGGTCAACTGGAGATGTGAGATTGGAGCTCAGGGGTGCAAGTGGGGCCAGAGGGCAAGATTTGGAAGTCATCTGCCTCGAAATAACAACCAAAGCCACAGGGACAGATGAGTTCTACAAGAGAGAGAGACAGTAGCAGGAGAGCCCATAAAAGTCCTGCCAGTTTTCTTTGAAGCTGCCCCCCTCTTATGGAGCCGTGTTATCCATTCCCTTCCTATGCCATACATAATTTGTTCAGCCATTCTCCAGCACTATGGCGACAACATTGTAGAAGTAAACAATTTTGAAAGGCTCAGGATACTCTGATCAACACAATGACCAGCTATAATTACAGAGACCCAATGATGAAGGATGCTGCCCACTTTCTGGCACAGAGGCGATGAGTTCAAGATAAACAATAAGACACGGGCTTACAATGGCCAACGTGGGAATTTGTTTCACTCGACTGTACATGTTTGTTACAGGTCTTGTTTCTCTTTTTCCAGTGTGTGGTGGTTGGGGAGAAAGAAAACAAACGATTGTTAATTGGGGGAAAAGTACAATTTAATTTAGAAAGTCATGAGAGAAGAATGAACCTCGGTCAGGGCCTTGGGGGACACAGCTGGCTGGATCTGAGATCTGAATCATTCTCTCAACATTAATGTTCTTTCGAGTGTGCGTTTGCTTTAATTGATTTTGAATTGCAGAACCTCCTGCCCCCAGAGCTGCCTTTCTGGAGTTCAAAATAAAGAATAACAAGTTCATGGACTTGGAGCTGGGAGGAACGGCAGAAGACAGCTAATCCGATTCCCTCATAAGTGAATTAATGAATGAAAAAGCATTTATTAAGCACTTGCTATATGCCCAGCAATGTGCTGAGTGCCAGGGATACAAAGAAAGGCAAAAACACAGTCCCTGCCCTCAAGGAGCTCCCGATCTAATGGATCATTTGAAAGAGATTGTACCTTCATTTGGACCAGGTTTAAATGATACATTATTTGCCAAATTTCAGTGATTTGGTGTCATGACTTAGTGACCCACTGGTTTCCACGTCAGAAGACCTGTATAAATCTAAGCTCCGATGCTTACTAGTTGGGTTCTGAGTCTGTTTGCTCATCTATAAAATGGGGATAATAATACTTGCCAGTCCTCTGTTCTGGGGTTGCTTCAGGAAAGGGCTAGAGAAATGGGCCTGGTTGCTTTTACCTGGTGACTTGAGGACTTTGTGGGTGGGGTTCATTCATACTACAAACATTTCTTGAGCATTTACTGGGTGTCAGGAGCTCCGCCAGGTGCTAGGGATACAAGACAATTCCTGTCCCTCAAGGAACTTACATTCTCTCTTGGTATAGGGGAGGAGGAAAGGATGATGGCAACATGTATACAGATAAGTAGATACAAAATATAGAACAAGTAAATATAATACAATGTAACTTATGGGGGAGGGGAGGGCACTGAGGGGATCAGATGGGGAATCATAAAAACTGGTATTGAAGGAGGCTGAGGATTCTAATAGGCAGAGCAAAGGAGGGCATTCCAGACCTGGAGAACAGTGGGCAAAGGCTCAGAGATGGGAGATTGGAAGGTCAAGATAGGAAGAATCGCAAACAAGGCAGGCTGCCTAGAATGTAGAGTGTGTGGAGGGGGCTCATTTCTAGTACCTGGAAGGGTGGAGTGAAGCCAGATTGTGAAAGGCTGTAAATGCCAAACACAGGAGTCTGTATCTGATCCTAGAGGTAATAGGGAACCACTAAAGTTTATTGACCCAGGGAGTGGCAAATCAGTTGAGTACTTTCTGGATATCAATTCCTTTGCATTTAACAGAGATAAGATCTCTCTTTCAAGGTTCTTTTAGTAACAACTAAGAATCAAGTAAATTACAGACAGGAAAATTCTAGGTAGATCCAAGAACTTGCTAATAATATGGGTTATTATAATAAAACATAAGTGTATGGCAGGGTTGCCTGAAGAGGGATGGAATTATTTTCCCCAGAGTTCTTTAGTAGTAAATAATTTTACTGATGTCTTTTAAAGTAAATTATAATAATTTCTAGATATATCCTGCCACTACTCCCTTCAATAAAACCACCCTTGTAACAAAGGAAAACAATTGAACTAAAACCACTAATCTAGTGTCTGACAGCGTATGGGACATTCTGCTCCTGTAGTCTACTCTTCCCCTCCCCTTCTTTGTGGAAAGAAGGTAAGTATATTTTATTATTTCTTCCCAGGGACCAAGTTTGGTTATTACTCATAATTCAGCTTTCTTTCAATACAGTTTTCTTCTACATTGTTGTAGTCATTGTATCTATCGATTTCTTTATTTTGCCCTGCATCTATCAGTTCCTCCAATTCTTCTAATGACTCTCTGAATCCTCCATGGTTGTCACTTCTAATTGCACAATAACGTTCATAATCCACAGTTGTTGTTTGTAACCATTCTCCACACGGTTGAGTCCAATTGTGGTGATGTGAGTATATTGGTATTTATTGAACCCTCATTTCTACCTTTCACATCTTTGGGGGTGGGGAAGGGGAGGAAAGGGTGTGCCCTGGAGCTTTTTAAGGTTAGGTAGGATAAATAGCAATGTGTGGCAGCTCTGTGTGTGTGTGTGTGTGTGTGTGTGTGTAGTTTCCTCATTAGATTATAAGCTCCTCAAGGGCAGGGACCGTCTTTTTGCTTGTATTTGTATCCCTGGTGCTTTGCACAGTGCCTGGCCCCTAGTAAGCTGTCCACTCCAGGACAAAAGGGTTTTCTGACAACAAGCTTACATCTGCTTCTGGCCTCCGGGACTAAACGGAGGCAGTCTTAACTTTCCTCCACATAGGTGAAGACAGCTATTCTTTCTCCTGAGGCTTCTTTCTTTTCTTTTTTCTTTCTTTTTTCCCCAATTAAGTTAGTAATGCTCGGTGCTTTTCCTCATCTAGTTTAGCAGCAGCTCCAGGCAAAGAAGCCAGCTCCCTGAGCTCTGGGACATCCTGGCCAGCCCCGGAGTTCTGCTCCAGAGGTAGCTTCAGTAAATGACTGACCACAAGAGAACAAGGCCAGGGCCTGAGTCACGCTGCCCACCCTCAGGATGTGGTGGCAAGGGCCACTCTTGCTCGGCCCCAAATGGTCACTGAAGCTTTAATCTGCCGCCTGCCGTGTCAGCGCCAGGAGAGGCCCCCTCCTCCTGCGGGGCCTGGGATTGCTGCTCCCAAACTCCTCGAGGACCAGCCTGGCACAGCGTCACTAGCTGGTCACCAAGAGCCCAGACTTGCAGTGTGGTCAGTATTTCATTATCATTACTATTGCCTTGTTGTTTTCCATGTTAGCTGTTCCAGCCCAGAATTGCCACAGTTCCGATATCTTGTACAGAATGGTCAAGGAGACAGACTCTGCAGAGTTCTCTCTCCCAGAGCTGATGAAGAGCCCTTCCTGGGTGTCTGCAAGGAGGCAGAAACCGACTTTCTTCCCCTCTGCTCTCTTCCCAACTCACACAGAACTGCTCTTAAAGGAGATTTGATTCCAACCATCCGTGTAGTGAAAAGAGCATGAAACCTGCTGTGGTCAAGCCCTGGTTCTGGCACTTGTTGGGTGTGGGTGACCTTGGACAACTCCCTTTACCTGTCTGAGTCTCAATTTCCTCATCTGTAAAATGGAAACAGTAATGGAGAAAGACTTGGGAGCCTCCAATGAGACTGACCATGTATGTTAAGAAGCTTAGTAAGCCTTCCAGCACTGCCTCCTAATTATCACCTTACCTTTGTTATGGGTCTACTTGGTCCCTTCCCCTTGATGTCCCCATGCCCTTTTCTGCTGTGCACCACCCCATTCATATGTGGTTGAGCAGGAATGAATGTAGAGTTGTGGATGAAGACAACAGGATCCTGAATGGGGAAGAATTGTTGCCAAAGGGTCGAAGGGTCTAGGTATGTGGCTCCAAGGACTTGAGCCATTCTTGGGGCTGCAATACAAAGGACAGAGGGAAAGGGAAAGGCTGCGCAGCACCCCTTCTGAGCCCAGTGTAAGGGGGGGCAGGGGTCAGAGGAACCAGATGGGGCTGGGGCCTCCTCAGTGACTCCTGAGGGGATTTAGGCTGGCTTTGTACCAGCCACTTTGGTAGTGAAACAGATGCCTGGTTCAGGGCCTCCCTGGAAGTCCGTTTTCCAGGAGGAGGCAGAGAATTAAATGTGACTTTTACATCTCAGACCAAAAGGCTGAATTTGACCTTGTTAGTTTGGTGTCTCCTGTCCTTAAACTGCATCAGAACTGGATAGAGGTGAGTCAGGAGCAGAAAGAGGTCTAGAGTCCAGGGTCAAGGTTGGGGGATGGGGTGGGGAGGAGATAAAGGAAATTCTTAAAATGTTTGAAACTGACACATCATTTCCCTTCCTGTCAAGACTGGCCCCCATTTTTCATCCCCTCTCATATGGAAGTAAGATTTCCATTTTTCTATTAATAGCATTCTTCTTCCAGTAACCCATGTTTGACTGTTCTCTCTGCCCCCTCCCACAGAGCCGTTTAAATATGAAAGACAATAACAACAGGTATGTAGGAGAGGCATGGGGTCCAGGGCGAAAAAGGAATCCATTTTTTCAGGGTATAGAACAGAAAGACATACCCTAGCCTTCACTAAAATCTTCTGTCACCAAATCCTGTTGGTTCTTTGTAAAGTTTTTCTAATACAATGGCTATATGGTCAAGTGAGCACTTTGAATTACATATATGATTATATTTGAGCCTTAGAAATAGAATGTAAGCTGTCTGGAGAGGGGGTGAGCTCCCTTTCCCTGTTGGTATTCAAGCAAGGACTGGAGACCATGGTGGGCTATTTTGTGGGGTATTCCTTTCACAGAGGGGTTAGTCTAGATCAGGGGTGGGGAACCTGCAGCCTTGAGGCCACATGTGGCCTTCTAGGTCCTTGAGTGCAGCTTTTTGACTAGTCCAAGTTTTACAGAACAAATCCTTTTATTAAGGGGATTTGTTCTGTGAGGTTTAGATTCAGTCAAAGAGCTACATTTGAGGACCTAGAGGGCCACATGCAGCCTTGAGGCCTCAGGTTCTGCACCCCTGGTCTAGATGGTCACTGGCATCCCTCCCGACTCTGAAACTCTACTATTCTGGGATTCTGTGACTCAGAACCAGTGGCCCCTGCTGCCTCCCTGCTGGAGAGTGAAAAGGAAAAAGGGCCAAAGATGGAAATGAGGGATGGCCACAGTTAGGTTGTGGAGGGAGGAAAGGGAGCATCATCTGATATAAAGAAGAGGAAGTCAGGGGTTACAAGGAAAACCAGGAGAGTGCAGTGCCACAAAAGCCCAAGGAAGGAATTGCAGAAGGTAGCACCCAA
Source organism: Phalanger gymnotis (assembly GCA_028646595.1). Taxonomy (NCBI): domain Eukaryota; kingdom Metazoa; phylum Chordata; class Mammalia; order Diprotodontia; family Phalangeridae; genus Phalanger; species Phalanger gymnotis. The sequence continues at coordinate 30,930,047 of CM053627.1, forward strand.
AAGTCTTAAAGGCTTCAGAAAGGGCAGAGAGGAGGAGGACTAAGAAACTTCCACTGTAGGCAGGATGGTGGGGTTGGACCTGCAGTTGGGAGGACCTCGGTTCACCCCATAGCTATGTGACCTTGGACAGGTCACTTCATTTCTCAGTGTCTCAGTTTCTTCACATGTAAAGGGGTGATCATAATATACCCATACACTACCACATGGGGTCATTACGAGGAAAGCACATGATGATCCTTAAAGCATTATGTATATGTGTATACAGTTATTCTTATTGATGACCTTGGAAAGGGAAGTTTTAGACTGGTAGCAGGAAGAGAAGTCAAACAGCAAGGGGTTAGGAACCCAAAGAATGAACAAGAGCAAGCCGATCATCTGTGTATGGAGTTTGGCGATGAAAGGGGGCAGCTAGGTGGTGCAGTGGGTAGAGTGCTGGCCCTGGAGTTAGGAGGACTGGAGTTCAAATCTGGCCTCAGACACTTACTAGCTGTGTGACCCTGGGTTTATCTCTGTTTGCCTCAGTTTCAACCACTCCAGCATCTTTGCCAAGAAACCCCAAACAGGGTCACAGAAGAGTCAGACACAACTGAAACAATTCAACAAGGTAGGGAAGAGATGAGTATGTTTGAAGGAGGAAAGAAAGGGGACCTTAATGTGGGAAAGATTCGATATTTGGAGAGGTAATTGTGGGAGTGAGATCTTAGAGGTTTGTAATATTTTGTCCTGGAAGGAAGTGAACAAGAATTTGTGAAGTGCCTACTGTGTGCGAGGCACTGTATTGTCTCATTTGATCCTTACAAGACTCTAGGAGGTAGATGCTATTATCCCCATGTTACAGCTGAGGAAAATAAGGCAAGCAGAGGTTAATAATGATTTGCTCAGGATCACAGAGCCAGTAGGTATCTGAGGTGGGATTTGAATTCAGGTCTTCCTTAGACCAAGACTCTTCTAGGCATCTCTTCATGGGTTTCTTTAGCAGTTTGGTGAAACTTATGGATCCCTTCTCAGAATAATGCATTTACCAAAGATGTTAACAGAGCCCCTGGAATCTATCCTTGGATCCCTTGGCAGTCCTTGGTCCTCAGGGAGAAAAACAATCAGAATCTTCGTGCTAGGAGGAATCTCCAAGGAAAGTATGTCAACAAGTGATGAATCAAAGAGGCCACATCTTCTTGATCCTACATTTTCTTTAGCCTTGAAGAATGAGGAGGGCGATCCAGGAGTGGTGACTGAGGTAGTCCCAGGCTGCTGAAGACAGTAGTGAATAGCTTGTGGTGGAACATGGGATGAAGAAGGGAGTGTGGCCAAGAAGGAGCAAACAGGCTGGATGAAGCAATCGATAGAATAGCAAACATTTATTAAGCACGATTTATGTAGTGTGCTAGGTGCTGAGGAGACAGAGATCAAGACTGAACCCATCTCTGTTCTCCAGGAGCCTTCTACTTAGAAAGGGGAGCCTCCAGGGATCGAAAGTCCTGGTGAGACCTGAGTGGAGGTTCAGTGGGTGAGCTAGGGGAGTGAGGGAGATGCAGGCAAGGATGCTGTGTTCAGAGGGGATAAATGACAGATTCCACCGAGGAAAGGAGCAATGCCTTATGGGGGGGGGGGGGAAGTGTCCTGGAAAGGGACCTCTATCGCCAGTGGGAGGAGTCGATTCTGCTGTCTCTGTGTCCTTAGATAAGTGATTTCCTCTCTTGTGGAGGAATTCTCTCATCTTCCTTCTCTGTAAAGTGAAGGGGCTGGGAAGGGTGCTCGTTAAGGACCCTTCTGGTTCTTGGTCTATGATCCAGAGTCGCTGGCTTCTCAAAACAAATTCCAGAGGGGTCTCAGCGCTTGCAGTACTCACACTGATATCAAGGTGGCAGCAAAGCCTTATCGCTGACTCCTCAGAGACAGCGGCAGACACCGCACCGCCCCCCCCACCCCGCCCCAATTGTAGAGGCTAGCTCGAAGTCCAAAAGCAGGTATCTCCCCAACTCCAGAATCTTAGTTCTGAGATCACTGGGCTCTGTCCTCTGAGGTTTCACAAAAAACAAAAAAACTGTCCGAGGGAGCTCCAGATACACAGACTTGACGGTATTACGCGAGACTTTTTAGAATATAAAATTTTGCTGCTTTTAATATAATGGAGGGAGGGATGGGGGGGGGAGCTTTGCTTGTTTCCCAGCTTGCCTTTGGGGTGGTGGGGGGACAATAATCTCTTTGGGCACTTCTTCTCTAAGAGAAAAAATTAAGGGCCTGATTTACTAACTGATCTGGAAGAAGGGACTGTGGTGTAAATGTCTGGGACTTCAATCTTTTGGGGCAGGGCGAGGGGTGGGGGGCGAGGGAGAAGGAAAAATTTTTTGGAATTGAAAAAAAAACGAACAGGAAAAAATATGCCTCTTTGTCTCTGAGAATCTCCCACCCCCCAAGCCCAAAGTCGGGGCTTTGATTACTTAATGCTGGTCCTAAGATCAATTGTCCCAGGGCCTGTGGCCCTCTCAGGACCTCACAACACTGCTTCCACTCAGTCCATGGTGGGGCAGTCTGGAAAGAGCGCTGCATTGAGTCCGATCCAACTCCCTCGTTTTACAGATGAGGAAAGCCGAGGCAGAGACAAGTTAGATATAAGTGCTGAAGGCAGGATTCGAACTGAGCTCTTCCTGCCTCACTTCAGTTCTCCAGAGTCAGAGAATCTTGCTTCGAATTCTGACTCGCCTACTTTCTACGTGTTTAATCTGGAACTCAGGGCCTCAGTTTCCTTCTCGGTAAAATAAGGGGACTAGATGACCTGCGGGATCCCCTCTAGCTCTGAATCTGTGATCCCAAGGAGGGGAGCGATCCCGATGGGACCCAGAGTCCCCTAGAAACTGCACAGTTCTGGTGTGGTCTCTGCGCGTCAGCTTCGGGGCTCCCACTCCCCAGAGCCATCCCAAGCCCATCCATACAGCCACCCACCGCTAGGAGGAAAACGCAGAGGCAGCCGTGGTGAAACATAAAGTTTATTCGGCTAAAAGTGACGCAAAAATTCTTAAAGAGCTCTTTGGCAGCCGATTATCTGGAAATCAGACCATGTGAGGGGGACTGGAGTACAAAACCTCCCCCACCGCATGGGCTGCTCGCGCGCTCCAAGTCAAGGCACCAGAGTGACTTCAGGGGCAGGGGGATTCAGACTTGGATGACACTCGGGGGAGAAGGCGCTCAGAATCATCTGGCACACAGGTACTGGCTCCTTCAGCCCACACCTCTCCCAAGTCTTCATCCCCGGCAGAGAGCTCGGCAGCTGTCCTCTCCTCTCTCTCCAAGCCTCTTCTCTGTGGATCGGATTGGAGAGACAGTAAGTCGGACCGAAAGATCCCTGTGCTCTGTCCCTTGCCGCTTTTCTGGGCGGCCTCAAGTTTCCAGAGTGCTCCAGCGAAGAGGGAAAGGAGAGGAGAGGAGCGGGGCCGAGCAGGGTCTGGGGGCTTGGGTGGGGATGCTTTGGACTGCGGGTGTCTCTGTAATGAGTGAAGGTCTGGCTAGGGGAAAGGGGCACTACAGAGAGTTCTCCGTGTGGTCGGGGGCGCTGGGAGAGAAATTTACTTAGTCTCATTTGGCATTGACTTTGCATCTTAAGGGAAATTTCGTTTCTTGTGGTTCCGTGCCTGTTGCCTCACCCAGGCACTTCTGCAGGGACCGTTCCCATTTGACACGAAAGTCCGAATACTGAGAGAAGTGGATGAATGAACACATGGTTACTCAGGCTGAGTTCCACTCCCTGAGCCGGCATCCCCGGATCGGCCGGGCAGGCAGCGTGCTCCGTGGCTCCACAGGGCGTTCGAAGTTTCGGTCAAATTCAAATCTTTGTTCAACACAGCTGAAACCGATGAACTTAATGTGGATTTCATACATTTATTTATTTAGTTAGTTAGTTATTGTTGCCATGAAGCCAGTGAATCAGCGTGGTGTGGGTGGAGAGTACTGGACCTGGAGGTAGGAAAAACTGTGTTCAGGTCCTGCCCAGAGACAGGACTTCGCGGCTGCCCGCGGTCCTAGTTTCCTTATCTGTAAAATAAGGTTAATAACGTTCGTAATAGTAACTCACAGGATTGTTGTGAAGCTCAGATGAGGCATATAAAGTTCTTTGCCAACTTTAAAATAGTATGTATGTTATTATTATGATGATGATGTCAGTCTCTTTAAGAGTTTGCAAAACTCACTGAAGCCAGAGAGCTCCGAGCAGCTGGTTCCCTTCCCCACCAAACCTACTTATGTTAAATGAACATTCGCTGATCTGGAAGGGACCTCAGAAACTGTGGGGTCCAATCTATTTGTACAGATGAGAAAGCCAAAGGCCAGGAAAGCAGAATGACTTGCTCAAAGACGTAGAGCTGGTAATGGTCAGAGGCAGAATTTGAACCCAAATCTTCCCACTACCAAATCCAGTATTCTATCTACTACTCGTAGGCTGTCTATTTTTCCAGGGTAAATGTGTATGTGATCTGTTTTGACTAGATGAACCAGGTCAGTGGATTATTTATAAGTTTGCTTAGCTCCCTTTATGGTGAGAGAAGGGCAGCTGGTCCAAATATCGAATATCTTTTGCTTTCTATCCCATCAGGAAATGGCGGAAGAAATCTAACACTGAGGTTAGTGTGGAATGTGAAGGGACAGCGAAGCTGAGTAGGGAAAGAGATCCATGCCTACCTAGCCTGTCTCAGGAGAGATGGGGTTGTAGAAGTGGGCAGCTTGGGCCCTATGTCCCATCATCAGCTTTGGGACAGAGCCCTTCAGAAGGTTCATGGCCATCCTCTCAGAGTTTCTGCTGTGGAGAATGACCTGCTGCTCAGGACTGTAGGCACAGGAAGCCCGTAGCTCGTGAGATGCAAGATATTTTGGTTTTTTTCTCAGGGAACCACAGTGAGCAATGATTTTGATGTGGCTCCATCAATGAATAAAAGTCCCTTCCTCCTACTAACTGGGTATAGGCAGTCCAATTAGGAAACCTCAGGGATGTTGCCTGCCAACAGAGTAATCCAAATATATTTTTCATTACTTGTTACTCCTGCAAGCCTCTGAATGTGTGGTGGGAAGCAGGGACAGAATAACACGGTAGGCAGTAGTTGTTGGGCATCAGTAAGAATGAGGATAAATCTGGCCGCCCCCCCCCCCCCCCCCCCCCCCCCCCCCCAGCGATGGAGGGCTGAAGGACTTTCCCAAGATCTTCAGGAAAGAGCTATTCATGGGTAGGTGCCTGGTGAATTCCTTTTGGTAAATCTACTGGAAGCACACATTCTTATTGGAAAATCTCTCTCTCCAGACCTGACACTGTGTTAGGTGCTGGGGATATTAAGTCAAAAAACAAAACAATTCTTGCTTTCGGGGAGTTTACCTTCTCTTGTAGAAATACACCATGTACACAGATGAATAAATGCAAAATATTTACAAAACAATACAAAATGACTTCAAGAGGGAGAGTAGTACCTGGGTGGATCAGGGAAAGTTTCCTGAAGGAGGACCCTTAAAGGAAACTAGGGGCTTCTGAAATTCAGTGCTGTCTAGTAGACGGAGCGTCTGGCTTGGAGTCAAATATTCTAGGTTCAAATTCTGCCTCAGACACTTACTCACTGCCTGATCTGGGGGCAGATTAGGGGGGAGCCCTTACTTCTCTGGGACCCAGTTGTAAAATCTAGACCTTGTACTAAGTGCCTTCTAACTCTAAGTATATAGACTGATGAAGATGGCGAGGTGGGGTGAGGAGGGAGTGGACTCCAGGCATGGCATTAGGGCCTACTTATGCAAAGTGATGGTAGAAGAGGAGATGTACACTTGGATGTTTCTTTGTACTTTCTTGGGGGGGTGGCACTGGAAACACTTCCCTACAGCAACCTGGCCAAAATATCCTGAATGCACCAGCAAGTCAGTACAGAAGGTTACCTGGGTAATGTCATACATCAGAGATAATAATGCAAGGCGCTCCTTGGAAAGCAGCTTGGGAGGTTTAGCTTTTGGTGTGTTGAAAAGACAGATACAACAGGGAGAGGTCACAAGTCTTTGTCTTTATCTAAAGGTGTGCCCTGGGAGAGTCTGAAGCCAGTGTGTTCTGAGTAAATGGACTTCAGTGGGGGTGTGAGCTCTTGTTCTTGACTGCCCATCCTGTCCCATTCTCTCTCTGTTTGTATTTGGCAATCACAGAACCACAGCTCAAATGATGAGCATAGAGAACTCTCCCATGGGCCCTGGATGCCCATGGCAGGAATGACTGATGCTCTGGTCTCTGACCACCTCTGTGGTCCCTTTCTCAGGTGTTGTGCTGTCTCTCTCATGTGCAAGTCAATCCCTGTACTATTTCTGCAGAACATTCTTAAGCCAAAGTCACTCTACTCCACATCTGGAGACAGGAGTACCAGCTCTGCTACATAAAGTAAGATTTACAAAGGGCTTTCACCCCATTAATCCTGCGACATTGATAGTGCAGTATCTATGTTTTCAGTAGGATCAAAGAGGTTAGGGAGGTGCCAGCTAACAGTTACTCAGCTAGTAAGTACATTAGCAACATTTTAACCCAGGTCTCTTGACTCTACCCAAATACTTCTTCCCTTGCACCATGATGTCTCTAGAGTATTTGTGTGTGTAGCCCGGGGAGGCTACTTCCCTCTCTGTATCTCAACTTCCTATAGCACTAAATTTGGGTGGGGGTTGGATTTGATGGGCTCTAAATTCCCTTCCCCCACCTAAATCCTCCAAACCACTCTCTGATGGTTTTTTTTCCCTCAATCCATACAATGTCTTATATAGTAGTAATGGGCTGGGTACAATAAACACTTCAGTGCGTTTTATTTTCCTTACAGATTCTGCTAATTAACGTAGTAACTAGCCATGGTGAATTGGGAGAAAGGATGTGTGTGGAATGGGATCAGGCACTGAGCACAATACCGGGGGACTGGATGCTGCCTTAGGAACATCTATTATGTGTGGGAAGAAAGCAGTATAGCCCTCTTTCCTTATGTGTGTATAGGTACTTAGCCCAACTCTGTGAATAGATACAAAGAACTAACCAGCCCATATATTTTCTTTTCTCTTTACAAAATCACCCTTTCTACTCAAAATGTCAATACTATACTCACTTTTAAATTTGACCCAACACCAGCCAAAGCATCTATGGAGTCCTCGATAGAATTTCAAAAGTCATAACAAAATTAATATGGAAAAAGAAAAGGGTAAAACTACCGGAGGGGGGGAACTATGGAGAAAAAAAACCTGGTGTTGCTGGGCATCAATGGGCACACTATTGTGCAAACTGGCTCTTAGATCTCAAATGTACTATAAAGTACATTTATACAAATGGTTAATATTGGATCAAGATTTTTTAAACAAAAGAAAAACTATAAATCAATAGAAAGTCCAGAAACAGAACTTAATATACATGAGATTAATGTTTGAGAAACCAAAGCCTAAAATATAGCAAGGAAGAGAACACTTATTTAATAAAAGCTGTTGGAAAAATTGAGTATGGTGAAAAGTGGGTTAACATCATATACTACAATCATCTCTGATTGGATTAATCATCTCCATATTTTTAAATCACAAAAAATAGAAAAAAAGAAATAGCATATTAATCTCAACTGCAACAGGGAAGAACAAATTTATTGACAAATAGGAAAAATATTGGAGACAAAATTGAGGGAGCCGATTATATGAAGATAAGAGGATTTTGCATGATAAAGTAATATCTCTAAAGTGAAAGAGAATGGATTAGGAGAAAATATTCACAGTAAATAGAGTTGATAAAAATCGGACATAGAACATTTATAAGGAACTAATACTGACTTATATGAGTAAAACTCATGTTTATAGGAATATCCCCACATTGATATTTTTCTTCAAATGCAGAAATTATCAAAGGACATGCTAAAGCAGGTTTTGAAGAACAAATACAAATTGTTAATAACCACAAAGCAAGACATTTGAACTAATAATTGGGAAAATAAAAATCAAAACTTGAAGAAACCATCTTCACTACCATCCAATCGGCAAAAATAGCTCAAAACAATCATATTCAGTGTTAGAAACAGGCCCCCACTACATTGTTGGTGGCATTATAGAGGTAAGGGTGGGGAACCTTCAGCCTCGAGGCCACATGTGGTCTTCTAGGTCCTTGGGTACAGCCTTTTGACTGAGTCCAAGTTTTACAGAAAAAATCCTTTTAGTAACAGAATTTTTTTCTGTGAAATTTGAATTCAGTCAAAGGGCTGCACTTGAGAACCTAGAGGGCCACGTTTGGCCTCAAGGCCACAGGTTCCCCATCCTTGGATAAGCTTTTTGGTGAGAAATCTGGATACATACAATAAGGCAGCTGGGTATGACCTCTTTGACCCAATCGTTCCACTCCTGGGACTTTATCTTACAGATTTTAATAAAAGGAAAACATCTTTCTATTGAAAACATCTTTATTTGTAAAAGAGAAAAACTAGAAATGACCCATCTGTCCAGAATGGCTGCGAAAATTGTGATATTTGAATACAACGGAACACTATTGCACCATAAATGATAAATGTGAAGAATTCAAAGATACGGATAAAGACTTTCATGAAGTCATGCAAAGCTAGGTCAGAGAATGAGATTAGCAAACACATTTTAAAATACCAAGAAGAGTAACAAAATTATGTGAGTACCCAGGTAGAAAAGGGATTGAAGGAGATACAGAACAAATAAATGACTTGCTATTATTTTGTTGAATTTTATATTTTTCTAAGCAAAATGTAAGTCATTTGGATTTTAAGAATTCATTTAGAAATCTTTTCCATATTTTGATTCTTTGTGAATTTTATGTGCTTAACAGCAATACTAAGTTTATAGGAATAAAAAGTAAAATTAAAAATAATCTTGCCCTATCTCCAGAGGACACTTACTAGCTGTGTGACCCTGGGCAAGTCCCTTAACCACTGTCTGCCTCAGTTTCCTCAAATTGGGGATGACGATAGCATCTATATCCCAGGCCGGTCATGTGGATAAAATGAGGTAATATGCATAATGCGCTTTTCCAACCCTAAAGTGCTATACAAATTCTACTTATTATTATTGTTGGTAATCTGAACCAGGAGTCAGAAGCCATTGAGTTTGACCCCTTTATTTTACAGATGAGGAAACTGAGACATAGAGAGGCCGAGACATTTGCCTAGGGCCACACACTTAGTAAAATGTCTGAGGCAGAATTTGAACTCTGATCTTCTTGGCTCCAAGTCTCAATCACTACGCCCAGCTGCCTCCCATGTCTCTCTCAGTTCTGACACTCTGCAGTCCTTACAGATTCATCAGACTTTAGGCTGAGAGAGTGTTTAGCCATGATCTTGGCCAATCCCTCATTGTATAAATGAAGACCCATCCTAGTTGGTGGATGTAATAGCCGACAGGCTAGCGGCTGAGTCACCGGAGAAAGGGCCTCTGAGGCCTGAGCCACGGACACAGGCTGCTTTGCATCATGTATTTATTGAATGTCAACAAGATCCTTTCAAAGTGACATAGGCCTTTGTCTGATGGGGCGAGATAAGATGGTGAAGAGCATCCAGTAATGGCTATTCCCTGACCCTAGCACAGGAGAGAATTATGACAGTCCAGGGGGTGAGCATCCCTGCTGCCCTGCAAGTGATCATGGGAGTATCATTAGCTATAGGCTGAAAGACCAAACCAGATGAGTCTTAATGCTACATAGTCATTAAGTAAGGACACAGTGAGCTAGGGGAGAGCTCCCAGAGCAGAAAAGCGGCCAGATATGTTAATGTCATAGCAATGTGGGGCAGAAGCCATGCCAGGTCTGGGCGGGGGTGGGGCGCTGAGGTTGCCAGATCAATGACCCATGGCCAGAGGACCATGAAAGGCTTCTCACAGTGTCATCACACCCTCAAAAGCAGTCTGAGCCTAGTGATCTAGGGAGAGAGGAAACATAAAGGAAAAAGATTAAAGAGAAGAGGGGAAGAAAGAGGAAAAAAAGGAGAAGGGAGAGAGAAATAGGAAAGAAAAGAGAAAGGAAAAGATAGAGAAAGAGAGAATGAGAGGAAAAGAAAGGGGAGGAAAGAGGAAAGAATGAAAAAGAAAGAGGGAGGAGAGGAAGAGAGAGAGAGAAGAGGGAGAGTAGATAGAGAGATGGGAGAGAAAGAGAACAGAGAAAGGGAGAGGAGAGAGAAAATCAAGAAGAGAAGGATAGAAAAAGGAAAAAGAGAAAAAGGAGAAAAGAAAGGGGGAAAAGAAAGGGGAGAAGAGGATGAGATTCAGATCCTCAGACCAAGGTCACACTTCAAGGTCTATAGGTTAAGAGCTCTGCCCCAGGGAAGGAGTCTGGCTGCTGACTCTACCCCATTGGTAGGGGGTGCAGCAGGGGGATAGAAAGGGCCAGAGTTTATATGGGGGGCAGGGAGTATAGTTTAATGTTTGTGTTTTTAAAATGTCAAGGCTTGCAAAGAAGCAAAGAATCTGCGAGTTGGGAAGGTCCTCGGGAGTTGCCTAGTACAATTGTGTTGGAAAGTTTGGGGTTCTTGATTTCTTTCCAAATAGAACAGTTTGTTTTTTACTACTGACATGGATAAATGGTTTACATCGTGTTTCTACAGCTAACAATTAAATTCTAAAAAAAAAATTCAACAAAACAAAATAACCAAACAAACCCAAAATGTTTGTCTCTGTCCTGGGCATCAATTTCTTTCTGTGTCTGACACTATTTTTCTGGGGACACATAATGGAAGGGTTCCTCTAGACTGGAACATTTTTTTATGAATTTCCTGGAGCCTCAAGAAGCAGTCCGTGGATCTCCTCTCAGAGTCATGTTTTCAAATGTATAAAATAAGAGCCCTAGGATTGTAAAGGAGACTAATTATACTGGAATGAAGTTATTAGAATTATCAGTTCAAGGACCCTATGTTTAGAATGAGAGAGAGAGAGAGAGACAGAGAGAGAGAGAGAGAGAGAGACAGAGAGAGAGAGAGACAGAGAGAGACAGAGAGAGAGAGAGAGAACAAACAAACAGATTGGCTGTCTCTCCTGTCTCTCCTCCTTGTTTCAGGGTGCAAGGAGGAGGAAATGTCCTGCTCCTGCTCCTCCTCCTCTTCCTTCTCCTCTTCCTCCTTTTCTGTCTTCTCTCTAATCTCTTCTCTCACCTGGCTCTACCCTCTTCTTTCTTCATTCTATGGCGAGCCAAGAATGACCCTAATTATGGCTGATAAAAGTAAGAGGGATACCTAGGACTCACCTACCTCCAGGAGGAGAAAACTCATAAAGGGCTGAAGTGGAAACAGGCGTAAGCCAGGACCAGCTGGTGAACCTCCAAAGCCTCTGAACACTCCCACAAGTCCCCTTTGGAATTCCCGCAAAGGTTTTTGTCTCCTCCTCTAATTAGATTGGTGTTTCCTCAAGCACCAACTTTCAGGACAAACGATTCCTTATTCAGTCCTATTATTTCCTCCATGTTGTCTAATTACTAGTATAGTAACCATCATTTTCTCCTCTTTTGCTGCAGATCCACAGTATTTCATCAATGTAATAGGTTCAAGAGGCTTTTGTGGGCTGGCCTGGGAACCCAACCGTGTGTAACATTGTTTCTATGGGAAAGTGCATTCTGGGCTCTCAAAAACCTACTTCCAAGTGGCCTTCTGAAACATAACACATCTGGAAGTCAGAAAGCACGTGTTGTCCACAGAATCACAGCATTTTCGAGTTAGAAAGGACCTATGATTTAGGATCATAGATTTAGATCTGGAAGGGACCCCAGAGGACAAAAGTCCAACCCCTTCATTTTACAGGTGAGGAAACTGAGGCACAGAGAAGAGGTGTGATTTGTTTAAAATCATAGGGCAGCGTCAAAGGGGACATCTGAACCCATTACTCTGCTGTAGAGACAATCCTCTTTCCATCACACCATAGTCATTTAGCCCCACAGGCATCAGGAAGGAATTCCCCAATGGAAAACACGCAGCAAGTCACTTAGAATTTTCTTGAAGCCCTTGAAGGAAAGGAAGCTATTATATCCTGAGGCTGCCCATTCCACTTTGGGATGGCACTAATTATTGGAAAGCTTTCCTAGTTACTTTTTTAAGCCTAAATCTGTCTTTCTGCCCACCCCGCTGCTTCTAGTTTGGGGGCCAATCCCTGTTTCACATGACAGCCTTTTAAATACTTGAAGATTTGTTTCCAGGCAAGTCTAAAATGCCATTTGGAAGGCCATGACAATCTTTTCCAGTTCATAGTGATTATTGAAATAATAATCCTGGCAGAACCCTGAGGTTCTGCTGTGAACCACTTGATAATGAGCATGCATGTGTGCATGACAGAAAGAGAGAGGGGGGAAGAGAGAGGGAAGAAAGGAGAGAGAGAGAGAGGAGAGGGGAGGAGAGAAGAGGCGAGGAGAGGAGAGGAGAGGGGAGGAGAGGAGAGGCGAGGGGAGGAGAGGAGAGGCGAGGGGAGGGGAGAGACAGAAAGAGGAGAGGAGAGGAGACGAGAGAGAGAGAGAGAGAGAAGAGAGAGAGAGGGGAGAGGCGAGAGAGAGGAGACAGAGAGAGAGATGGTGATGGGGCTGAGGCAATAGATGCCAAATTTGCCTTGTCATCTACTGAACAAACAATACTTTCCTTAGCACTCAAAATTGCCCCACTCACAACTCACAACTTGATAGGGTATGCCCTGGTTTGCCAAAGGCATAATGTTCAGAAATTGTAGGCATGGGTTGACCAATTGATTATTTGTACATAGCCCAATACAGAGTGAGTTTTCACTCAGTAGTTCCCCAAGTGCCTACTGTATGCTTGAGTCCTTGGGAGTTAGAAATGGGTGTAAGATACAAGTCCCCTCTCCTTTCCCTCCAGGAATGTATGAGGAGAATGATCTTTGGACTGGGGAAAAAACAACAAAAAAATTATCAGAGAACTCACACCCAAGATAAGTGAGACGGCAGGAGCCACCACATACAATGTGAACTGGCAGGTGAGGGTACAGGTGGTGATCTCTGAAATCTCTGGAGAATAGGAGGAGTGATGCAGGACTAGAGAGAAGCAAGTGTCCAGATTTTCAAAAGGGAGGAAAAGGTTCTCCAACCTATAGGTTGATGAGCTGGGCTCCAATTTCTAGCAAAATTATAGGGAGTAAGTAGTGAGCAGATTGGGGAAATTCCTTGGTCATTGATTTAGAGATGGAAGGCGTCTTCAAGGTCATCTAATTCAACCGCCTTTTTTAAAATTGAGAAAATTGAGCCTAGAGATATTAAGTGACTTGGGAAAGGGGAAGGAAATAAGCATGTATATAGCACCTACTGTATGCCAGATACTGTGCTAAGTGTTGGGTTGGTTTTTTTTTTTTACAGATTACAAATAAAATTACAAATTTTTACAAAATATTATCTCGTTTGATCCTTACAATAATGCTGTAAGGCAGGTATTATCATTCTCCCCATTTTACAGTTGAGAAAACTGAGGCAAACAATTTAAGTGACTTGTCCATAGTCACATAGGTAGTAAGTGGCAGAATCGGGCTTTGAATTTAGCTCCTCCCACTAAAACTCCAGTACTTTTAGTATGGTTGGATTCCAGCCATGCATTTCACAAAGTCTTGTCCTTGTGGACAAGATAAGGAGATACAGGCTATACGATGGCACAGTTAGGTGGATTGGAAGGCACCTATGGAATAATGGACCAAAAAGTGTCCCCTGTGACACTGGACTTGGAGTCAGGAGACCTGGGAGGCAGCACTGGTACAGTGAGAAGGTCCTGGTCTCTGGACTAGACCTAGACCAAACCCTAAAAACCTGGGTTCAAATCCTGCTTCTGACACTTGCCACTTGTGTGACCTTGGGTTAATCATTTAAACTCTCTGGATGTCAGTTTCCTCATTTTTGAAATGAGGTGCTTGGATGAGGTAGCCTCTGAGGCCCTTCTAGTTCAAGAACTACTGTCTCGGATTTGAATCCTGCCTTAAAACACTAGCTGTATGCATTTGCACTTAGCCTTGGTTTTTTTTTTCTCGTTTCCTCATCGATAAAATGCCGACAGTATGATAAGGCAGTCACAGACGTGATCTTTGGCTGTGTAAACTTAGGCTGGTGTAATAGAAGAAGGGGTGAGGTGAGAATCCTGCCATCCTTTGCCTTGGTCAGAATACATCGAGAAAATTGTGCCTGGCTCCAGGTCCCACTTTTTAGGAATGACACTGAGAAGCTAGAAGATGTCTAGAGAGAGTGGCTGGAATGGTGAAAAGATTGAAAATAATGTCATAGGAGGTTTAGGAAAAAGGAAAACAGAAGAGATGACGGCCATCAGACATTTGAAGGTTTATCATTATTTGGGGGGGGTGCCAAAGGAAAGCAATTACAAGGTGCAATGTAAAGAATAGTGAATTTAGCACCATGGGGCTTGAGTTCAAATCCTGTCTGTGATACCTTACTACCTCTGTGACCTTAGGTTATTTTCTCTTGGTGGGCCTCGGTTTCCTCATCCAAAAAAAAGGAGGGGGTACACTCAGCTCTGCATCTATGCTCCTATTTAACTCCCTGGTCCTTGGTTTCCTCATCTGTAAAATGAAGACTAGGTAAAATTAGATGAGATGACCTCTGAAGTCTCTTCCTGATCTGTGATCTCATGATCTTAAAAGTGGCCAGAGGATGATTTCATTTCAGTGACAGGGAAAACTTCCCACTAGTTGGAGCTGTCCAAATGGGAAGTTGGTTGTCTTGTATGGGAAGGAGTAGGCACTGAGTTCTCCATCTTTGGAAGTCCTCAAGCAGAGACCTCATGACCATATATCGGGGTTGTTGTAGGGCAGGAGTTCTCAACCTGGAGTCCATGGACCACATTTGTGACTGTGGATAGATTTCAGGAAGTTCATGAACATGGATGGAAAAAAAATTGCATCTTTAATTTCGCTAGTGGACGCTAACATTAACTCTAACTGAAATTTAGCATTTCCTTCAATTATTTAAAAATATTATTCTGAGAAGGGATCCATAGGCTTCACCAGATTGCCAGAGGTCCAGGACCCACAAAAATGTTAGGAACCCCTTTTGTAGAGGGAATATCTTTCCAGTTAGACCCCATGACCTACAAGGTTGCTCCTAACACTGAGATTCTGGGATCCTATAGTTCAGGAAGACAAGCTATATACACCTTAAAAAGTAAAGACAGTTAAGGCAGTGTGTGAGAAGCATAAAATAGGCCAAAGAATCCTAGGGGCCCAAGCCTCCAGGGAAGACTTCATGGAGAAGGTAGGCCTTGAATTTGGATTAGAAGGATAAACCAGTGATGAGGCAAATAGAAGGAACTGGGTGGGCCAACATGCAGAGATGAGACTATTGTAGGCATGGTCAGGGGCAGTTAATAGACCAGTCTGGCTGAATCCCAGGCTTCACCTGTGGGAGAAGGAGAGATCACATTCAAATGATCACTTAGAAAGGTATAGTACCAGTAGGAAGAGTACTGAATTGAGGCCTACATCCTAATTCTAACTAAGGTCAGCAAGCCCCATAACCCTGTAGACCTCATAGGAGTGGTGTGAGGATCAATAGGTCAAAAAAAATGGCAAAGTGTTTTGAGAATAAAAGTAAAACATAAAGAAAGACAAGTGGGAGCTCTAGTGAGTAAGCACATGATTGTGTTCCCTCCTAGAAGGAATAGAGGGAGGGCTTTGTGACTCTAAATGTCTAAATGGCTGCCAGGTTCAAGTAAGCTGCCCTGTGTCTAAGGCCCAGGATTCTTTCCTTCCTTCCTTCCTTCCTTCCTTCCTTCCTTCCTTCCTTCCTTCCTTCCTTCCTTCCTTCCTTCCTTCCTTCCTTCCTTCCTCCCTCCCTCCCTCCCTCCCTTTAGAACTGGGTAGCTTCCCTTTACTTCTGATACAGTTCTACCCACATGTCCAATCTAGTCCAATCCAGTCCAGCAAGCAATTAAGCATCTTCAAGGTGCTGTACTGGGCTAATAAGAATACAAAGACAAAATTCAAAGACATTTCCAAGGTTGTCAACTTGGAGACTCTAAATGAATGTTGATGTGCTCAAATAAAAGGAAGGAGTTTGGAGGAGAGAGGAGAGAAGTTTTGTAGGTAGGCTTGAGATGGTGATGGAACATTCATAATGTGGGAAATATCTGCCAGGTAGTTAACGATACAGGAACGGAGAGAGACTGGGGGCTAGATATATTGGGTGTCCCCAAAGTCTTAATGCAATTTTAAGCTAAGACTTAAAACTACATTAAAATTTTTGCGATTTTTATATACAGATCTGGGACTTATCTACATAGAGAGACCCAGGGTGATGGGTCCAAACACTGTGATTGCTATAATTTACCCTAATCACCAGTGTATTGTGTACACTAGAGGCATATTGAATGATGACTCTGAAAAGTTGAGGATAAGACCCAAGAGAAGTCTGGGCTTTTTGTTTGAGCAGAAGGCTCCCAGAACATAGGCTCATAGATTGAAAGGCAAAGGACCTTAAAGATCATTGCCCCCTCATTTTCTAAGTGAAAAAACTGAAGCTCGAAGTTAAAATGCCTTGCCCAAAGTCTCACAAATAGCAATGATTTTTTTCTTGTCTTATTATTGTTTTTTTTTGTATTTATACAATAGACATTGCCCCTTAACCCACCCTACCATTAAATCTTCCTTTATAACAACAACAAAAAATTTCAAAACCAAATAAGTGACTGTAGCTGACTGTGTATGCCACATTCCACACCCATAGTCCTCCTCCTCTTTACTGAGAGAGGAGAAGACGTGGAAAAAGTAGTAACCATTTGAGCCTTTGATTCCAAATCATCATGTTGCCTCTATGCCACAGGACATAGGAAAGCCTATGGGTCTACCCCAAACTCATTACATTAAATTAAAAAACTTCCAAAATGAGAAATCTTTTGGATTTCTGGTCTGCCTTTGGAGTGTTTTGTTGGCATAAGTCAGTTTCACAATATATGACTAAATTCTCTGGATTTTATACCCAAGGTACAAAAATGAGTCCAAGTCCCCAAGGGTGACTCGGTACCTTCTTCTTGTCCAGATACTCCTTGCCTAAGGCTACTTTTCTCTCTTATATCAATCTGACCTCCACTAAAGTCTTCCCCCAAAGCCTCCTGGGAGTGTGGAGGTCAATCTGGGGTCCCAAAGGCCGTGTCAGTGAACCACAAGTCCTGGGATGAAACTACAAAAAACCAGAGGTTTCAAGTATTGTCCAGTCTGTATGTCTGTGGTCCCACAACCAGCCTAGAAGAGTGGGAGAGTCTTATCACCAGATGGCTGGCCTCCAGGGGATGGATATTTTCGGCCACAGGCACTCGTAAAGAATGTCTACTGGGATATAGAAGGATTATGATCTAAATCCATGAATGGGCATATTTGAACTAATTTTGAAAGAAATTAGGGATTCTAGGAAATGGAGATGATAAGGGAGGCTGTTCTAGACATATGAAAAGGCAGAGACACAGTAAATGGGATGTTATTTGCAAGACATGGCAATCTACTCATCCTGGTGAAATCATAGATCTTGTAAGTATCGAATAGTCAACCTCTGTGAAGGGCCCGAGTCTCTCACAAAGAAGTAACAAGGGGCAAGGAGCTGGCTGGTATTCTGGAGTTTTATTTCTGCCCTTCTTGAACCCGTGCAGCATCCAAAGCTTAGCAGTTTCTCAGTCTATCTATCCTCACATCTTCTTACACCCATAAAGACCAGCGCACTTTGTCCCAAGACTGTCCTTCAGGGCATAGCCAAGCCCATGTGGGCAGGCTGTTGCAAATGCACAGTAATTTGGGGGTGGGGGAAGCCCGGGTGTTAGGATATGCTTCCATGGAAAGGTGGCATTTGTAGAGCTTGAAAAAAAGTGAGAGATTCTAGGAGGCAGAAGTGAGGTGTGAATGCATTCCTGATGGGAGATGAATGTCAGCCCAGTTTGACTGAAACATGGCCTGCCTAAAGGAGGGTAATAAGAAATAAACCAGGAAAGGCAGGCTAGGCTGGAGCGAGAGTGTGAAGGGATTTAGAAGCCAAACAGTAAAGTTTGTATTTTCTCCTGGAGGCAGAAGGGAGACATTGGAGTTTTTTGAGCCAGGGAATGACATAGTCAGGCCTGCACTTAGGAAAATTACTTTGGCCGTTGTGCGGAGTATGGATTAGAGGGAGTAGGGAAACAGTTAGAAAATGATTCTAACAGTGCAGACTAAAAGGTGAGGAATGTCTGAACTAGGATGGTGGCTATGGGTGTGGAGACAAGGGACAGACTGCAAGAGATGTTATGGAATCAATGAGATTTGTCAACTGATGGAAGGGAGTGAGGAGATGAGGATGACTTTAAGATTGTGAGCCTGGAGAACACTGTACACAGTAACAGCTAATGACCAGCTTTATAGACTTAGCTCTTCTCAGCAATGTAATGATCTAAGACAACTCCAAAAGAATCACAATGTAAAATGCTATCCACATCTACAGAAAGAACTGTGGAGTCTGAGTGCAGATAGAAGCAGACTATTTTCACTTTGGTTTTTGTTTTTTTTCTTTCTTGTGGTTTTTCCCTTTTGTTCTGATTCTTCTTTCACAACATGACTAATGTGTACATATGTTTAACATGATTGTACGTGTATAACTTATATCAGATTGCTTGCTGTCTTGGGGAGGGGAGAGAAAAGGGAGGAAGGGAGAAAAATTTGAAACTCAAAGTCTTACAAAAATGAATGTTGAAAAGTATCTTTACAGGTAATTGGAGAAAAAATACTATTAAGAAAAAAAAACTGTGAACCTAGAAGACTAGAAGCATAGTCCCTTGACAGAAATAGGCAATTTTAGAAAGGGAAGGGAGGGTTTGGGTGGAAAGGTAATGAGTATAATTATGATCATGTTGAGTTTGAGTTGTCTATTGGAATCCAGTTGCAGAGATTGCAAAACCAATATACTTCTTATTTCTAAATGACAAGCCAGGATGCCATTAGCCTCTACAGGCTATGGCCCAGAAATACCACAGGCTATAACATCTTCCTTCAGCAGATCTACATAAAATCTCATCCTGTCAAATACTTCGAGGCCCTGCCTAGTAAACAAAAATGACTCTCAGTGAGTGAGTGCCTAGGATCATGGTTCTCTTTGCTCTCGTTCCATAATAGCCATGGATAATATGAAGCCTGAAGGGGAAATCAGAGTTCGAAATGCTGGGATTTCCAGACATGCTTTGACAAGCAGGCAGAAATGATCTCAGTTTATAATATGCGACAGAAATTTTTTGTTTTTTTTTAATCCCCTCCCTAGAGTTGGTGCTTGTTTTTGTCTTGAATACAAAGCAGTTTGTTTAATTCTCTTCAGGTGCTCCATTAAGCTAAGGGCAAGTAAGACACTGAAAGAGGCTCCTATTACCTGAGCTCAGGCTTGTCTGCTTGGCTGCCTTTATTGCCCAGTCTGGAGGGAGAACGGTTCCAACATGGCAGGAGCTGAGTTCTAGGCCTGACTCCACCACTATCTCTCTGTGCAGCTTTGGGCAAATTTGCTTTGTCTCTTTGGTCCTCAGTCTACTCACCTGTATGATGGAGGTGATGATTTTTGTCATGTTTTATCTCACAGGATTATTTTGATATTAGCAAGGGTGGGGCAGATGTGTCTAAAGAAGAGCTCTGAACATTGTGGGAGGTGGCAACATGTGAATATTTTAACTTGAGATCATAGTCACAGAGCACCAGTCACCAGACTGCCACCAACAGGGTCAAGGACACAAAAAGGGGGTTAAGAACCCTTGAGGAAGATTCTGCACCTGCATCCTGTCTTAGCTCTGAGGCAATATTGACATGTGAGGCTAAAGTATAGGACCCACATAAAAGATCCCCAGGTCTATTTAGAATATGCTGACTGGAATAAGGCAGAGAAATATAATCATGGGCATTTTCAAAGGGCAGGGCCTTCTGACAACTAATGACAGTTCTGTATTTATCCAGTGATTGCTCACCTGTGGAAAGGGTGGGAATTCAGATTCATAATGGCAAAGAAATGAAATCAACTTTCTTATTTGCAGGAGATTTGCACAGAGGATGTGCCAAATGAATGTTTATTCTATTGAAATGAATTGGCCTCTTGACAGAGCTGCACTAATTAGCCCTGGCTGCTTCTGAGTAGCCTTGTAAAGAGCTTCCCACTGTTGGCATTTCAGATTGTAGAGAAGAGTGTGAATAGAAAGTGCCTGGCACTAATGTAAGAGATGATGCCCCTAAACAAGGGTGTGTTTTGACTTGCCCGCAGTGGTAGTGACCTTAGAGCTAGAAGAGATCAGAAATCAGCTAGCCCTTCCCCTATCTATTTGTAGATGAGAAAACTGAGGACCAGGAGGAGAAGTAATTTTTCCAAGGTTGCATACCTGGTTAGCATGAGTTATGCCAAGCCTTCAATGCACTCTAACCTGTGTATCCATTAATACATGGGTAGAATGAATACCCAACAATGGCTGAGGGCGCACAGGGAAACTGGCAATATGCAACCCATGTCTGCAACCAGGGCTTCATTTGCATCAATCCAATACAATCCATTCCAACCTAATCCAACAAACATTTATTTTTTTAAATTAAATTTGAGTTTTTTTTTCAGTTAACCAGCATCTATGTTTTCTCTCCCTCCTCCACAATGGAAAAAAAGAAGAAAAAAAACCAAAATCCTTGTAAAATATGCATTTTCATGCAAAACTAATTTCCAAACTGAGCATGCTCAAAAATGTGTGTCTAATTTTGCATATTTAGTTCATTGCCTCTCTTTCAGGAGGTGGGTACCATTCTTCATCATTGGTCCTCTGGAATAATGTTGACCATTGAGTTTATCAGAATTCTTTAAAAGTATGCATGTTTACAATGCTGTTATAGTATAAATTGTTCTGGTTCTGTTCACTTTGCTCTGCATCAGTTCACATACAATTCTTTTTAGATTTCTCTGAAACTATTTCTTAATTTCTTTAGCATAGTCATTCTAAAAGACAGCTGTGCTATAGATCACAGCCGAAGTCATAGACCATAATTTGTTTAGCCATTCATTAAGTGCTGGGTACTCTCTTAGTTTCCAGTTCTTTGTTACTATAAAAAGAACTGCTATGAATATTTTTGTCTATATGGGTCCTTTTCTTTTTTCTTTGATCTCTTGGGAGCACAGGCCTACTAGTTGTATTGCTGGGTCAAAGGTCATGTACAGTTTAGTAACTTTAGGGGAATTCAGGATGATTGAGCCAATTCATGCCTATACCAACAGTGCATCAATGTAACTCCAACAAGCATTTATTTTTTTTTACTATGTGCAGAAGGACTGTGGTAGGTGCTGGGGATATAATGATAAAAAAAAAACAAGATTCCTGCCCTCAAGGAGTTTATGTTCTATTAGGTGGATGCAAGATATAAAAAGATAAGTAGATGAGTTTTTTTTTGGACTCGACGTGTGATTTCATTAGTGGAGAAGCTTCCAATGAGGAAAACTCCCTCTCTATCAATATAGGTTGGAACCTTCAGAGTCTTAAATGGAGCTTGAGAGGGTAGGTGACTTGTCCAGGGTCACACAGTTAGTCCATGCTAGAGGCAAGACTTAAACTCAGGTCTTCCTGAGGTAGGCTCTCTGTCCACTTTCCCATCATGTCTCTCAAAAAGATAAGTACATCCGTGGTCATTAGAGGAAGAGAGAGAGGCTCCAAGCACATGATTTCACTAGCCATTTGAGGTGGACTGATACCTTACACAATCCAGGTAGATGAAGATATATCATTCAACAGAAAAGATCCCAGAGGATAGCATTCCTAGAAACTAGTGAGTTTAGCTCCTCTCATCTCCAGGTCCCCAGTCTTTTCCATCTATTAGCCTTAGTGGAAGAAGTTGAGAGATTCTCTAAAGAGAACCTGGGATGTCGTAGATGTGTTCTAGAATAGAAGCTGCTCAGGACCCCATGAAGGGGTTCTACAAGGCATGGATCATTTTGTGCTTGGGGCTCATCTGACCACTGCTATGTAGGAGGAATTCTGTGGAGAACCTTGTCCTCCACTGGAAACATCTCTTACCACATCATGAGCCTCCTATGAGACTTGTAGCTCTCATTCACATAGTGCTGCTTTCAAAGGAAGGACTTTCCTCAAAATACCTCTGTGACAAAAGTCTCACAAGCTCTATTAACCCCATTTCACAAATGAGAAAACTAAGTCCCACAAGGTAAACTAAGGTACCTACACAACTGGGAAGTACAAGGAGAAGGGAGCCAAAAAGAAGTCTGTCTGCCAGTACGTCTTAGGGGATGTAACCTGTCTGTCCCCTAGGAATCAGGCAGAGCTGAGCACCATTGTGTCCAGATCCCAAGCTCCAGGAGGGAGAGCTTTCCCATTTGTATAGGAGCTTAAAGTCAAGCCTCTTCCTTTCATACTTGGGCTTCTTCTACCTGTATGCTTTTATATATTCTCCTAGAGGTATATGATGATGACACATATGTCAAGGATCCCCAAAGAGAATGATCTACTAAGTCTTATAGACAAAGGCAATATGAGGGAGGTGGGAAGCAAGGAAGAGAACAGGAAGCAGAATTGGCCTGAACAAGGTTGTTGTGAGGATCGATGAGTCAACGTGAAACCCTTAGTAGCCATAAAGTACCATACAAAGTCTAACACGAAAGTGTAATAAAGAAGGGACAAAGTTCTAGGGAGTTTTGGGGTTCTGAAGGGAAAACCTTTCCTCCTGTGTCTCCTGAGGTCTCCCTCCCCAGGTCTGCTGGTTCCCCATGTCCCTTGCTTTGGATAACCCTGGCATGGGTGGGAAGGGGAAGAGCTAGGAGAAGGGAGAGATCACTCAGGACTAGCATGCTTGGGAAGACCTTCCTGAAGGAGGCAGGCACTTTGAAGACAATGACTTTTTTTTAACAAACTCTTTATCCTCAGTGCCTAATATAGTGCCCTATATGTAGCAAGCATTTAATAAGTTTGTATAATTGAATTAAATTGTAGCTACTTCAGCCTACTATTAAAAAAAACCAGTGCGGGTTTAGAGATGCAGAGACTTTGTAGTGGCTCAGAACAAAATCAGAAAGCAATAAATGGCCTTCCTTGACACCATCTGCCCCAGTTCAAGATGAGGGTATCAAATGGTAGAGAAGCAGGGGTTGAAGGATAGGGAATATTAGGCAACTAGAGTTGGTTGTCAATAGACTTTTGAAGGTCCAGAAGAATACCTTACACGGCATACCAGGAGAATACCAGTCCATTTTCCCTTCTATCTTCCCTTAGGATCAATGCATGGAATCTAAAAACATCATTACATGTCCTAGGTATATAGGTTTATCCATCAAAGAGATACTCATTGAATGCCCATTACTATGTGCAAAGCACTATGGGTGATATCAAGAAGAATAAGGCTTCCTGCTCTCACAGAGGTAATAGGCTAATAGAAGAGATAAGGCAGGTAAACAAATAATTAGTAGATTGGAGCCAGATTGGGCCAGGTTAATGATTTTACATGTCACCCTATAGGCAATAGGGCACAAGATTCTCAAGCAGGGGAACGACATGGAATAGGATTCAAGAGACCAGGTTCAAGTCTCATCTCCATCCTTTGTTATCTGGATAGCCATAAGCAAGCCCCTTAATGTTTCAAATATTCAATTTCACCATCTATGAAATGGGGATACTCATATTTGCAGGGGATTGGTATAAGAATCAAAGGAGGCAGTGTGAAACACTGTAGCCATAAAGTACTGTGCAAAGGCCAACGTGAAAGTGTAATAACAAAGGTTCAAAGTTGTGGGGAGTTTCAAGGTTCTGAAGGGAAATCCTTTCACAGGGTGTCTCCTGGCCCACCTCCCTGGTTTTGTTGACTATTTATTTATGCTATATTTATCTCCTGTTACAATCCTTCTGATTGTGTTGGCAGGGAGATGATGGGTTGGGCCAGTTTATTGCAGATGAGCCTTGAGCTGTCATTCAAGGGAGAAAGGGAGAAAGAGCTAAGTGAATGGAAGGGGTCTCATTGTCACAGGAAACTTTACATGGAGGTTTAGGGGTAGAGAGAGCAAGGATCAGGAGCGGGAAGTATCAAGAAGGCTTGCATGGCTGCCTTAGCTGGGGTGGACTTCAATCAGGTTACAAAAATAGAATCAGGGACCCACAGACTTTTAGAGGTTGTGCTGGCGCCACTTGAATATTTGACTGTGGCATCTGATATCTCAGCTGAAATGTTAGTCATTTAATGTAGAGGTATATCCTTGACATAGGTCATGGACAGGCAAGGAGGCCTACTAGCTCCAACAACACTAAGAGAGAAAACGACACTAGATTTGGGCTCAGTTATAAAACAAAATGAACAAAATGCCAGTCAGTTGCAGCTCATACTATAACCTTAACTTGGACTTCAAGTAGGCAGTAAAAACATCCCTAGCAACTAAAGATATGAAATGTTATCCTTTTCTGCTGCCTCTCTTCCATTCATAAAGAAATGAAATCATCATCACCTTGTCTTAGGTGGTGGTCTGAGAGCTGGTTACGTGATTTGACCACAGGCTAAGAAATACCTTAGCCTTAGATGTAGAAGGTCATTAAATGAGCTCACAAACAAAAAAGGAGACCAGAAGCAAAAGAACAACAGAACTGAATTCTGTGGAAATTATGACCAACCTTAGCCCCAAAGAAGAGATAGGAGTAGGCGCCTCCCTCTCGTCTTGGCAGAGCGGGGTGAAGGGTATGGGTGTGGAGCTCTATACATGCTGTCAGACTTTTTCAATCTGTTAGTTAGTTTTACTGAATTGTTTCACCCTTCTTTTTTTGTTTTTTGAAGTTAGGTTAAAGCCCAAGTTTTGCTTTAGAAACTGTGGGACTATGAATAAGTCACATAAACCTTTCTGGCTTTAGTTTCCTTATCTGTAAAATGGAAGTGATGAACATAGTTTGTTAAACCTCTAACTGAGGTTGTTTGGGGTTTTTTTTGGTTTTTTTTTGCCATTTTCCTGCTGCCATAGTAGTCTAATGAAACCTACTGACTTCTTCTCAGGCTGTTTTTAAATAATCAAAGGAAATGCTAAGTTTCAGTTAGAGGTTGAGAAAAATAAAGATATACATATATATGTATATTATATATATATATACATATATACACACACATATATATTCCCATACAAGTTCACAGTGCCCTGAAAATCTCTCCATGGACCCCTTCTTAAGAATCCATGCTCTAAATTTGGAACTATGCCCAAAGAAACCATGCACACTCTTTGACCTAGCAATACCACTCCTAGGTCTGTATCCCAAAAGAAATAAAAAAAAAGAAAAGGACCTATATGTATAGAAATATTTATAGCAGCTCTTTTCTGGTGGCAAAGAATTGGAAACTTAGAGGATGCCCATCAACTGGGGAAGGGCTGAACAAATTGTGTTATGTGATTATGATGAAATACTATTATGCTTTAAGAAATGATGAGCAGGATGATTTCAGAAAAAAAAAAACCTAGAAAGACTTGCATGGGTTGATGCAAAGTGAAATGTTCTGTGTACAAAGTAACAGCAATGTTGTAAGATGATCAGCTGTGAATGACTTATCTATTCTCAGCAATACAATGATCCAAGACAACTCTTAATGTGATGAAAAATGCTTTCCATCCCTAGAGAAAGAACTGATGGTGTCTGAATACAGACTGAAGCAAACTTTTTTAACTTGCTTTATTTTTCTTCAGGTTTTTTTTTTGGTCTGTGTTTTCTTTCACAACATGACTAATATGGGAATGTTTTGCATGACTACACATGTATAACCTATACTGAATTGCTTGCCTTCTCAATAAGGGGGGGTTTTCAATAAGGGGGGGCTGAGGCAGGAGGAAGGGGGATAATTTGGGACTCAAGGTTTTAAAAACAAATGTTAAAAATTGTTTTTACATGTAACTGGGGGAAAATAAAATACTAAATAAATTAAGAAAAAATAAAGGCATTGAAAGGCAAAAAATTTTTTTATTAGAATTTAAAAAAAAACCTTATGCCTAACTACAAAAAAAGAATACCTGCTCTAAGCATTATATAAATAGGCTGTTATTAATATTAGTTTTTGAATTGAAAGGGGCTTTCAAAAATCATGTCGTCTACCTCATTCTGTCTTTGGACCTGTAACCCAGCTCAGACATGCTGCCTGATTCCATCCACAGCTGTTGAACTCTATGTACAGAGCCAGACAGCTAGCCATGACTTTAAGGTCCTCAAGTCATCATATAATGTGAGCCCCTGCACGTCTCTCTCCCTGTCCCACCTATCCAACAGAGTATTCTACCTTCCACATTAGAGTATGTTTTCTTTGAAAGGTATAATGCAATCTCAACAAAGCCAATGTGTGCTGGCCCAAGTAAACCTTAGACAGTTTTTTAAAAACATAGCCCTCAAAGAAATCAGATCAGCTGAAAGTCCTTGGCTGCCTGCTGGTTTATAACAGGCTACAAGTCTAAAGCTCGAGAGGGCTCAGGTTTTTCTCTCTCTCTCTGCTCATGGTTGACGTCTCAATCCTCCCCACAGTCCAGAATCAGCCCTGTCTTTGACTCTACCCTGCTTCATAGTAGAGTTAGGAATGCAGGCTGCAGGGCTTGCCCAGCCCTCCTGGGAAAAATGCATGGGCTTGAGAACTCCATTGGTGCCTGGCTTTGACAACCTCACAGGGAAAGTGGAAACTGCCACTTAGTAGGTGAAAGTGGCACCATGAGGTGGGCCCCCAACTCTATTATCAAGGGTGTTGGCTCCAGAAGCCCTTCAGGGAGGGTTATAGACTGAAGAAGAGGAAGTGGAGAGCAGGAGTGGGGTCCAAGATGATGGCTTTCCAGAGTGTAACAGGGGATACTGTAACTGGAGTAAAGCCAAAGTCAGCCATAATGGTGTCAAATGTTGCCAGGGGGTTTTCTGAAAGTTTTTCAAAAGCAAGACTAAGTAAAGGATAGAGAAGTGTATTCAAACCTCTCTAATCTTCAATTTTCTCGTCTGTAAAATGGGGGGGGGGCGGATCTTAGATCAAGAAGGGATCTCAGAGACCATCTAGTACAACTGCTTCCTTTCTAAAAATGTGGAAACTGGAGTTCTAGGTAGATGAATTGAGGTATATTTACTCTTAGAGGCAGGATTTGAACCCAGGGCCTCCTGACTCCAGAGCCAATGATCTTTCTACTTTCATGGCTGTTAGCGTGGATGCCTATGATTCCTCTGTTTCTAATCTCATACAATGTAGATCACAAAGATCTAAGTAGAGCATGATTTCTTCAACTCTACATTTTGCTATGTTAAACTTATTATCCATTTTGTTGTTCAGTCCTGTCCAGCTCTTCATGGCCTCATTTCGGTTTTCTTGACAAAAATCCTGGAGTCATTTCCTTCTTCAGCTCATTTTACAGATGAGAAAACTGAAGCAAACAGGGTAAATAACTTGCCCAGGATCACAAAGCTAGTAAGTGTCTGAAGCCGTATTTGAACTCAGGAAGATGAGGCTTCCTGACTCCATACCCAGCACTCTATCCACTGTACCATCTAGCTGCCCTAATTAATTATCCATATTAATTTATTATCCATAGGGCACAAAAATATGATTTTTTTCTAACCCAGTACTGTTCTCTGCCATGTACCAGAGTTGGGGAAACTTGGTTTACATCCCATCTCTGGTACTTCCTAGCTGGAGTGACCCTGGGTGAGTAAATTCAATTCAATTCAACAAACATTTCACCTCTTTGAAGCTCAGTTTCCCCACTTGTAAAAACAAGGATAATAATACCTGTAATCCCTCCAGCCCAGGACTGCCAAGATGCTGAATTGAGAAAGTAAGTAAGCATTTGCAAATGTTCAAGCACTCTGTAAACATCGGTTCCTGTTGTTGTCTCAGAGTTCCTGTCTTCTAACTCTATTTTAAGCTGCTTCTTATTCCAGCTCATCACATAGTCCTTTGGCTTCTCTTCTCTACCTTATCTGGAAAGACCCCTTTCATCAAATTCACTTCATTGGGGAAGAAAGGAAAGACATATCTAAAGCTGCCGAGCTTACCAACTTATGCCTCGCCCTTTTAAAACTTAAATATACCTCGTCATTTGTCTTCTTATTGATTCTCATCCTCAATCAATAAACTTCTAGAAGGTGAGAACTCTAGTCTCAGTCAGGAACTAAAAGTTGCCATTCTACAGAGAGATCTTCCAAATCCCAGAGATTTACTGTATTAGGTTGGCCTAAAATCTTTTAAAAAGAAGAATTTTTGAAATTTTAAGATTAAAATTTAGGATTCTACATTTGGTTGAAAGTGGCAGATTTTACTTTATTCCTATACGGCAAGCCTGGGTATTTCCCTGAAGCTTCCCACTGAGCATGTGACTTGTCCTCTGGTGTTAATTTCACCTCTCCATTGCCCCCTTTCCCCAAAGACACCTGCGCCTAATCTTTTCTCCTTTTTCTGTATGTTCTTGAAATAGGACCTGGTCGCTGTACAGTTGTGAGGACGTCCAAGAGCTGGAGGAGAGCTCTCATTCCAGTTGGCTACAAATGGACATGAGCACCATCTGCTAAACACTAGGATGGAGACCACCCCACTGAATTCTAAGAAAGGGCAGTCAGCCTGCAAAGATGGAGAAGAGTGCCAGGAAAATGGCATTCTGCAAAAGGGACTCACTGGCCCAGGCGACAAGGTGGAGGCAGGACAAATCTCAAATGGGTATTCGGCTGTTCAGAGCCCAGGCATGGAAGAGGACACCCAAAACTCCATTCCAGCAGACAACACTGCCCTAGGCACCGAAGGTCACCAAGGGGAACGAGAGACCTGGACCAAAAAGATGGACTTCCTTCTTTCGGTCATTGGCTATGCTGTGGACCTCGGCAATGTGTGGCGCTTCCCATATATATGCTACCAAAATGGAGGAGGTCAGTACCGGGAAGGTTAATGTGTAGCATTATGTACATGAGGCTTCTGGTGAAGGTGAGTCTTTTCTGTATTAGGACCTCTCATTGAGATTATCTAGGATGTATTAAAAAGTGAATAATGGTTCAGCGATAATATGGTACACATTTATATCATATTTATATCATATATCAAGTATAAATGCTTCCTTACAACAGCCGTGTAAAGTAGGTAGTGCAAAGGATTGCTGTTTCCATTTTACAGATAAAAAAACTGAGACTCAAAGAGATGAAGGTTACTCAACAGTGCACATCTAGCCATTGATGGTGTTGGGGTTTGAACTCAGGATCCTTTCACCTATAACACGTTGTTTCAACTGGGAATTAAAACTCAAACTTTTTGGACTGTTTGTTAATTCTACTAAAAGACAGATGACTTAAGAGACTGTGTGTTTGAACAAAAACTTAAAGTAAGTCCCAAGATTAGTTTGATAGTTTCCTTGGGAATCCTCCAGAATAGGGAGCTGCCAGGGTTGAGCTAAATCTGAAGCCAACATGGGCTGTATCCAGCCCTGCCAAATCAAGGCAAGAGGCATTTAATAAGCATCTACTATGTGCCAGGCACTGTTTTGAGGGCTAGGGATAAAAAGGAAGGAAGGCAAAAGACAATCCCTGCTCTCAAGCTGCTCAGAGTCTAATAGGGGAGACATGTAAGTAATTGTGTGCAAACAAGAGATGTCCAGATAAACTGCAGATAATCTCAGAGTGAAGGCATTAGACCATAAGAAGGCAGAAACTATGCCTTACACATCTTTACCTTCACTCCAACACCTAACATAGTGCTCTGCACATAGAAGGCACTCAATAAATGTCTGTTGAGTGAATGACTAGACCCCCAAGTCTAGAACTAGAACAAAACAGATCCTGTGGATGGACAGAAGTGACTGTTTACTCGTTCCTGTTCTTCCCACCATATGTGACTGGGAAGAGTCAAGAGATACAAGCCATCATTTTGTCTTCCTCCTTGTCTGGAGCTCTGGTGATAGCCTCAGGGTCAGAAGGAGGTCAGAAATGAGGCTTAGTGGGAATTTATCCATCTGTAATGAGTTTGCATTTCATCCTATAGGCAATAGGGAGCAACTGAAGATTCTGGAGCAGGAGAGTGCTATAGAATAGGATTTGGGAGACATGGGTTCAAATCCTATCTGGATCCGCCCAGCCTCCTCACCTCCCTCTCATGACTCTCTTAGTGACATTGACTATTTCCTGGATTTTGCCAGAAACACTTCAATCACCATACAGAAAGATGTGTGGGGCAGTTTAGGAAGAATCCTAGAAGCCCAGAAGCACTCAATTGGGAGGAGAATCGACTTCTTTTTGTCCCAGAGGGACTTTACCCTTGGCCTGGGGTTTTGACATAAAGGGGTGGGCCTCTTGTTTTCGCTGACATTAGATTTTGAGAGGAAAGATGCTGTGGCAATACAGGGTAATTCTCCTTATTTATTTTCATGCCAGATTCTCAAAATGTGCCTACCAGGATAATCTTAGGCTCCTATCACTTTCTTCCTCTGAAAGGATCAATGCATTTTTTTTTAAATGAAAGAGAAAGCCATTCATAAAAATCACCACTGGCCCAGCCTTCCCTATCAAACTTAGGGCAAAAGCGAAGCCTCTCTCTGTGCCTGAACAATTCCTTTTCCAACCCAGCAGACACTTGTTCTGTGGATCTAAGTTATACTGTCCTTGTGGACACATATATATGCAGTCACTGCTGGTGTGGGGTGGTCCCCATGGCTGATACAATGGAAACCAGAAATACAGTCAAATGTTGAGCATTGTGGGATTATGGAAGGGGGGTGGGAGCATGTTTGAAATCCATAGATAAGTAAACCTTGAATTTTAGAGCTGGAAGTCACCTTAGAGGCTGTATAATCCAACATTCATTTCAGACCTGGATTCAAATTCTGACTATGTCATTAACTCAATGCCTGCAGTCCATTAGGTATTCATGACTTCCCAATTCCTAAAGTACAAATTTCACTCTTCTTATCCAGTGAAGCACAAAATCAGAGATAACATTCCTTCTCCTTCTCCTTGGTTCTAGGGGCCTTCCTTATCCCCTACACCATCATGGCCATTTTTGGTGGAATTCCTCTGTTCTATATGGAGCTAGCTCTGGGCCAATATCATCGAAATGGCTGCATTTCAATATGGAAGAAAATTTGCCCCATTTTCAAAGGTAAGTGGATTGTTGCTGGTGGTCCTGGGGCAGTGGATGGAGATTTTTTTTCCTGTTAGTGAGGGTGATAACAGAGAAAAAAATCTGAGACCAGAAGAAGAGATTGTTTTGGAGTAAGCAGGCATCCCTTCTCACCATAACTGTTTGCAGAGCTGTGATAGACCTCCAATGCTCCATTTGACTGTCCCACTACTTAACAATGATCTTGAGATTGCTGGCATCTCATTACTGTGAATTATAAGGACCTAGAAGAAGAATTTTAGGTCCTTGATGTCTTGGGACTCTTTTTTTTTTCCTTTGTAACCCCTGTGTCTTGGATAGTGGCTTGTCAATAGTAGGCACTGAATAAATGTTTGTTCGATTGAATCGATATTTACGTGGCTTCTGAAAGTTTACAAAGTGCTTTTCTCTATTAACTTACTCCCTCCACTAGTTACCCCTCTATACTTACTCTCTTTATGAGATATTTATCCATGTCTTTTTGGAAATCACCCAAGATGGTGCTAACCAATGCCCAGAAGGCCTCTCTCTTGGTCTTTTGATATTTCCAAGGGGCACCAGGAGTGCCCTCAGGCCATTCATCTCTTTTGCTAGCCCTCAGCATCCCTGCTCTTTAGGTATTGACCTTCCTGTGACCCCTCTCTCTGACCACCCAGGGATTGGCTTTGCCATTTGCATCATTGCCTTTTACATTGCCTCCTACTATAACACCATCATGGCCTGGGCTCTCTACTACCTCATCTCTTCCTTCACAAGTCAACTGCCCTGGACCAGCTGCAAGAACCCCTGGAACACAGACAATTGTACAAACTACTTCTCAGAAGGCAACATCACCTGGACCTCCCACTCTATATCACCCGCTGAAGAATTTTATACGTAAGTGCATGTAAGTGATCTTTGTTGGGGGGGCAGGCCGCCCTCCTGAGACCTGTGTTCTTAGGAGGCAGGTAGGGGCTTTTCACCCCTCCTCTACTGAGCTCTCTAAGTATTATAGAGATGGAAGCATGGGTACGGTAGGGTTGGCCTGAGGCAAGAGTGTGAAATAGCATTCCCCTCACTCCAACGTCCTCCCTCCAAATGCCCGAAGAATTCCTGTTGTCCTAACCAAATCTGCCCTCCCTCTCTGTTGCAAACCTCTCTTCTTCCATCAAAACTCCCATTTCCTCTCCTGCCCTTCTCTCCACTGTCTATAAAAAATGTGATAAGCTAATTCATACAAAGAAGATGCCTGTTTTTAGCTTAAAGTTTCATTCCTTCTCCAGGTATCTAAGGGAGGCAGCGTATCAACCCAAAGGTATTACACTTTAAGAGTAGAATTTCAGGGGCAAGATATTTCTGGGGCAGCAGTGAGGCCTCCCAATGCCCCTTAAGTCACAGCACATCAGTGACTGACTATTACACCTTTCAATGAAGTTGGCCCTGGGGTATAGCTACCAGGTGCTGAGAAGGAAGGAAGGAGAGGACAGGAAGTTCATCTGTCAGCTTTATTCTTTTTCCAGGTGATGGTTAATTGAGTCTGCTATTCCATCCTGAGAAACACAGGCAAAGCCAACCTGTGTTCCTCTGGAAGCCTGAAGACCAATCAAATCTTGAGTCCTTTAAGTGCACCATGACATGGTGGATACCCTTTTTTTCCCCTCTTGGAATAACCGCAGAGCTATATACATACAAATACACATACATTAATTTTTCAGTCACTTGCAGTTGTGTCCAACTCTTTGTGACCCCATTTGGGGTTTTCTTGGCAAAGATATTGAAGTGGTTTGCCACTCTCTCTGTATGTGTGTGTATATACATTACATGTAATATATATGTTATATATATGCATATATATCTGTCACAGAATTAAATTATTTCTTCCTATTCCTCTAATGAGTCTTTCTTTCTTATTCCAGGCGCCATGTCTTACAAGTCCACCAGTCTAAAGGACTAGATGATGTGGGGGGCATTAGCTGGCAACTGGCCCTCTGCACAATGTCAATCTTCACTATTGTCTACTTTAGCATCTGGAAAGGGGTCAAAACATCTGGCAAGGTGAGGAAGACAGCAGCACTCTTTTGCTTAGTGACCTATTTCTTGTCAAAGGCATGATGCCCCAGAGAACCCTCAAGCCCTGAGCCCACTGGTCTTACTCCCCAAGGACAGCTAGATCCAGAATAGAAATATTTACCAAAAACTAAAAAGTATTCCATGATGTTCAGACAGCACACAGCAAATCTAAAACCAAGAAATTATCTCAAGTTCAGTAACCGTCACTTCCATTTTCCTACACCCCACTGATGTTACCAAACACAAGGGGTAGAACCTCCACCCACAGAGATCTTTAAAGATGGAAGAGATGTCTATCTCTCCAAGATGGCAGAGGTGTCATCCTGCCTTCTCTTTAACCCTCTTCTCCCTTGCAGGTGGTATGGGTGACAGCTACTTTCCCTTATATTATCCTGTCCATCCTGCTTGTAAGGGGGGCCACACTTCCAGGAGCCTGGAGGGGTGTCCTTTTCTACCTGAAACCCAATTGGCAGAAGCTCCTTGAAACTGGGGTAAGACAACAAAAATAGAAGAACAGGAGAGGAAAAAATAAGGACTTTACTTGCAAGTCTATCATTTCATTGATGGAAGGTCCACTTCCTTTGAATAAGTCCATATGGGCCAGTGTTATGAATACTAGGGAGCCTGGAATTGGGAGGAGGGATGATCTGCAGTGATGTTTGAAGCTCCAGGAAAAGTGGGCTTGAGAGCTGTAGTTGAGGTGATGCATCTTGACACATGCCTGGATGTCAGAACAATTGTCACAAGCAGCCTTCACTGGATACATTTGGGGCTCCCTTTGTGGAAGCTTCTAAGACAATTTTCCATCGGTCTCATTGGGTTTGAGCTTTGTGAAGATGCACATCGATGATGGCCTCCCCATCCTAGTCCCTCATCTCACCAATTCTTCTCCTTGGTTGTATTTCAGGTCTGGGTGGATGCCGCAGCTCAGATTTTCTTCTCGTTGGGTCCTGGCTTTGGTGTCTTACTAGCCTATGCCAGCTATAACAAATTCAATAACAACTGTTACCAGTGAGTATCTTGGAATGTTGGGTGTTTCACCACTGTAAAAGCATCGTATCATTCTGTGGGAACGTGAAATCAATGAAGACTTCTAGAAAGGACTTGAGCCCTCAGAACAGGCATGGCCTGGGCAATGACAATGGTACCTCTACAGGTGTTTAGAGCTAGAACTCCTGCCCCGCCTTATTACCTTACAGGGTGGCAACCTACATCAGTAGAGGAAGTTTCCTCACCTGGGAGTTCCCTATACCAAAATCTCAGTGGAGTTGCCATCCCAGTGTTTCCTCTATTTATGTCTCTGGCTGGCTGAGCTATCAAGCAGAATCAGGACAGTCAACATGATAAAACCACCAACTGAAACTCTCATGGGGTAGTTGTGGCTCAGCCAGCTGGTGACCTATATGGAAAAGAGGGGCAGGGAGAATGTCTCATTGACTGCATCTTATATGAATCTATTATTGTGGGGGAATCTCAATAGGACAAAATTCATGCAGACAGCCCTACAGGAATGTTTAGGCTAGTCACACGCATTCACTGCATTCACAACAAATTGACCTCAGAGACACTAAAGGCATTATAGAAGAGATCACCTAACCATAATAAAACTTTTTTTTCAAATGGCCAAAAAAATCTGTGCATGCCCAAGTGCCACGACTGCCATACCCTGTGTGCCAAGGCCCAGTCTGGTACATTGCATAAACACTATTGCCCTTTAATCTGACTATCACAGGTCCTTACCAGTGGCTGGTTCCTGAGATAACACGCTGGTCGCAACAGTCAAATATTAGCCATTTGACAACCTCAACATATGGTCCATGTGTGCCGATGGTCATCTCAGTTCTTGGGCTCTCTGGGTGCCAGAGGTCATATGCAGGAGGTCTGGATGATGCTATGAGTTAGGTCCTTTCCTGCTGGCCACCAGATTTCAGATTCCACTCCCCCTGAACAGCCATATAGAAAAACTTCTGATATTTTATTTCCTCTGTTAATAAGAACTATGACTTGTTTCCTCAAAAACTTGTGAGTCACTGTCCTTTCCTGAACACATGGTGGTATTTAATTTGCAAGCCAGGTCCAACTGAGGCAGCCTGAGTTGGGGGATAGGAGAGTGGAAGGCAGGGAATAAAGAATTCCTATGGTACTTTTTATTAGATTTTAAAAACTCAATTTGTTCACTCTTGCTAATGGAGACTTGAGCAGGCTGTCTAGGATATGTGTGAGGGTAAAAAGGAGCTCTGGGTGAGGAGTTAACTTTCTTCCTGTCACTTCCTTCCCTACACTTTATTTCCTCATCTGTAAAATGGGTGGGCTGGACTAGTGGGCCGGTCTCAGGTCCTTTCTAGCTCTGAATCTATGATCCTATGAATGACACAGACAAAAATCCCTGGGAGGAAGGATAATAGAGAGGAAACAGTACTTGGGCTTTTAGTCAGAAGATTCAGTTTCTAATTCCCTTCAGCTGTGTGTCCCTGGGCAATCACTCTCGTTCTGGGCCTCTGTGAAATGAGGGGCTTGGTGTAAATCACCCCTAAGGTCCCTTCCTGCCCTAACTCCCATGGTCTGCGAGCTGTTCTGGTTTTTCAGAGATGCCCTGGTGACTAGCATCGTAAACTGCATGACGAGCTTCATGTCAGGATTTGTCATCTTTACTGTGCTTGGTTATATGGCGGAGATGAGGAGTGAAGATGTGTCCGAAGTGGCTAAAGACACAGGTAGGAGCCTAGACTCCATTTCCTCGCTTAGTCCTTACTTGGGCCAACTTGGTTAAGGTGGAGGAGACTGAGTGGGGATGGAGAAGAAGACTAGCTCACTCTTTTATGCATTTTTAAAGATTTTCTAAAAGCATATATGGAATTATATAATATATAATTTACCTAATACAATATAATTTATCTAATAGAATATTACATATAATATCATAATTATGTATAATATTATAAGTTATGTATACATACGTTTTAAATTATATATTCCTTTCAACCTTTTGAAGGTTTAGCAAAACACTTTCTCTGGAAATGTGACTCACTCTCATGTTTTCTTGATTTAAGGGTCTGAAAACCTGGGTTCAAATGTCAGCTCTGTCACTCCCTGTGTGACTTTGGAGAAGTCATTTCCTCTCTAGGTCTCCTTTCCTCACTTGTAAAATACGGGGCTTAAAATAACAGCCTCTGAGTTTCCTTCCACCTCTCGATTGAGGATACTATAAATAATTCTGGACTTTTAAAGAAGAATCCAGCCTGTTTGACATGGCCACTTGAGTGTCCCACCATCATTCTCCCTTAACACATTCCAAATTAATTTTACTGTCTTCCCTGAGAAACCAGTTCTCCTTCTTGATTCCTTTCTTTCTGTTAATGGCAACATCATTCTTCTAGTCACCCAAAGCTTAAAACTTCAGTCTTCTTTGTCTCCTCCCTAGGACTTCATTCTCCATCCAGACACATTCTGTTGATTCTTTCTTCAAAAGGACTCTTAAACCTTTCCCTTCTCATCTGTTTCCCCTGCATCTCATCTGCTCTAGGCCTGTATCATCTTATATGCAGGATAGTACAATAGCCTCTTAACTAGCCTCCCTGCCTCCAGGGATTATATTTTAAGAATGTTTTTGTCCCCTTAGCATCTGGCTAAGCCCTGCACCCAGGAGGTGACAATAAAGATTTGTCAATCTGTTAATAGATTTTAAAAATGCAGTGTGCATGTCAATAAAGAAGCATTTATGAAGAACCTACTATGTGCTAGGCACTGTGGTAAGAGCTGAGGATACAGAGAAAGATAAAAGATGATCATTGGTCTCAAGAAGTTTCATCTCGTGGGGGAGACTAAATGCAAACAACTACATACAAACAAGCTATAGATTGGACGAACTGAAGATAATTAAGAGGCAGAAGGCACTAGAATTAAGGGGGATTAGGAAAAGCTTTAGCTAGGACTTGAAGAAGGCCAGAGAAGCCAGGACGTGGACATAAGGAGGGCAAGAGCTCCAGGCATGTGAGACAGTCAGTAAAAATGTACAAAGTTTGGAGACTGTGTGTCTTGTTGGAGGAGCAGTGAGGAGGCCGGTGTCCTGGATACCAGAGGATGCGAGGGTGGGAGGGCATAGCGGAAATACAAGAGGACTGGAAAGATTAGGGGGGAACAAGTTATGCAAGGCTTTCAACACCACGCAGAGGGTTTTCTATTTGATCTTGAAGATGATAGGAAGGCATTGGAGGTTGCTGAGCAGGAAGACGATGTGGTCAGACCTGCTCCTGAGGAAGATCACTTTGACAGCTGAGTGGAGGACGGACGAGAGTGGGGAGGGACTTGTGGCAGGGGGACACCACCCCTCCCGCCAGGAGGCTATTGCAATAGTCCAGGCAAAAGGTGATAAGGGCCTGCACCAAGATGGGGCAAGAGTCAGAGGACAGAGGGGGCTTATGCAAGAGATGTTTTGAAGGTAAAATCAACAGGCCTTGGCAAGATTGGATATTGGGGGGTGAGAGAATGACGTATGGGGTTTCAAGACATCTGAGAAGAGGCCGGATTTGCAAAAGCCACCATGATGCAAAAGAAGGTTAAGAATATAGAAACATTCTTGCCACTGAGTTATATGAACTAGACTATTCTGCTCCTGGATCTTTCCATCGAATACCGTTCATTCCATATCTGTCTGTACATCTCAGGGTCAAATGACACCCTCTGGGAAAATGCTTTGTGCTGCTCTGAATGGGGGTGCTAGGGGAGCAGTCACCCAGAATGGGTCCATCAGCCACTATGGAGCTGGAAGGTATCCAGTGGTTTTAATTAAGCCATTTGCTCTAACCCTCTCATTTTATGGATGAGGAAGCTAAGGACCAGGCAAGTAGAACAATTTGATTTGAACCCAGCTCCTCGGATTTCAAGGCTCTTCCATTATAGTCCTCTGCCTTCCTAACCCTCCCTGATTTTTTTTCTAAGCTCCAAGTTTCTTTCTTCCATGTTAGTTGGAGGCCTGGTTGTGTCCATGGCAGAGAAGGCCTGATGACTGTCTCCTTTTCTCTACCCATTTGCCTCAGGGCCCAGCCTCCTTTTCATCACATACGCGGAAGCCATTGCCAACATGCCGGCCGCTACCTTCTTCGCTATCATTTTTTTCTTAATGATAATCTCTCTGGGCTTGGACAGCACGGTGAGTGGACTGCTGTGGGGAGGAAAAACCCGGGAGGGGGTGGAGTGGGGTGGCAGCAGGAGGAAAGGCACTTATTCAGAGATTCTTCACAAGAAGCCTGAATAAAACCTCTGAGGGCTTAGGAATGCATGGAGGTGTCCCAGCTGTTTTTTATTTTTCTTTTCCTAGACTTATTCAGGTGATGGATTATTTTCTTGTTTCTTTTTAAAAATCTTTTTTATATCACCATCCTGTTCCAATCTATCCCTCTCCTGAAGAACCATACTTTTTATAACAAAGAATTATAGAAGGAATTTTTTTGAAGTTTGGCAAAACCAACAAGTTTTATAAGTCTCCATATCCATGTTCATGCTTCCTTCTTTGCAGAGGTAATATATATATCTGTGTGTATACATAATATACATGTATATGTATATGTTATGTGTATATATGCTTATATATACACACATGCACACACGTGTAGATATACAATATATGTCTATGTACGCCCTTGTAACTAACACATATCACACTGTATATATACATACATGTACAGTGTACATGTGCACGTATGTAATTTCTCTTCTTTGGAGCCAAGCCTAGTCAAACAGTGGATTCTTATTCATGGAGGGGACACTGCTTCCGAATGCTCATTCACAGGGGAGCCAGCTGCTGTGAACCAGCGCTGCTCCTTTTCTCCACCAATCATCCAACCTCTCACCCTCCCCGGGCTGATCCTGACAGCGCCACGCTGTCTCCCACGACCCCAGTGCCCAAAGGTTATTCCCATGTTAGAAGGCGTCAAGCATCAATGTGCCAAAGTGGGTACCCTGATGACTTCTCTGGGCAGAGAATTCACGGGGATGAGGACTCATCTCTCGACATACACTTCCCAGTTCGCAGGACTGGAGGGCGTGATCACTGCGGTGCTGGACGAATTCCCACGCGTCCGGGCCAAGCGCCGGGAGTGGTTTGTGCTCGCTGTGGTCATTACCTGTTTTTTTGGATCTTTGTCCACCTTGACTTTCGTGAGTATTGACTGCCCTCGACTCTGAGCCTCTCGTGGACAGGCCCTGGAGTAAACCCAGATCAGACCCTCGCCATCTGAACCCCCAAGGAAGACCAAGTAGTAACGATCCCTTAAAGAGAAGGCATTTTTAACACGCACACGTTGGTCCCTAGATGGGCGATTCTGCCGGTCTTGCCTCCTGGGAAGGCTCTCAGAGACTGATTTACTCCAACCTTTGCACAAAGCCCTTCCTCATTTGCTTCTGGTGGACACAACCCTTGTGCCTTAGCTCTTAAGAGGGCTAGTGCCCTTTAAAAAGTTTCCAATCTATTTCTCACTTTACTGTTATTAATCATATAGGAAAATGTTTTCCCAGTACACAGATTATCTGGAGGGCTGTAACAGAATAGCTTTGTCTTCTCCTGAGTTCTAGTAATGATGAGAGAAGACAACTTCTCGTACTGAGAAGCAGAGTGGAGTCATATTACCTCTCTGGGCCTCAGTTTCCTCACCTGTAAAATGAAGGATTTGGACTTGATAACTTTGAAGGCCTGTTCCAGATCTTAATATACCATCCATGTGAAGATACCCACTTGCCTAGAGAAGCCAGGAGGCAGATGCCGTGGCAATCACCAGCTCTAGACCTGGGAGGCCAATTAGTAGAGGCCAGTTAGTCCAAATCCCACATTTATTAAATGAGGAAAATGAGGCTGAAATAGCGGGGGGGGGGGGAGTAGCTCAAGGTCAGAGTCAGGAAGCGTCACAGTGAGATTTGAACTCAGGTCTTTTTACTACTAATCTTGTGCTTTGAATGAATCAAAAGGTATCCACCAAAGTCACAAATCTTTTTATTTTTTTCCATCCTGACTCCTATTTGCAAATCAAAATCTTCAAGCTATAAAAGTACTCGACACAGTCTTATTGAGGGAAAGGATCCAGAACTTATTAACATGCCAGGTACCACACTAAGCACTTTACAAACAGTATCTCATCTGATCCCTCACAACCACCCTGGCAGGGAGGGACAGAGGACAGTCAGGAAGGAGTGGGGGCCAGATTCAGGAATACGGGACCTGGGGTCAAATGCACCTGCTAACATGGGTCCCCTCTGGTCCTGGTCTTTACAGGTTAAGCATCTATAAGGCTAAGTACATTAAGTGGTGCTCAAAAAATACTTGCTGAAGGCGTCAACAGCAGCTAGTTCTTTAAACTGTACTCCTAAGGGAGAGAAAGACAAAAAGAGGAGAAGGCTGACATGTGGAATAAAGCCTAAGCAAAAAAGGGGAGGCATCACTATAGGAAGGATAACATGGTATAACTGGAGAGAGGGCTGAACTTGGAATTGGCAGAGAACTGGGTTCAAATCCCACCTCTTACACTTCCCAGCTGTGTGAGTGTGGG
Source organism: Phalanger gymnotis (assembly GCA_028646595.1). Taxonomy (NCBI): domain Eukaryota; kingdom Metazoa; phylum Chordata; class Mammalia; order Diprotodontia; family Phalangeridae; genus Phalanger; species Phalanger gymnotis. Next base: position 30,970,657 of record CM053627.1, read on the forward strand.
AGGGTCACTTAACCACTCCCTGACTTAGTTTCCTCATCAATAAAATGGGGATAATAGCTGTATTGCCTACTCCCTAGGGTAGTTGTGAGGATCAATCAACACACATTTATTCAAAACCTACTATGTGCCTGGAATGGTACTAGGGACTGGAAATACACAGAATAAAAATATATAGAAATAAATACACAGAATAAAAGAATCCTTGATAAGATATGCAAATTGCTTTGCAAACCCTAAAGTAATATATAAACGGTGGTGGTAGTGGTGATGGTGATGATGATGATGATGATGTTATGGAGACTTCTAGGTACTAAACTTAAAGCCTCAATTGAAGAGTCAGAATTTTTCCAGGGAAAGAAATGTTTACAAGCCCTTTAATCACTGAGTGTGGGGGGCAGTTATGGGTATTCATAATGGCCCCTAATTCCCAGATGTCTCCTCTTGTTTCCAGGGAGGGGCCTATGTGGTGAAGTTGCTGGAAGAGTATGCCACCGGACCAGCGGTGCTTACAGTGGTGCTTTTAGAAGCAATTGCCGTGTCTTGGTTCTATGGTAAGAATATTCTTTTGGCCAGTTGTGAGTTCTAATGAGTACGGCAGGGAGGGCTATGCTATCACAGACAGGATCCAGCACTGTCTCTGCCAAGAAAACCCCAAATGGGTCATGAAGAATTGGACAAAACCAAACAACAACACGGGCACTGAGTCATGTCTCATTACCTTCTGCAGAATAAGATGTTTAGATGGGGTATGGATAGGCAATTTCATGAGCACATGGTATTCCTTGAAAACTTTCAATGGACCTGATCAAATTCAGTCTTTCTCTGAGCAGAAAACTACATGGATGAATCCATCACATCAGTGCTTGACAACCCACGACCAGTCTTACACTCAGGGCCACAGAGACAGGGACCAGCAGGCTATGCTAGCCTGCTCCTAAGACTCAGGGGAAACACACACACACACACACACACACACACACACACACACACACACACACACACACACACATCCTCTTTTTATATCCTACTGAGACTCTGGTTCAGTGTGACCCTGAGCGTGCTGAGGAACAGGGGCTGAAAAATCTGCGTAACGTAATTTTTTCTGCCTGTAGGTATCAACCAATTCTGCAGTGATGTGAAAGAAATGCTTGGTTTCAGCCCTGGTTGGTTCTGGAGGATCTGTTGGGTAGCAATCAGCCCAATATTTCTGTTGGTAAGTTTGGATTTCTTTGTGTTCTTCTTTGCCTGAGGAACTATCTTCAATGCTCTTTAAAAAAATATTTCACTTTTCTGTTCAGGAATCTTTAGTGCCTTTTTCTTACCTATCACACTAATGCTAATCTGATTCTGTCATGTCAGATCAGTCTGGTGTTTGACCTGTGTTTGAATCCCCACTTTGCCACATATTGTCTATGGGAGCCCAGACAAGTCACTTCCCTTAAGACTCAGTTTCCCCATCTGTAGAATGAAATGATCCCTTCTAGCTCATCTCTCATTACTCCCCTGCATGGACTCTCTTGCATCCATCAAACAGATGCGGCTGTTGTCTTGTGCATGGCCTTTGTGGTACAAGACACCTAACTCCAGGCTCACATTAAAAATATAAATGGTTTACAGTTGACAGGTTATAAGGAAGGGAAAGTTCAATCCTATTAGCTGCTGTAACTCATTTGTATGGGTACACACATACACACATTCGTGTATATTTGTATACGTTCAAATTCCATATGGCTTGTAGTTCTAGAATCATTCTGGCGGGGGAAGACTCTCAGAATTTCTGGCTAGAACAGAAACAATTACTATTTACACTCACTCTGAGCCATCAAACAAAATCATGAGCAAGAGAGGCTTGGGCTGGGACCTATTATCGGCCAGTCAATGAGAGCCAGAGTGATTTAGGTTTAAAGGCATAAGCAAGTAGCTTCTACATGGAGCATTTGGAGGGGGTGTGGCCAGTGCCCTGTTTGAGAGATGGGATCCTGATTACTGACATGCCACAGAAACTCAGTCAGAAAGAGCCTCAGGATCTGTCTAGCCCAACCTCCTTATTTTATGGTGTAGAAATTAGACTCAGAATGTGAAAGTGCATGACCCAGCTGGGATGCACTGAACAGGAATATTTTCTACTCAGAACCAACAAGTAGTCTTGGTGTCCTTTCAGGGATCTGTTCCCCTTAGTGACCACTTATGGTCCACTTATGACCCAGTTTCTGCTCTGAGACATCTTTCTGTAGAGGGCACTGCTGCTTCTCAGCAGAGGCTATTCTTCAATATGTCCCTGTGTCTCCTACTTCTTTAAGGGGAGGGTATTTTGATCTTCCACAGTCCCTTTAGCTCTTGGGGATTAGAACCACAGCCAAATACAGAGAGTCGATATGTCTGCCACATTCTAGTTTTTATCTTGCTGTAGTCTTGGTGTAAACATGAATCTTTCTGACCAAACAGTCCTTTCTGTATCTTTGCTTTCAAAGCAACCCTTTGGTCATTCCATGCCATGTACACTAACTCACACAAATCTTAACTCAAATCCTGTGACAACTGACTCATTTTTGCCTTCATGATCTTGTAAATAGCCTTTCTCTGTCCAGAAACACCCTCCCTGCTCCTCTCCCTGGCTATCTTCCCTCACCTCCCTCAAATCTTGGCTCAAAATTCACCTCTGCCAGGGAGCTCAACCTAAGTGATACCCCACAACTGACCAACCGACTGTTGCTCCATCCTGTGTTACCTTGATGTTCATGACCTTCATTTGTATGTCAGTGTGTGCATTTATTTATCAACATTTATTGTTGAAGTCCCCACTTAGATTGTTAACTCTTTAAGGGAAATGCCCACGTCTTGTATTTTTTTTTTTCTATATGACCCACAGCACCATCTCCAGTTCTTTGTACATGGTAGGAGAATACTAAGACACAATTTCAAGGGTCCCCAGGAGTAGATTTTCTAGAAATCTGAAAGAGGGACATTTTTTTAAGGAAAAGATTATAGATTATGCTTATACCAAAAACCAAAGAGCTACCAACAGGACAACAGAAACTACAACTCATATGCCTGCTTCTTCATTTCTAAAGTATCTTTATGAGAATGGTTTATGCAAGCATCTGGAGTGTCCCTGATGAAAACCTGAGAAGGAAACTTGCAGGTTTTGGAAGACCTGCTTTTGCTACTGTATTTGCATTTGCTATAGTAGTCCACATGTCATTGTCACACAAATAATGAAGAGGTTGAGAAAATGGAAGATCTCTGTTCTCATTGCTTATAGATTTTGCATTTGATATGGGAGAACAAAAAAAAGTTTAAGGCTCTTCTGAAATAAAGTATGTCCCATGCATATGTTAAAATTATTAAAAAAAAAAACTCTATAGCAATTACTTTGCTTAGGCAGTCTGCTGAGTACTGACATCAAACAAAGTGAAACCAAAGAGATCCACACTCATCTAAGGGATTGCCTGGTGTTGGAAGCAATGTTCTGTACAGAATCCAGACCAAAGAAAGATTCCTTTTTGATGGTGCCGCTCTCCCAGTGCTTCTGCTTACAGATGACTGTGTAAGAAACTGAGAACATTGCAAAGACCTCTTGTTGGAGTCCAGAGCAATGGGGAAGAAGGAAGGAAGGAAGGAAAGAGAGGGAGAAAGAAAGAAAGAAAGAAAGGAAGAAAGAAAGAAAGAAAGAAAGAAAGAAAGAGAAAGAAAGAGAAAGAAAGAAAGAAAGAAAGAAAGAAAGAAAGAAAGAAAGAAAGAAAGAAAGGAAGAAAGAAAGAAAGGAAAGAGGGAAGGAAGGAAGGAAAGAAGGAAGGAAGAAAGGAAGGAAGAAAGAAAGAAAGAAAGAAAGAAAGAAAGGAAGGAGGGAAGGAAGGAAGGAAGAAAGAAAGAAAGAAAGAAAGAAGAAAAGAAGGAAGGAAGGAAGGAAGAAGGAAAGAAAGAAAGAAAGAAAGAAAGAAAGAAAGAGAAAGGGAGGAAGGAAGAGAAAGGAAGAAAGAAAGAAAGCAAGAAAGAAAAGGAGGAAGGAAGGAAGGGAAAGAAGGAAGGAAAAAAAGAATGAAAGAAGGGAAAAAAAGAAATAAAAGTTGGTCTAACCATCTATAATAAAAAAAGGAAGATAAAATACATACACTCTCCAGACAACATGTAGCTGCACGAGCAATCAATTGAAGAGCAGTCAAACCTTACTCTGGGCACATGCCTTGTGCCTACCGCCTCTAACAGAAATGTGTCCCCTGAGGGAAGGCAGGAAAGGGCTGAGCAAGACAGCTCCCATCTGTCCCAAAGCAATGATTTCCATTTGTGCCAGAACAAGGAAGCTTCCACGTGCCCCTGCCAGTCCAATCTCCCAATAACTGGGGTGTGGAGAAACTCTGGTGCAAGGAGGAGTAAGCTTCCCTTTGACCCCAGGCCTTCCGTCTTCTGCTGCACCCTTCCCCTGCCTAATCTCCACTCTGAAGGGAAGAGGAGTGAGTAGTGAAGTGGGACTTCCCATCTGACCATTTAACCCATGCCTCCCAGCCTCTATTGCATTTTAATCTCCAGCCTCCTTTGGGAAGAAGAATGACACCCTCCAATCAATAACGAACACTCTTCTGCTTGGTCATACTCTTCATAGCCCAGTGATTCTGAACCTCTGGGGGTCATCATCCAAACCCCATTCCTGACCCCCACTACCCAATTCCTTATTTCCATCCCCTTCAAACTCCTCCCCACTAAAGTTTCAGCCAAGCTCCACACGCTCTTATATTGTTTCCTACAGAATGCCTGTTCCATAGACAAAAAACTTCCTTTCATCCTCGATCTTTTCCCCTCCCCCTCCTTTCACTTACGTGTCATTACTGAAGCCTGTTCACTATTACTGAAGTTCCCCCCTTGATGACACAGCCTCCCTGGCCACCTTTTCCAACACTTATTGCACCTTCACTCATTTCCCTTGGCTCACTGGTCAACGCAGGGGTAGGGGGAGTTGGAATACTCCTTGTTGCCCCCTACCACTTTCAGTTACCTTCATCAGTCAGAATCCTCTCCTCCTTTGAGGCTTATGCTATTCACATCTACTGCCTAATCAAAATCCTGATAGCTGTTGTCTATAGACCTCCAGGTCACTCCACTTCCTTCCTCAATGAATCTGATACCTGGCTCACAATTTTCCTCTTCTCCCCAATTCCTGCCCTCATACTAGGGGACTTCAGTATACACATAGGCTCTCCCTCAAATACTGTAATCACTCCATTCTTCATCCTACTCACTTCCCATGACCTACTCCCACTGCAGGCATCCACAAACATAGTCATGCCTTTGATTTTGCCATCACCCAGAAATGTACCACTTTTGTGTTCAAGAATTCTAAAATCCCCTTATGTGATCATAATCTAGTGGCTTTCTACCCCTCCCTTTGCCTTCCCTTACAAAACCCTACTCTTAATCCTCACTGTGACCTCATCACTTGACCTGTCAATTCTCTCCCCTGCTGCACTTGCAACTCTCCCCTCTTTTCCCCATCTTGACCCCTTGGTGAGCCAATTCAACTCCACACTGTCCTCTCTTCAATCCTAGCCCCCTTATCACATTGCCCATTATACCCAGTCAATTCTCAGTCCTGCATTCCTTGGATCACCACCATTCCAACTGGGTCTACTACAAATTTATATTGCATAATTTCAACTGGACTCTTGCTGCTGCTAGGCAATCCTACTATATGTCCCTTATCAACTCACTCTCCTACTCCCCACAGCAGCTCTTCTAACACTTTTCATCCCTCCTCAAACTTCCCGTGCCTCCCCTCCCCCACCTCAATTTTACCTGTTTGAGCCCCCTCTTCTCCCCTTTTCCTCATCTCCTATAATTCAGGTGCCTTCTGCCACTCTCTCCTCCACCCTTGTGTCACATGATGAAGTGACCTTATCCCCTATCAGGGCTAACTCCTCAACTTGTTCAAGTGATCTCATTCCATCCCGTGTCTTCCATCCTCTGTTACGCCACTTTCATTTATTTTCAGTCTCTCTTTGTCTACAGGCTCATTCCCTGTTGCCAGCAGACATATCCATGTCTCCCTCATCTTGAAAAAAAACCTCAACCCTCACTTGATCCTTCCTTCTTTGCTAACTCTTGCTCTCTATATCTTTTGCCCTTTGGAGTTAAACTCCTTGAAAGGGTATCTACAACAGGTGCCTCTACTTTCCTCCCATTCTCTTCTTCTTCTTGCTTAGTCGTTTCAGTCACATCTGATTCTTGGGTTTTCTTGGCAGAGACAGTAGAATGGTTCGCCATTTTCTTCTTTGGCAGATGAGGAAACTGAAGCAAACAGGGTTAAGTGATTTGCACAGGGTGACACAGCAAGCATCTGAGGCTAGGTTTGAACTTGTCTTCTGGTCTCCAGGCTCAGCACTCTGTGCACTATGGCTCCACCTGGTGGTCCTAGCCCTCTTCTGAACCCTCCATAATTTTCTAGCTTCTGACCTTATCCTTCCACCCAGATGTTCTCTCCAGAATGCTCATTCTCCTTGACCTATCTGCAGCCTTTGACACTATTGATCACTCTCTCCTCTTTGATATACCTTCTTCTCTCTAGGTTTCCAGGACACCTCTCTCTCTGTCTCTGTCTCTCTCTCTTGCTTCTCCTCCTATCTCTCTCACTACTACTGAGAATCCTTTGCTGGATCCTCCTGTCCTTCAAGGTTCTGGCCTAGGCCCTCTTCTCTTCTCCCTCTATACTTCATTGGGTGATCTCATCAGCTCCCATGGATTTAATTACCATCTCTATGCTGATAATTCTCAAATCTATCTATCCTGCCCCAAACTCTCGGCTGACCTCCAGTCTCACATCTTCAACTGCCTTTCAGATATACTGGATGTCCAGTAGCTTACATATGTCCAAAACTGAACTCATTATCTTCCCCCCAAACCCTCCCCAGCCCCACTCCCACCTTCTACCTTCCCTATTGCTGTGGATGGCAACACCATCATCCCAGTCTACCATCCTGGACTCCTCACTATCTCTCACCCCTCCATGTCCACATTTTGCCAAGGCCTGCCAATTTCACCTCTGCACCATCTTTCAAATGTGCCCCCTTCTCTCCTCTGACACTGCCACCCGCCCTGGTGCAGGCCCTGGTCATTTCACACCTGGATTATCACAATAGCCTACTGGTGGCTCTCTCCATCTGAAGTGTCTCCCCACTCCAATCCATCCTCCATTCATCTACAAAAGTGATTTTCCCAAAATGCAGGTCTGACTGTATCACTGCCACCCCTCCTACCACTCCATAAACTCCGGTGGCCCCCTATTACCTCCAGGATCAAATACAAATTGTTCTGTTTGGTATTCAAAATTCTTCAAAACCTACTGCCTGGCTCCTTTTCCAGTCTTCTTACACCTCACTCTCCACCATATTCTCTTCCATCTAGTGACATGGGCCTCCATAAACAAGAACCTCCCTCTCTCAGTTCTGCCCATTCTATCTGGCTGTCCCCCATGCCTGGAACACTCTCCATCCTCTGCTCCACCAATTAACCTCCCTGGCTTCTTCCTTTAAGTCCCAACTAAAATCTCATCTTCTGTAGGAAGTTTTTCCCAACCCTCTTAATTGTAGTGCCCCCCTTCCATTCTTTCCTATTTATCCTGGATATAGCTTTGATGCACATATTTGTTTGTATATTGTCTCCTTACAATTCTATTAGATTGTGAGCTCCCTGAGGGCACGAGATTGTCCTTTGTTAGTATGTGCTTAATGGATGTTTATGGATTGATTGATTGAACAAGTTGGTCCATCATAAAGTAACTTTTGAATGGGTGAAAGGTAAACAATGAGATGGACCAGAATGAAGTAGGAGGAAAATAGTAGACTGCATAATATTTGGCAAACTGTGCAGCCTTTCCAAAGACCCTAAGTATGTCATTGCCACAGAAGTCTATCTATTTAATACCTATATTTTCTGGTGACATCATATGGCTATGAGTCATGGTATGCTATAGTCTTGGAAGAATTGAAATGACAAATAAACCAAAAGGGAAACGGAAACACCACTAGTGGGCATAAAGATTCACAATGATGACTTATTTATTTTAAAATATAGTAAAATATATCAAGTTCAGAGACAGCTAGATGGCATGGTGGATAGAGTGTTAGGCCTGGAGTTGGGAAGACTCATCTTCCTGAATTCAAATCCAGCTTCAGACACAGGGAAAATCATTTAACCCTATTTGCCTCAGTTTCCTCATCTTTAAAAATGGAATGGAGAAGTAAATGGCAAACTACTTCAGTATCTTTGCCAAGAAAACCCCAAATGGGGTCATGAAGAGTCGGGCATGACTGGAAAATTGACTGAACAACAACAGTATAACGGTCAACCATGACCAGAAAAGGAAGTGGGCTGGTCATATAGTGAGAGATCAACAGCATGCTCATTATACTGGTACCACCAAAACAATAAAAATAAATGACAGCAACACCAGAAGAAGGTCCACAGCCCATTGGGTGGCTCATTAAGAGGACTGGTGAAAAAACAAAACAAAACCTGGGACAAGAATTACACTGGATGAGACACTGTGGAAAGGCAGTGATCTGCATTGGTGGGATATCCATAATAATGAAACTATGAATCCACAATAGCAACAAGTAACTCTTGGCTGGTGGGCAGACTTGGGGTGGGGAAGAATAAGTTGGGAAGTCATTGGCATAATTCCCACAATGTTCTTACAAGCTCCAAAGGTAAGCAGTGGAGTGCCCAATTAACAAGAGGCAAATCTGTTTAACCACCTCTGGGTTATTTAACAGATCACCACTCTGGACTTTTTTATGGCCATCTTGGGTAAACAACTGGTAGCTTACTAAAAGTATTGCTCCTCACCAGCTCCCTATTTTTACACTGAAACTAAACAGCAAAGAGAACACATAAGAGGCTTGGGAACATTGGAACAAAAAACAGATTATCTGAGAAACTAGAATGAGTAGAATAGTATAGGGTAAGAGCTCTGTACTTGCTGGTACCAGGGCCCTTAGGGTCCAGGTACCTTATGTTGAATGGGGAGGGGTGGCAGTGACTCTTAACCAAAGTACTATTTCCTGGTTCCCAAATGAGTCTCCCCCAAAGTTGTCTGTGCCAAATTAGGGTGAGAGGAAGCCAAGATGGTGGCATATGACCCCTGGCCTGGCTTCCAGTTTGAAAGCTTCCCCCTGAACTCCGGATAACACTGCTGGGAAGATTAATATCTGTTTAGTCATTTCCCATTTTATTACCTGAAGACAAAGGGAAAAAAAGGCTATAAATAGATGTTTAACCACACAAATAATTTACATTACTGTCTTCTTTATGAGCATGAAATAATAAAATTAAATTAAATTAAGGCCAATAAGGCTTCAGCATGGTGGTTACTAGGCAAAACTGATATTTACACACTCTCTCTGGAAACCAAACTAAAATAAGAAAACTCATCAACTGGGTGTTGGGGGTTCACTGTGGAAATTTTCTGGGTCAAATATTTCACTGACTTTTCAAGTGAAAATTGCATTAGGCTGCTTTTCCCTCCTGTAATTTCTTGGGTTATGAGGACCCATGGCAGAGAGTCATTCATTCAAGGGCTGCTCCATGGCAGAGCTGTCCTTGCTGAAAGCAAAGAGTAGAGAGCAAAGAGCACCCTCCGCCAGTCCCCACAGTGAAGATCATGGACCACCAACCCTGGGGACAGAACAGGGGTATAAAGAGAATGGGTAGAAACTGGGTGGAAAGAAATATGAAGCCACATGGGTATGGAATAACCCTGAAGAGTTAATCTGGTCCACTCATCTCATTGTCAAGCAAGATGGGACTCCAAGCATCCGAGGTGGATGAGAATCTGTCCTGCTTTGAAAAGAACTCCATGGAAGGAGGTCCCATAACTTCTCACAGGAAGATTTCAGGGGCTTACAGTCAATTCCTCCTGGTATCTAACCTAATTCTTCTGGCTTGAGTTAATGTTAGTTATTATGATTATGATTTTTTCTTGTTCTGCTGTCAGTGAAAAGTTTATCATCTTACAAAAAAGCCATCACCTTGTAGCCTCAAGAGATTACTTATGTTCTTTCCAGGTCAAATTATACCAGTTCCTTTTATTTTTCCTGGTAGGTCCACATCATCTCCAATGTTTTATTGTGAATTTAAATTGTGGAGCCAAGAAGTGACCAAGATTTTAGAAAGATTTTGGGCCAGCTGGGTGGTGCAGTGGATGGAGGATGGTGCCTTGAGTCAGGAGGACCTGCATTCAAGTTTGACCTCAGTTACTTACTAGCTGTGTGACCCTGGGCAAGTCATGTAGATCTATTTGCCTCAGTTTCTTCATCTGTAAAACGATCTGGAGAAGGAAATGGCAAACCACTCCACTCTCTTTGCCAAGAAAACCTCAAATGGAGCAACAACAAAGAGTTGGGTGAAACTTAACAGCAGCAACAACAATATTGAGAGTAACACAGGATGACCTCAAAACTCCCTATTACCATGTAATTGATAGTATATTTTTATCTGATTTTATAAATTTTTACATTTTTATGCTGATTTTATAGGGGATAGGGACTTAATCTGTGATTTCACTGGTAAAAAGAAAAAATAAAGAACTCCCAGGAGAAGACACACTCTGTCAATGCCTATTGGTACCTTCTCTCTGTCTTAGAATCTTAACAAGTTGTAAAATACTAGGATGTTAATGATTTGTCCAGCGGCACACAGCCAGTATGTGCCAGACTCAAACACAGATCTTCCTGGCTTCAAGTTAATTACCTATCTACCATGCCCCACAATTTCTCAGTCAGGCAAGATTTAAAGCCTAGGAAGAGAAAAATATCCCATAGTGTCTCAGAAATCTCTCCTAGCTATTCAGTCTCCAGGTATGGTCAAGCCATCCTCTAGAGATTGGAGAAATTAAGCTGATACTAATATTCACAAAAAAATGAAGACTCTGGGGAGAAACTGCACATATCACAAACTGCTTATCTTCTTTATGACAGTTAAATTGTTCCAACAGCTGTTTATGATCTCAATGACCATTTATTAAATGTACTTTTCACAATCCAAGGACTCAAATGGAATCAAACCAAAGCAGAGCTATCAAGGACCTTTAAAAAATCCCCAAACTGTAAAGAGGGATGAGATCTGTATATGGTGGGGTGGGGCAGGAAAATGGAGAAGAGATTTTGTTTATTTTCTTGGAAGCATAGAACCTAAAGGAAAGGTGGACTTTATATTATATTAATTATATCATATTATATTAGCCAAGGGTGAATTTTGGGTGAGAATTCGGCCATATCTTAGGTAAACCGAAGTCTCTAATGATGGATATCAAGTAAAACTGTTGATTTCTGAGTCTCAGAGTTCTGCCTGCCTCAGAGTTCAATATTTCTTTGGAGTTTGTCTGAAAAGTTCCCTCTCAAAACCACAGATATTCCAGCGGACTCATAATCCTTCCACTGATGCAAGTTGCAGGCCCTCCATGGCTGCCCATCGTTGTACATGTTCTCCTTAGAGTTCCTTCTATGGGGACACTTAGAGGCCTTCCTTTCCTGCCGCAGTAGAGCACTCAATCTATCTCCCCAGTATTCCTTAAGCCTAAATTTTTTAATATATCTGTGGTCTCCCCACTGAGCATGATTCTTGGCATTCCTCTTCTAGTTCATCATCTGCAGCTTTCTGAGCAGCCCCCCAGAGCTTCGACTCTTCAATTACAATTACCCTCGATGGACCGTCCTCCTGGGGTACTGCATCGGGACTTCTTCCTTCATCTGCATTCCCACCTATATAATTTATCGGTTGATCATCACTCCAGGGACATTCAAAGAGGTACCATTTCTCTCATGTACTGGGAAGGGATGGTCAGGAAGGGAACAGTCTTTGTGCCATTGGCTTTTTAAGGGAAATGAGCAAATGACATTAAATTCACCAAGAAGAATTGAACAATATATGTTGCTATACTGTTAACAATTTTTTTAACCTTGTTAAGCCTAACTGCTAAATTCAGGGTACCCTAGTACAATCTAGTGATATCAGGACAGAGTAGAAATTCTCTTTTGGCCTATCTAAATGGTCCCAAATGAATCAGATCAGTGCCCTGCTTTCAGACTGGAATTCAGTACGGACACTTGATCTGGGACTTCTGAAGTATAATAACACAAAAATTCTGGTTTATACATAACCAAGGAAGGGGATGGCCTTGCTTCCTTCCCTCTCCCAATAACGAAGCACAATCTATCTTCCCAGATCATAGAGGGTAACAGTATCTGAGCCAAGATTGTGGAAGCTACAGTTATCCTTCACTCAGATGCAAATCAGTAACTCAAATAACCAACTCCATGCAGAGGCTTATCCCACAAGGATGCCGCTGGGTTGGCAAAGGGCTTAGGAAAAGAGAGGTGATTTCCAGGACACTGTTAATGTTCAGAGAACAATGAATTCATAGTGTGATTCGTTTAGGTCATCTATTGTTGGCAACATCTGCTAGTAGTTGGCTCCAATAGTTAGAACACTAAGGGACTGAGAAAAAGGTCATGGGTTAGTATCCTGTAGGAGCCAGTTAACATCAGTCTATTCCTTGGACACACTCTGAGCCTCTAACATAACTACAGTCATCTGTCTTGAAGGCGAGTGCCACTGCTGGTCACAGGTGTGGTGCCAGAAAACACTTGAAGAACAGACCAGCACAAATCTATTCACACCTCTAGTTAAGCCACCAAAAGTTCTACTGATAGGAGACTTGCCTTCATCTGTGTGACTTTGGGCATGTTATTTAAACTTTTTGAGCCTCAGTATCTTCATCTATAAAATGGGGATAACACTTGCTCTCCTCACAGGACTGTTGAGGATCATGTGAGGATTTGTACCAAGAATTTCACAAACCTTACAGCACTATTTAAATGTCAGCTCTCATTATCACCATTACTGTTGTGAAAGTCAGTATGTTAAAGTCAGTGATCCATTCAAGAGTAAAAGTGAACTGGAACAGAAAAGAGTGGACAGAGTCAAAGTGGATTAAAGTTCATAGGATCATAGATTCAGAACTTGTCTCCAAGGGGCCCTGGAGGTCAGCCAGTAAAATGTAAGGCAAGGAGGGCAAGGACTGTCTCAATTTTCTATGTGTATCATCAGTTCTTGGTGCAGAATACACACTTAATAAATGCTTGCTGAATGATCTAATTCTGATCCAATTCCTTCGTTTTACATGTGAGGAAACTGAGGCCCATAGAGACTTGTCTAAGGTTACACAGATAGTAAGTGGTAGACCAAGGTCAGACTCCAAATACAGTATTCCTGAATCATACCACCTCCTGTCCTCAGAGCTTACAGTATAGGGAGTATGATACAGACACAGGCGGTTATAATGTAAAAGATAGTATGTGTATGGTGTTTTAGATCACATAAAAGAGGAAAAATTCTTTCTTGAACAAAAAAGATGCGTTAAAGGTTAATTCTTCAGCTACCCAGTATCATGATTTAACCCCTTTCATGTATTCCTAGTAGTCAAGAACAATCATAAGATCTCCCCTCCCTCCACCCCACTGCAACTCTGCTTAAATTAGGGATGTAAAATATAACACACTGGTTAAGCCAATGGCATCCTGGACCCACTCATGAGTAGCATCCAGGTGCTATCCATGAATTTAAAGTTTTTTCAGATCTCTGGGGTTTGTTTTTTGCAACTATGTGGTAGCATCTAGAGGCAAATTCTACAATGTGGTTAGGGATAGTGCTTGTGGAGGGAAATCCTCATCTGTAGCAAATGTTGCAGAGAGAGAGAATATCTATCTTATAGAGGGAAACATGTGAATAGGTTTTACTTGAGAAAATGTATTCCTTTGGTAGGGCAGTTAGGTGGCCTGGAGTCAGGGACTCATCTTCATGAGTTCATATCCAGCCTCAGATACTTACTAGCTATGGGACTTTGGGCAAATCACTTAACAGTTTGCATCAGTTCCTCATCTGCAAAATGAACTAGAGAAGGAAATGGCAAACCACTCTAGTATTTTTGCCAAGAATACCCCAAGTGGGGTCACAAAGAGTTGGACATGACTAGAATGCCTGAACAACAAAAATCCCTTTGGTATTACTTGTTAACACAGACTTTATAGCTAAATCTCTTTTGGATTTTGCCATTTAAAAGTATTTGGCCTTTGCATATTAACTCTAGGGCAAATTATCTGTGTAGTATGTATTATTAGGTATTAATCTAATTACCTATTATTTTCTTAGTGAAAACAATTAAAATTTCATAGATGTATTCCATCAGAACCATTATGGTAGTCACTATTGAAGGGAATGAATTATTAAATAATGAAAAAATCATCCTAAAAAGGCTTTTCATTCTCTACCATTAATATAGCATGTGGGCTAACGGTAATCTGATGACTGAAGTTAAACATTTGGAAACATTTTAACTTGGGTACTTGGGAGCATGGTGATGATGTGGACAGAAAATGGGAACTTGCAAGGGAGATTTTCTTTCCAGAGCAGGGAGGGAACATGATAGTATTAATGTAGGTAAATCTTTCCTGACAATGAGAACTAACTAAAAGTATAAGAAGCTCCTTCCAGAGACAGTGTCTCTTCACTGCAGGTCTCCAATCAAAGGTTGATGACTGCTTGTTATATGGGCAGCTAGATGGTACAGTGGATAGGACAGGAGTCAGAAAGATGGGAGTTCAAATTCAACCCCAGATACTTCCTAGCTGTGTGGAACAAATCACTTGTTTCCTTAAGTGTGAACAGAGGATAATAGCTCCTACCTTAAAAGGTTGTTGTGAGGATCAAATGAGATATTTGTAAAGTGCATGGCACATCTTAGGTTCTTAATAATTGCTTTTCCTCTCCCTCCCCATTTGTCATTTATGTTGTAGAAGGGATTCTTGGGTATGAACTAGATAGCCCTTGAAGTCATCCTGGACCATCTCTGGCCCTACTTCCTTATAGATGAGGAAGATGACCACCAAAGAGGAGAGTTGCCCAAATTCATGAAGCTAGTGGCAGAGCTGAGTTTTGAACCCGAGCTGACTGCAAATTTGGCACTCTCACTTCCAAGTGATACTGAAAAAAACTTTGGCAATCCAGTGTGGGCTACAACAGGGCTGAATGCTGGGTGTTTGGAAAGTAAAGGGTAGGTGTGGTACACGTGATAACCTTTCCTGACTTCATAACTTAATCTAAGGCTGCCTTAGCCTACACACACATACCTTAGTAACCACCTCTTCTCACTGCAGCACTTAAGAGTAGCTAAGAGTGTTTAGTTATCAGCTTTAAATGAATAAGAGGCATGTCTGTTTACAAACACTTCTAGATTTAGATCTTTACCTAAAGGAAAAATTGGATGCCCCTGGGCTCCTATTAAGGAATCGCTGGGGCACAGATCCCAGAAGCTGGTGCTCAGAGTGTATGGTGTTAACCTCAGCCAGCCATTGTACTCTCTTTTTGAACTTCCACTGTGTGACCTAAGAACACAATTACTAGAGACATTTTCATCACAAAGGGCACAATTTTATGAACTGTGTTTACTGCGGATGGAGCTTTTCCAGCTCCCTGGGGGTACTTGCCTCTAAAAGGAAGAAAAACTCATAGGAACCAAAAATGAAGAGGACCAAGCTGGCATAGAATTGTCCTGAGTATTGCACTGATTAGGGCACTCACTGCTCACAGGAAGGTGGGTGGTAAGAAATCATCATAAGTCCTGCATGTTTTTCCAATCCAAAAAGTAGACAAGGACACATAACAGAGGTTGTCTAAAAAAGTGTTTATTGACTTAAATCAATGCAATGAAAAATGCTTTCAGATTTAGCTGTCTACTAGATGTGTGCTGTCTTGGTCAAGGAATATTTTACTTAATTTTATTAAGCCTATTGTTTTTCTCTCTCCTGTACACTGAGGCTGAGCTTAAAGGGTGGTTTGTATATTTTCCATTCACAGACCCAAGTATGGTTTAAATCAGTCATAACAACTCCAGTGGACCTCTTAGCTATTTCTAACGTGGAGGGTCTTAACATTTTCTCCATGATGACTACATGAGCATGAGGTGAATCAGGGGCACAGGAATTAAGATTCAGAAGCGATTTAATCCCTATGAATTTCATTTTCATTGCTGTAAAAGTTATTTATTTGGAACTTCTTCTGCATTCGAACTAAAGCATTTTATCATCTCATCCTGACTTCCCTTATTGTTATATTTATCCCTATTGCATATTTCCTTATGCTTGGGGGTCCCAAGTGCTATCTTACCCCTGCTTGGGAGATGGCTTCTTTGCCACTGTGGAACATTAGTGATTCCAAAACCATTGACTGGAAATTCTTCTCAAACTGCAAAGAATATTACAACTTACTTGGGGTTTAAATGCCATTTAAAAGAGTGCTATCAGAACCAGGAGAATGCTGTACACAGTAACAACAGTATTGTTTGAGGAAGAATTGTGAAGGACTTAGCCATTTTCAGTAATACAATGATCCAGGACAATCCCAAAGGACTAATGATGAAGCATACTATCCACCTCCAGAGAAAGAACTGATATTGCCTGAACACTGACTGAAGCAGGCTATTTTTCACTTTTTTTTCCTTTTATTCAAGACTTCTTGTACAAAATGATTAATATGGAAATGTCTTACATAATTGCACATATATAACATATCTGATTGCTTACTGTCTTAGGGAGGAGAAAGGGAAGGATAGAATTTGGAACTCAAAACTTTAAATAAAATATTAGAAAGTTAAAAAAAAGAAAAGAAAAACAGTACCAGTAAACTCGCTTGATGCAGGGTTGCCACAAACTTACAATTTATATAAAAAAAAACTGTCGCAAAGCGCAATAAAATGAAGCACAAAAAAACTAGAGCTTTAGTCTATATTATAATACTGTGATGTTTGTTACATTAAAGGGTTTTCTTTTTTAAAAAAAAAACTGTATATTTTCTTCTCAACAGCGTATTCTAAAAAGTCTCACTCCAGAAACACCTACAGAGATTCCCTTTGGAGACCTTCGCTTGAATGCTGTGTAACAAGTAACGGAAAAGAGGAAAAAACTTCCCTATCAATTCCCACCCTCTACTTGTCACCCATTACCCTTCTCCCCTCCAAGTGAACTGAGTTTCCAGCTGAGCCAAGGAATGAAAGGACATTCTCCATAGAGGCCCAGCTTCAAAAGACACTGGTGCCTAGAATCTCATGACTTCCAGCCTTCAGATCCACCTCCCTCCATGAAATCAGCTCGGCACTTATCAAACTCAACTCAGCAACTACAGCTAAACTGGTTCATTTTGGATGTGGGAAGACTTTGTCGTGTGTATGTGACTGCTACCGTATGAATGGGTGAAAGGGATAACATAAACCACTAGTGGACAAATAGCATCAGTTAGGATTACATTTAGTCTTGAGTCTGTGTGAGTGTCTTCTCAATGTGATTTGTATCGGACCATATTGTGTTTGCTTCTAAGGATTTCACTGTCAAATAAGTCTATAAACTGTGTAGGACAACACAGAAACTGTTCTGATAGCCATATATATCTATTCTCTGAGTAACACAGAATCTGTAGCTGGAAACTAATGGAACTCTCTAATCCTGCGCTGTGAGTCTTGCAGAGGAAGTTGTAGGAAGCTAACCTGAAAGGTGCTATGTGTGTGTGTGATTAGGTGTGTGCGTGTGCCTGTGCGCTGCTATTACAGTGTACGCGTCTGTCTCCTTTCTATTACTCTAAAGCTTTCTGGCACTTTATGAACCATACATCGTTTTTCTTATATTAATAGATTTTACACACACAAATATTTGTAGATGTGCATTCATTGCTTCAAATCTATAGGTCCTATATCCATCCTTCTTTTCTTGTGCTTCTGATGCCCGTCTTTGGCGTGTGCACACACAGCACCGCATCCCCCCCAAACCACCCCCTCCCTGACCTTCCTTACCTTGGCCAGTCTGTGAGGACATTAGCATTTTGCGTTCTCACCCTCTCCCTGTCTTTTTCCACTACACTTTCATGATGACATTCTGGCTCATTTACTCCTGTCTTGACCTCATTTAAGTTATGTGAACTGTTCTGAAGGTAGATGCCAGAACCTCACCCTTCAGCTCTATTTACTGTTCTCAAAGTGATTAAGACTAAAAGGAGGAATCCCATGAGCACATCCTACTGTTTACCTTACAATGCTTCTTGGAGGTAAAGTTGCAAACAAAGAAACGGAGTGAAATTTTGCCTGAGGTACAATAAAGTCTAGTTCTCGCCCAGGTGTTCACCCCTGAACCAAACCAGTCAATTCTTCCCTGGATTCCCTTTTCTATTTGCCCTAGATTTTCCATTATTTTTTTTATTTTTTGGTTGTCTCCTCCTGATTTTCCCTAATTCATTTCCTACTGTTGAAAGGAAAGAAAGCCTCAGGCATTAGCTGTCCAAATGGCTTTAAAATCATAAAATATAGAGGCAAAATCCCACTTGTAATCCGGTTCTCTTTATTCTCGAGGGCTTGTTATCATTAAGTAGGGCATCTTCCAACCTATCTATAATCATCGAATCATCTCTGAGAACAACAGGAAATTCACCTGATGAGTCCAAGGTAGTTACTCTAACAGTAAAGAGATGTGTATTTCAGTTGTTTCTCTTATAACCCAATTTGGTGATATTTGTTTTGGCTCAAATGGAAGTGTAACACAAATTCTGCCTTCATGACTGCCTGCCTACATCATAGTCAAGGAGTCGATGAGTGAAGAGGTCAACACACTTTAAAATACATTTTACAAGTGTGAAAGACAGAATGTTGTGATGCCTTCTTGAACATCAGTCTTTGGAATGGTGACATGCACATCAGAAAGCCACCTGAGTCTGTGTATGAAGGACATGTACATGCACAAGCATGAAGGCATACGTATGTGGAAGGTGGTTCTTGGTTTTGGGATGTATAATTGTCAGGAATATAAAATAAAAGAGGAGTGGTACAGTCTAGTAGAGTCAATAGATAAGAAGTTAAGTCACAATATTTTCTTCGGAAAAGGGCAAAAAAAAAAAAAAACCCAAACCAAATCCTAGTCACATCAGGTTTTTGGTGAGGAATATGTTTTACTGAATAATAAGTGATAAATTCACCATCGCGATGACCTTTTCTTTTTCCTTCCTATTTCAGGCCTTTTTAGATGACTCATGGGAAGTGGCTTTATATTTTGGGATGGTAACTTACCAAAGGCTTCTGGCTATGAATTACTTAGGGGAATTTTGCATTACAAAGTATAATAATAATGTAAAACAAAGTGTCTTACAGAAAATCCAAATCTAATGTAGCATTTAAGTAAAAGAAAATAAAAAACCCTCTATTATTCGGACTAGAAAAGTAAAGGCTTGGATTAATTTTTTGTTAACTGTGAAATCTTGCAATAGCCCCTAAACAATACGCCAGACACCCCAATTTAATCTTTAGGAAAACTCTGCCAAATCCTTGGTCAGAAAAATAATTGCCCAAACCCACGAACTGGATTCCAGGATTGTCACACTGATGGGTATGAGTCTCTTCTCCTTCTACTCATCTTCTAAACCTGGTCCTACTCATTTCAGAACCTAAGTGAAAGACATTTTCCTGCTCAAATATTCCTCCCAAAAAACCTCTCAACTAGCTTCAAAATTCAGTGTTAGAAAAGTGACTTAAAGGAAGATTCCTGCTTTTTTTCTTAGCAAAGAAGTAAATGAGGCATTGACCCACGCCAGGACAAGGATTTAGAGTCCACCCATGGCAGGATAATAAAACCTGGAGCTAAGTGGCGGCTTAACTGTGGCATAGTTAATGTACACACAAGTTGGTAATGCTTGCTAACTCTGACTATTCAATGCTGAAATCCCAACTGCTGCTGGCTGCTTTCCTAACTCTCCTCTTCACCCATACCTCAACAAGTGAGGTTGGAGGTGTTGTCTTTGTTTAGAATTGCCTCCATCTTGTACCTGGGTTGTCCAGGAAGACTATATACATTGCGGGTGCAGGGGGTGGGGGAGGCGGCAAGAGAAGAGGGAAGGGAGGGTGGCTGGTTCATAAAGACAATTTTATAATTATTGCATGTCCTAACTAGAGAAGTAAAAGCAAAATCACCCCGAGTAAAAAATTGTGTATTCTTAAGCATTGTAAGCCACAAATTATGTCTTAAGTGCTTTAGAATGGGTTTTGCCTTCTGGAGAGGCATAGTTCAGGTTCCTTCCAAATGTTAGGAAACAAAATTTATAAATCTAAATAAGGGAAATGAGAAAGACTGCCTCATAGAGTATATC
This sequence comes from Phalanger gymnotis, assembly GCA_028646595.1. NCBI lineage: Eukaryota > Metazoa > Chordata > Mammalia > Diprotodontia > Phalangeridae > Phalanger > Phalanger gymnotis. The sequence goes on from CM053627.1 coordinate 30,990,877, forward strand.
CCTCAAACTCCACTGGAAAGCTCCAGTCTTTCTTTACTTTCCCCATTTGTACCTAAGATTCAATGATGTATTTTAGTAAAATTCTTTATACTACATTTGCTCCTTTGGGAAGAATCCTCCAAATCCCCAAGTCTCATACTCCTGTCACCGCAGCTATGGTTTGGGCTTTTTCCTTTATTGCTAATCTGGGTTCCCAGAGTTGAAAGATAATGAAACAATCTGGCATCTCCTAAAGTTCCACCACACTCCATTAGGAGCTGCTAAAAACTCAGTGACTTCATAAGAAGTTCATCTCTCTGCTCCTCTTGGGATCTGAAGGTTTCTAAGGGAGGGTAGGCTCGGGAACTTCAGTTTTTCCCAAGTGATTAAACAAACCACTTCCACCATTTGGTTCAGCAGACACCTACTCTAATGGAGAAGGAAAACAATTAAAGAGGGAGTCCTAAGTACTTTCCATATTTAGTTTTGTAAGGTTGAAGTCTGTTCAGTCAACATCTCTCCTTTCAGGTCTGCCTGAGTTGGGCTGTTCCATGATATTCAGACTTCTGATAGAGAAGTCCCTTCCTTGGAAAATTACTCAAGGGGTTATCCCCAATTAAGACATCTTCTAACCCCAAACAGCACAGTCTAAAGTTAAGTTGCCTTACATGCACTGTGCAAATATTAAAAGTCATCAAAATACATAATTCTGGATGGCCAACTTCCATTTGGCAAAATGTCAGTGGGCTTTTGCCTGACATAAGGGAAGAAATCAGGCTGTTTAAATTCAGAAAAGTATACAGGATGGTCGATTTGTCTAAAGACAAGAAAATACAATAAATAACAACTCAAAGTCCCTTCCAGGCCTATGATTCTATGCTTTAGGATTCCAACCATGATTGTGAATTTTAGTTGTAGTCATCTGTAATTGCCCACTGTCTACAAGATTACCTTTGGGTAATAGCATCCTAAGGTTCCCCTCCTCTTCTTGGCTAGTTCTGAATTCTAATACTGTCTAAGAACAGGAACTGCGTATTTACATATTTTTTTTTCTCCCAAGTAAAGTGACATTTCACAGACCTAAAATTGAATCACAGGGCTGTATGGCCTCGAGTCTACTTTCAATGTCTGGAAAGTTTGAGATTGACAATCATGTAGGCATTTAGTCATAAGCTGCCTTCCACAAGACCATCAAGAAAACCTACTGTGCCACAGCATTCCTCACAAGGAGCATTTCAGGATTTAGCAAAACTAAAGCCAGATATTGACTTTTTTAACCCAAATACCAATACTCTAAAAAATAATGCTTAGTTAATAATACTTACAATTATTCAAAATACACAATACCATGCCTTTGGTCAAACTCTAAACAGAAGTACAGCCCAGTTTAAGAAAACCATATATATATATGCATATATATATACACATATACATATATATGCATATATATACACACATATACATATATATAAATTCATGTTCACAACAGAGATCTAGTAAATAAACATTTTTTCACAAAATGATTCACCCTACATAGACTCCTCTAAATTATGAGCTCTTTGACTCACTGAAAATGTTTTCAACTATTAGTTATTTTTCAGAAACTCTTCTATTGTGTAAATCAAGTAGCCTGTGAGAATCTTCAAACTTATAATATTATGTTTAAGCAAACAAGAGAAAGGCTTCTCCTTTCCCCCCTTATTTTTCACCTTTTCTTTCTCCCCACCATTGACTAAGCCTGAGAAATGTTCTTCAGCATTTACCACACTGAACAGGGGTCACAAAGAAACTTCCAAAGGTTTGGTTCTTTCTAAAGTGAGGGGCATGTTTATTTTCAAGCTGTAGTAGCTGAATTAGTTTTAGTTGTACAAACCCCGAACATTTTCCCTCATATCATGCATATGGTGCACCTGTATTAATTTACGCTGCCATTTAGTTATAAATATTCCAAGATAGATCATAAGTACGTGTGTTCTTCTGTTAACTGTTATTGTAATAAATTTAAGATTATAATAAATGAACAGGTTTCTGTCTTCTATCTTCCATGAAGATTAAGCTCTTTTAGCCCAAGCAAAAACTTCAATTTTTAACTTCACAGGGCCAAAACATCCACAATTGCTTTCCTTAAAACACAAATCTCCTAACATTCATAAATATACATTCAGAGTTAAAAAAAACTTCAATTGGGAATATTACATTTCAATAAATATTAATAATGGATTATAGTATTTTTTACATGTCTTATCTCCTCTACTAGATTATAAACTTCTTGAGGGCAGGGATGTATCTTACTCATTTTCAGATCCCCTCAGAGCCTAGCACACAGGACCATGGATATAGACTCAGAAGGTATCTCAATCTATTTATTCTAACACCCTCATTTTATACATGAGGAAACTGGGGTAAAACAGGTTAAATCACATGCCCTAGGTCACACAGATAGTTAAAAGTTCCAGAAAGGATTAGAGCTCAGGTTCTTAGTCTCCAGAGTTGGCTTCTGTTCACTGTGACAAATGCTCCATAAATTTCAGATAAATGAACATTAGAATTATATTTAAAATCTTCCATTTTTTTAAATTCAAAGGGGAAATGCACTAGGAAATCCAGGGGATTCTGAGATCAAGCACTACATTCTGCATAAATACATATGCCTTCAGAGATCAATATGCATTCTTTTCAAAACAATAAGGTTGACATTTTTCTCAAAAACATAAAACTATCACCCATTATTAATGTGCAGGCCTTGTAATAATATTGTTTGGTAGAGGCCTGGGAAATTCAAAATGTGATTCAACTTTGTTCTGGAATATATTTAACTAAAAAAAGTGTTTTTTTTTTTTGTTTCTAAGAGTGGGCAGATTATCTATAGGACTGTGTACAGTAATAAACTGGTACATTTGTTCAAAGATACTGAAGAAGTGTGAAGGCATGGTCCCTGCCCTCATGAAATTCACAATCTGGTAGCAATGCTGCATCACTCAAGACTTCTAACCATTCTCTGGAATAGGTTACTTAGGAGCTAATCTTGTCAGGTAACTCCTCCTCACCACGTCCAGCCATGTGTCATAAAGTACTGAATTCAATGCAAAAAGTACGATTCACAGGCCAAGCTCTCATTGCTTCTGCGGCTTTTCTTAGTTGCTACTTGTGTTCTCTCTACAGCAGAAAGCCCATATCCTAGTGAAAAAGACTTTAACTAGAGCTATTCAAAAGCAAATGACCCAGCTAATATTGCAAGTGTTTTACAAGAAGTAAACTTAAGAAACTTCTAAAGACTCAGGGGTAACCTCTTCCAATTCCAGGACTCCTCCCTCTCTGCCTGCGTAGACAAGTCATCAAATACTGATTGAACATATGGACTTTGATGGCTCACTAGTTATCAGTTAACTCATCCAAGTGAGGTGGGGAGGAGCTTTGGGCAAAGCATCTTCCACCCAGTGAATAGCAATGATCCACAGAAAGCAATACCAGAGAACAGTTGCCCTATTAGTGAGCCACTCAAGTCACTTTTCATTACCTCAACGGCAAGTTTTTTCTAGTTTTTCTAGAGTTTTTCTGGAGTTTTTCTGAATATAGAGGCCTTGTAATCTAGAAATGTCCTTGATGAAGTGAAAGGAAGAGCTGGTTGGTTCTGAAAGAATTGGGGTTTTTTTTTTTTTGGACTTTTTTACCAAGGACTTAAAGCTAGTAGTCACTTTCCATGGCCTGGCCTAGGCTTTTTGATACAAAAATAACCAAAAATACCTTCAGACACTAAGTGTTTTAACGAAAACAACTAAGTGTGTTGGTCAGAAAAGATGATCCTGGGAGTGTAAAGAAAATGTGTATTCATCTCAAGGAGAAGGCTGTACTTAAGGAAAATTTCTAAAAATTGTTGCCTCAGAAAGCCAAGATTCCAGGTACTAACTTTCTCAAATAGGATGGTATTAATCAGAGGAATATACTCAAAGGGCCATAAAGGAAAGAAGCTGGGGGGGGGGGGGAAGAGTAGTAGCACGAAGGGGGAGAGATACTTTAATGACATTTTAATCAAAACTAGAGTGCATTTTTTTAACATTAACACAGTACTTTACAAAGACATAGCTTCATTTAGGCCTTCATCACGACCTTGTGTGGTATAGATATGGTACTGAGACTTACAGACATGAGAAGTGACTCACGCAAAATCACACCACTAATAAGCCCCAAACCAGCTCTTCTGCCTGTCCAGCCCCTGGTCTACTCTGCCATGTGGGTCTCACCTGTCCCACAGCCATATCCATTACATGGAGAAAAGGCATAAGCTCAACTTACCTGTCGTCTACAAAATCCTCTGTGTTCTGGTTGTTGCGGGCTCTGCCGACATCCAAAATGAGTATGTGCCTGACCTGTAACATGCAGACGGGGGCTTCCTCACATTCCATTCAGCAATCTTGGTTAGGGCGTACGGCCAAGAGCCGGGGTCTACCTAGCTAGCCTTTTAACATGCCCCCCGGGAATGTCTTGCTTGCTCGATAACAAGACACCAGCAGTCATCGTTCCTGTCATTTTTTCCTTTCTGGTGTTTGAAGTATAATAAAATAATCCATGGGTGCTGGAGCTAATCCTTAATACACATTGGTTTTCATTTAAAAGTCAACATTCTTATCAAACGAAGTTTACCTTACTGACAAACACACACACACGAAGGGAAATACGGCAACATCTCAAGATAAATACTATGACACATGGAAATGACAATTTTAATGAAAATGACTACCAGAAGACTAGTTTTCCACGGTACGTTTACACTGTTTTTAGAGCAGAAAATAGGACTTCCCAAAAGAGATTACCTGGCCTTTGCTTATTTCCATCCTTTCCTGCTCTGGGTGTGCTGGGCAGAACATGTCCCCTGAGGACAGGCTATTCAGGGGTGGCGCCATCTTCTGCCTGTGCAAGAGTCTACCACTTCCTGATAGATAGAGCCCCTTAGCCTTCTCAGGTCCTAAGACTTCAGACTGCAGGTGCGCCAGCCCCTGAGCCTTCCCTCTCTGGCTGGGGACAGTAGGCCCCCTGAGGAAAGGGCGCAAGGGGCCAGGATGGGTGTCTCCCATCTGCAGCCACTTACAGTCATGCGCCAGTCCAATCTCCCAACTGGGATGTGGAGAACTTCCAAGGCAAAGAAGAGCAACCCCTCCCCTTGATTCCAGGCCTCCAGTCTCCTGCTACGCTCGTCCTTGGAGGTAGAGGTAAGATGCCTTCCACTCAACGAACGCCTAGGCACCTTGTCACATCACTGATTACACTCAGCCAAGCCTGAGCCTTAGATCATTCCTTCCATTTTCTGCCTTTGCTCCTACACACATGCTGCTAGATGAAGGTAGAGAAAATCGCTCAACCTCTATGATTGTCCACTACAAATCAGCATTACACAACTCAACTAGGCCTCACTGCTGCTGAGCAATCCCACCACACCACCCTTATCAACTCACTCCATTGCTTTCACTTTCCATAGCAGCTCTTTCAAACCTTTTATCCCTCCTTAGACCTCCCATGGCTCCCTCTCCCATCCTCTCTCACCCGAGAACTTTGTCTCACATTTTACAGAAAAAACATCGAGGCCATTCTCTGTGAGCTCCCGTTTCCTCATCTCCTATCACTCAGGTGTCTTTTACTATTTTCTCCTCCTCCATCCCTGTCTCACATGAGGAGGTGGCCCTGCTCCTTACCAAGGCTACCCCTCTACTTATTCAAGCGATCCCATTCCATCCCGTCTCCTGCATCAGACTGCCCCCTATCATCCCCACTCTGACTTATTCTCAAATCTCTTCCTCTCTTCTGGTTCATGTTGTAACCATTTACAAACACACCTGTGTCTTCTCTACTCTGAAACAACTCCTAATTGATTCTGCCATCACTGCTATCATCCTATTTCTCTTTGTAGCTAAACTCCAATGACAAATATTGGAGGGGATGTGGGAAAAATGAGACATTAATGCACTGTTGATGGAGTTGTGAACCAATTCAACCATTCTGTAGATCAATTTGGAACTGTGCCCAAAGGGCTATAAAATCATGCATGCCCTTTGGCCCAGCAATACCACCACTAGATCTGTATCCCGAGAGATAAAAAATAAAAAGGAAAAGGATCTCTATGTACAAAGATATTTATAGCAGCTCTTTTCTAGTGGCAAAGAATTGGAAATTGAGGGGATGCCCATTAATTGGGGTGGCTGAACAAACTGTGATACGTGATTATGATGGACTGCCACTGTGCCATAAGAAATGATGAGCGGATCCACATCCAGAAAAACTATTAAGGAATCTGAATACATATTAAAGCATATTATTTGTTCTTTTTGTTTGTTTCTTCTTTCTCATAGTTTCTCCCATTGGTTCTACTTCTTTACAACATGACTAATGTGAAAATATGTTTAATATGAATGTTTATGTACAGCCCACATCGGATTGCACACCAGCTGGGGAGGGGGAAAAAACTTAGAACTCAAAATCTTATGGAAGTGAATATTGAGAGAGAGAGAGAGCGAGCCAACACAGCCCAAAATGGACTGCCAAATATTGTGAGCATTGAGCCAAATGTATAAGCTGGAGTTCATTTTAACTTAAATCAAGGACATTTTTATTTACATTAAATTACAGTGTGCTGAAAACACGTATAAGCTGCTGTACCCCTTCCCCCAACAAACGTAAAAAAAGAAATCACCCCGCCTCTGCTCCCCTCTGGCCAGTTCAGCCGCTGCCGTTTTCCACACGTTCTCAGCCCTTGCTGGGTGACCCTCAGTCCTCTTCTTTCTCAATGTAGGTTTTGGCGCCACACCGAGCCATCTGCCTGGCCAGGTACCGGTCTCTCGCTGACGTCACAGTTTCTTTGTTGCTGCGCTTTGCAAACTTGCTCAAAGTCTCAGCTGCCTTCTCCTCTCCTTCCCCCTCCTGCTGGTGCTTTGAGCCCTGTGTTCTTTCAGGGCCGAAGCCTTCCTCCCCACAAAGTCTGTCCTGTGCCCCAGAACCTGAGCTCTGCCCCTCCCTCTCCCGAGCCCTCTCCGAAGGTGTGATGCTCAGCTCCCTGTCTCTGCATTTCTCACGTCTGTCTTTCTTTCTCTCGGCATGGTCTCTGCCTCCCTCTCCTGCCTCCCTCTCCTCCTGATCACGCTGGTCATCACTATTTCTCCTCCTGGCTCTTTCTCGCTCCCTGGAGTGCTGCTTCTCCCACTCTTCTTCCCGCCTCCACTCTCGGTCCTCTGTCTTCCTCCTCTCTCTCCTCTCTTTTCCTCTCTCTCTATCTTCCTGGTCATGCCTCCTCCGGAAGTAGTCTTTACTGCTGTCCTCCCTGGACCTGTGCTGATCTGGGTTTTCTTTCTGGCGACCACTATCAATGGGCCATCTGTCCTGCTCCCTGATGTGGCTTTCGCAGCCATGGTCCTGATGCTGGTCACCTCTGTCCCTAACCCCTGGGTCACTACTTCCTGTCCTGGAGCTCTTGGTGTGGCTCCTGTCATGGTGCCCTCTGCCCTCCCCGGAGGAGCTGGAGTGGGCATGGCTCCTATTGCTCCTGCAGCTCGAATGATTCTTGTCCACCATTTTATCATCTTCTTCGCTGCTGTCCACATCAAGATCGCTGTCTGCATCAGGGTTTTCCTCTTCTTTTACTCTGGTTTTGGGTGCATCTCTATCATCTGGGACTCTGTTATCTGGATTTATTTCATCAGAATAATCCCGTGGCCTCTCCTCTTTTATCCTAGAGCTTTAGAAAAATGGATAAGTACAAAATAAAATCACATTATGCACTGGTAACTAAGGTGGGACTTTCTTACTGTTTTAGAATGATAAATTAATTCTCTTTGATTGAGCCTTACTAGGTGCAAAGCCTGAGGACCAAACCCCTAATTGCTAGGTGCTAAGCCTATGTAGGCGTGAAGCCCTCAGGGTCCTAAGGGGAGTTGCTAAGACCAGAGCCAATAGTAGGTGCCTAAGTTCTGGTTGCTCAGATGATGTTTAGTGACGTCCAAAGACTGTATAAAAAGAGACAACAGAGCTATCTGCTTGGGGCTCTCACTCTTGGGAGATGTGTTGATGTGGAGACTCTGGGCAGCTGTAGTTAGCAGCCCTCCAGCTTGTGAACCCAGATGTTGATGCCTTCTTGGTAACTATGAATTGTATTTGGTCTGTTCATAATGTATCTTTGTAATTTGTATTTGCTCTGAAGTTCAGGGTGCTGGCTTTTCCCCCTGAACTAAGTGAATGATACATGTATATGTTGGATTAAAGATTGTTAACCCCTTAACGGTACTTTCCTTAGTAAAGCAGATCAAAGAACCTGTGCTGGCAGTGTTCTTGTTGTTGGGCTTGTGTTGGTCTTTCACCTCCCACAACAGCTGCTAGCAGAATTGTTGCAACGCACTTTCTCTTAGTACTGGAATCATTCCTCCGAAGAAGCCCTGATGCTTCCTGTCTCTACAAGTGAGAGTAAGGGGGGGCCCAAGCCACTTCACAGGGCAACATTTACAAAGCAGCAGAACCCTTTCTTCCAAACTACCAACGTTTATTCAACCAAAGAAGGAATGATCCTTCTTCTATGTATGGGTCACTCACTCTTGTCTGCCTGGTCCTCAGTGTTTTTGTGAGGCACTGAGATAAAAAGACTAATTTGGAAAAATTATTGGCTTCTATTTATAATTTTACAAACTTCACAAAAGAGATTTCAGGGCATGGGTCAACAGAGGTGGTGGGGGTGGTGGTAAATTAAACAGGGTTAAATCTTAAAAATGGGATTTCATATCAGTAGCAACAAACTTACATGAAAATAAGATTTTTCACAACAAAAGAGAGGCAAGATCCCATAACCAGTCGTGATGCTGTGTCTTCACTATGTCTACCCTCCGAGTGGTAGAGCAACACCAGCTTCCTGATACAGTGCTCAGTATTTATTAGAACAAAGCAGGAAATGTGTGGTGCAAGCATGTACTGATATTAAAATGGAATTATGCTAAAATAATTTACAGTTTTTACATTTTCACAGATGATAAGTGTGGTAGATTTATTTACACTGCCCACAAGTTCATTTTTACTAATCACACTAATACAGTAACAGTTTGTGGTTCTCCACGAATTGCTGGCAGAGTAGCGTGGCCAAAAGGACTTGCTGGTAGTTTAGAATACTATTATTAAATTGAGAGAAATGCTATTAAATTCAGAGAAAAGCTGGCCTCAGGTCTACTTCTGGATGAAAACTCGTAGATAAGTCAGAATGTAGTAAAAACCCCATTCAGGATTTGTCTTTCTGAATACACTTTCTTACTGTATTTACAGTACAACTTCTCCTGGAACCACACATTAAGTACTGGGGAAAAAGGCCAACACAGAATCGAATCTGGTTCTCCGCCTGTGTCCACACTCTGGCCTTCTGAATAGTGTTGCCCATCAGGAGAATAAGTTGGTTTAAAGATAGTTTCATGAGAAACTCTCCTCTTCAACTGTATCTACACAATTAGGAGCATGATTATTGCTCTTCTAGACATCTACAGCTGGGCTTGTTATTACACAAAAGACACATCTTCTTGATCACAAAGAGGACTTTCCCCATTAGACGCACACAGGCTACTTCTTTACCTAGGACTAACAGCACTAAAATGACATCTGCCTCTTCATATTAAAAATGAACAAATAAGTTTTTTTGATGGCTTCCTGAAGACAGCAGCATGGCTAACTGGATGGAAGGGTGAAATCTTTGGGTTAGGAGGCCAGATCCAAATCCACCTCAGACGTGTCTGTGGAATCGTGGGCCAGTCACTTAATCTCTAGGAGCTCTGGTCTCCTCAGTGGTAAAATAAGGATAATAACAACAACAATCCTAATCCCCTACACCATGGAGTGGTAGGAGACAATATTTTACAACCCTAAAGTGCTACACAGATGTGGCATTGTTATTATTAATCTCAAATAGAGCCACTGGCTTCCACTGGAGGTTTCTCAGGCTCCTCTTCACTGCCCTCCATATAAAACACAAATATACTCACTCAGAAGCTCGGTCACACAAAAATTAAATTATCATTTCACACCTGCTTTTATCTGTAGTGATACCAAACCTCAGGCACTGGCAATGAGTTGATGCCAACGACTCTCTGGCTTGTTTGATGTCACAGTTATCAAGTGAGAATGACCCTGCACAAGTCCCTTTAGGACTACATAATGGACCCTCTCAGAGTGTCAAAGTGAAGAGAATGGGTGCAGATGGCCTGGCCTGGGTTATGTATGCTGTTAGCAATGGGAAGACCCTCCTAGCAAGAGGACTGACACAACCCTCAAAGAAGCCTTGTCCCTCACAGGAGCCCCATGAAGTGACCATTAGAAACCCTCCATGGCATCTCCCCAGAATTTGTGGCTGGAGCCACTGCCTACCTGGCTTCCCGAAGGCTGCATTCAGGCACTTCTTCTTCTCCAACTGTTTGATTTAAAAGGTGCCTATAAAATCCACTGAGATCTTTCTGCTTGGTCACATCCAGACGAGCTAGACAGAAACAAAGCCACAATATGATCACTGGTGTGACAATAATTGACTCACAGAAAGAACTGAAAGGTCTATAAAGTGGTTTCTTAACAACCCCCGTGAGAAAGGCCAGGTAGGGATTAGTATCCCTATTTTATTGAGAAGGAAATTGAGACTCCAAGAACTCAAGTGACTTTCCTAATAAGGTCAAACAGCTAATAAGTGGCTGAGTGGAGATTCAGACCCAGGTCTTTATATCCGATGTACAGATTCAGAAAAGAAAGGCAGGACAGGGACAAGACAGTGACAAGCACAAGCATGCCAAGGCTGCATGGTACATGTGCTCTATAGCTAAGTCACCCTGGCTTAGTTTCTTCAACTCTAAAACAGAGATAATGTGAATATTTGCACACTCTAAGGGGCTGTTGTGAGAAAAGCATTTTCTGGGGGTAAAATATAAAGATTTATATCACAATGTCTATAAAACTCATTGAGCACTACTGTTTGTGAAGCCTGGCTTCTGTTAGAGAGGAAGAGACAAGAGAGACACAAGCAGCACATGGCTGAATTCTTGTCGACTTCATTGGTTTATTCAACAAAGTATGTGCTCCACTATATGAATGTGATGAAACTTACTGGGTCGTAAAAAATGAGAAACAGAACAGACTTGGAAGACTTCTATGAAATGATGCAGAGGGAAGCAAGCAAAACCAAGTGAACAATGTACCACCACAATAACATGAAGAGATACAATTTAGAAAGACCTCAAAACTCTGACCAAACCAGGGGCCAACAATGACTTGGAAAGACTAATGATGATAGGCACCTCCCAGCCCCCGGCAGAGGAGATGGACTAGAGGTCCAGACCCAGACAAGGCCAATGTGGTGACTGGTTTGGCCTGACTACACATATCAGCTTCTACCTGGGGGGAGGAGGGAAGGTGGTTTGGTGAAGAGTGGTAAAGGATAAAGAACAGCATCAATAAAACTTGTGAAAGGTGCACAGGAGAGGGATGCGCACCAGGGGACATAACTACCTTGTTGTTGTGTGTGTGTGTGTGTGTATGGGGGAGGGGGGAGTATATATTTCTTAAGAACTGTGTAAGAGAAATTCATAGTTTCTTACCTAGTCCACTTCCCTGCTCTTCATGTCTTGAATTTTTTGCAAGTTTTGAATCAATGATAAAAAAAGAGAGCATTTTAAGAGGTGTGCTGCACGGTACTGTGAAGACTATGAATTCAGTTCAGTGACAAAGCCACATCCCTAGCTCGTGGGCGGCTTGCTGGTTTTCTCCTCCCTCCATCCCCGGTCCCTGGGCCTAGCCCTCAGTGCTCACCCTCCAGGGCAGCGGCTCTCCTCTCTCTTTCTGCTTCCTCAGCTCTCTCCTGAAGTTTCTTCTTGTAAGCGGATGTCACAAATGCCTCTTTATCATCAAATTCTCCCTTTTCCAATTCTCGTTCTCTCTGAATTTTCTTTTCCATTCTTTTCTCTTGCTCCTTTTTTCGTATCTCAACTGCTTTTAGTAGACTGTGGATGTACTTTGGCTAAAAGAAAAACATATCGTGGATTGCTCAAAGGAGTGCCAGATACTTCTCATTAACATCTAATTATGATAATAATAATAATAGCAGTGAATACATTTATATAGTGTCTACTATACTCCAGGCACTGTGCTAAGTGCTTTACAATTATTATTCCATTGGACCCTCACAACAACCTGGAAGGCAGGTGCTATTATTATCTTCATTTCACAGATGAGAGAACTGGGGCAAACAGAGGTTGAGTGACTTGCCCAGGATGACACAGCTAGGAAGTGTCTGAGGCTGGATTTGAACTCAAGCCAGGAGGGAACAGAAATGATTAGTTGAAAGAGATAAGAAGGAATTTTAAAATGGCCCATTGAGGTTCAAACTAGAATTGCATTTAATGAAAAGCTGAATCTAGAAGATGACAGACTATTGCTATTTCCTCTGCTCTAAGAATGAAATGCATTTCATGTTTTGTGTGTTGTCTTCATCTCTTCTGATTATTCATCTCCTACCAAATATGCCACTAAATATAAAATCCATCAGCCAATGCTGTTATTCAGTTTAGCACATCTGGTGGAAACATTTTTAATAGCATCTCTCTATACCCCTTTATTGGTGGGTACCAAAAGTACAGGAAAATATATCCACAAAAAGAAACATACTTTTATATAGGCTTTTTAAAAATCCAAATGTTTTTAGAGAAAATCAAGCATATAGTCTATCTAAATTTAATTTTAAATACTCCAATTCTCCTTTCTTTCCCTTTTTAATTTGGTGTTATGGGACCTAGTGCCTACGAGGGCTGCAAACAAAGCCCTCTGTTTCTTATAATGGGAATAAATAGCCAAGCTCTAGAAATTTTGAAGAGGATCAATGTAAATTTTCTAAATAGACTGTCTGGGGGTGAGTGGGATGATTATTTGCAAGCTATTACAGCAAAAATCAATATTTTCACAATAAATTATTAGAAACAGTGAGTGGTTATTCTTAGAACCTCCAGCATGTTATATGGTTACTTGAGCGCCAAAAGAATTGGAGTATCTAGAATTAGAGGGCTTTGAGAATATTAAAAAATTAGAAGTTGTTTTTTATTTTATTCTTAGCAATAAGATTCTGATAAAAACATATATAGCTATATCAATTCAGAATATGATTGCAAAGGACATGTTGATCAAAGCATAAATAAAGAAATACCTCAAACCTAGAAGAAATATTAAGTATTTAGAAGTAGGCCATAGAGAAATCTATATTTTCAAACACAAACCTGTCTGTCTTTTACTAAAAGCAATTTAGGATTACTTTCTTCCTTCTTCCGCTGCATTTCATCATAAATACTGTCATATTCATACACAGTGGCATCTTCTTCTAGGGCCTTCTGGATTTCAAGTTTCGTCTATTAAAAAAAAAAAGAAAAGGTGAAAAAAAAAACAATTCCATGGTAAACATTAATTTTATCTTATACTTTTTACCAAACTTTCGTGGGTTGTCCCAGCCAAAGAATTAATTACCTAGTGCCTGGACTCCTCTACTGATTGTCAACATCTTTATACTGACGTGTGGAGATTATCAGGTCACAGATCCCTATAAAGACTGAATTAGTTTCACAGGATCTATCAAAGATTTAGGGCAGAAAGGACCATGGAGATACTTTTGTCCAGCCTCCCTTTTTAGAGTATTAGAATCTCAGACATAAAGAGGTTGAACTACTTGCCTAGGATCACACAGACACTAGGTGTCAGAGGCAGAATTTGAACCCATATCTTCTGCTTCATGCCCAATACATTCTCAATTACACTCCTCCATGTATACTATCACTCGATTTAAAGCTGAAAGGGACCTCAGAAATAGCAAGTGAGTAGTTAGCTCAATGCCTTCATCTTACAGACCTCCAAAACAAAACAAAATATACTTTGATACTTGGTGGCTTCAATGAAAAGGTGGGAAAAGGTCAGTAAATACATGGGAAAGTCTGGCTCAGGAAAAGGAAATGGGAGAGACCAAAGACTTGTAGATTCATAATAGAAGCTTCATGCCTCTATAGCACAAATACATTCTTAAAAAAAAAAAAAGGCAATCATTAGGTTCTACCAAACAACATCAGGAAGAACGAAATTGTCCATATCTTAAAAGCCAAGAAAAGAAATGAGAGTTATCTTTGAGTTAGCCTTCTATGCCCAGCGAGTCTATCGACTCATCAGGGCTAAAATCAGAATGTACAATAAACAAGGACTAGTAATAAGAAAAATATATGATATACAATTAGCCTAAATTAGTCAAACAAGCTACTGAAAACAAAATGGGAAAGGGAAAACAAAAATTATATTGACACCAACTATAATAAATTTTCTAGAAGTTAAACTATTATAAATTAATTGCTACGACGAGAACTAGAAAGTAGCTTAGCAAACATTTGATTCACTGGTCAAAAAAAGTGAAATATCTGCCAAAGACAATAGCAGGTTAGAAAATAAGCTCACCTATACAGTCTTACAAAGACGGATGGTCAACTGTGAGTAGTATCATCTCATAAAGCAGAGAGAAGCAGTGGAGGGTAAAACCAGTCTAAAAAAAGATTGGCAAGACAATCAACTAAGCAAAGTCATTCCAAGGGCATTCAAGGATGAGAATGGAAAGAAGTCGACCAAACAAAAAATGGAAAAGCTGTGCAAAGATTATTACAGCCAACTTTTCTCCATCAAGGATAGTGGAATCAACACACTTAAATCCTAGCACCAGTCTCTGAGCTGTTACAGAAGAAATAGAATATCACTAAAGAGAACTAAGTGGGAAAAAGCAGCCAGGTTGGATCAAGCATTTATAAAGGAGATCCTTGTTGAAAGTGATATAGTTGTGAGAGCACTGAAGGACTGATTTACAAGATATTTAAAGGAGATGATTAACAAAATCATGGGGAGAAAATCAGACCTTATAGATTCCAACCACTACTGAGCTCTATGCTTTCTGTCCTATCTACGTAGAATCTTTATGTGCGTCATCTGTACATGAACTAAGGATATCCACAATGAGGGCATTACTAGGAAACAAGCAGGCTCTCACAAATAATATTCAACAATGGAATACATCTTTATCAGCTCATAATGACTAAAGAGATAATTTAAGATCTCATTGTGCTTATTTATTAGAAAAAAAGTATTCCATTTGGTGTCTCTTACAGCAAAATGTCTCCCATCTGTATAACAAGATCATTTAAGATTTCTTGGAAGAGATAACAACAGAAATAATCTTGTTCAATGACACTCTACAACAAATATTAGGCAAGCATAAAACAGAGAGATGTATGCTCACCAGAAATAATTGCCACAATGATGGAAGAGATACAGGACAGAGACTAGGCTGAAGAGGGATTCTTTGTGAGTCTTCCAGATGGTCCTCTTTGTAGAAGACATTATCTTGATTTCATCAATCTCCCAGACATTGCAAAGTCTCCTGGAAGAGATCTATAATCATTCAAAGGAGTTTGGCCTGACTATCCACACAGGAAACATAAATGGATGAAGAATGTATAATGCCCAGATTTTAACATACATGTGAATACAGAGCATGTCCAACAGTATATATATTTGGGAATGACAATATAGATAGACAATGAGTAGAGCTCAAAGTTGAAAAGGAGGAGGGTGGGCTAGACTGCTTTGAGAAAACTACAAAACACCTTTTATTGACCCTAAGCTTCCCATAACTGCAAAGGCCCATGTTTTCAAAATAAAACACTTTATAGGTGCTGTTACATGGCAGTAAAACCTGGAATAGGACTTGTCTCTGAAGAACTAAAGATGAACATCACACAAAGGGTACTGAAAAGGATGTGAGCAGTTTGCAACGTAAACAAGGAACTCCAAAGGACAGGAGTAAAATCTGTCATCAAAGACTGTATGACGGAAAGTGAAGATGGGCTGGTCATGCGTTGAAGGAGAGGGATGACAGCACTGGCAGCCCTCTGGTGTTGGGAGAAAGGGAGGAAGGCTTCCCCCCATGTTGGGCTGGCTCTCCTATGGTGAACTTCTATTCCAGAGTCTCCTTCCAGATTCAACTTCCCACTGAATACAGCTCTAATTCCAATCTAAACGGGCATTTAATCACTGCTTAGGATCACAGATCTATGAGAAGGGACTTAGGGGTCATCAAGTCTAACCCCCTCATTTTACAGTGCTTTTCCTATCTAGTTGGACTAAGAGTTTTAATCTCCTCCGAGCTCATGAATAAAAGCACTAAAGGATATTAATGAGAAATATCTTTTACAGTTCTTTAAGTAATGGATGAGAGTCCCTCAGTAAGGGCAGGTATGAATAGGTTGCAATCTGTATCATTATAAGGAGCTCTGAAATAATGAAACCGTGGATTCATCTAAGTATAAGTAAATCAATTTAAATGTCACCCCCACAAAAAGGGAAAATTAAACGTTTTGATTTTTATGATTTCCTCATGGTATTTTACAAAAGGCAGCATTAAAAATGGTAAGAATCTTGGTTTTAGAGTCGAAGAAGTAGAATTTAAATCCTGGCTCTGCCACTTACTACCTGTATGTCCACGGGCAAGTCATTCCCTGCCTTTGGGGAACAAGGGAGCACAGTGGGAAGAGTGCTGAATTTGGAGCAGGAAAGACCTAAGATCCAAACTGCAAACACTAACTGGCTACAGAGCCCTGGTAAGTCACTCAGTCTCTCTCAGTCTCAGCTTCTTCATGTAGAAAAATGGGGATGATAACATCATTTACCTCACAGGGCTGCTGTAAGGAACAAATTAGACAATATATGTAGAGTGTTTTGCAAATATTAAAAGTATTATAATACTCATAAGGTAACATAGTAATAATATAAGGTATTATAATACAAGTATTAACTATTGCTATAATTTTGTGGTCTCTGGCCCTTAGGTTTTGTATCTGTAAAATTACTAATCATTCCAGCTCTAAACCTAGGACCCTATCAGAAAGGAGAAGCACACATCAGAATACTCAGGACTGAAATTGTGTAAATTCGTGTGAAAAAAATTCTAGCCTAAAATTTAATCTTTTATGAATTTATGAACAACATTCATCTATTTGTAAATTTAAAATTGGGCACCTCCATTTAATAACTAAAAAGAAATTCAACTAAATATACTATGAAAACAGAGCTCTGGCTTTATTACAAACCAGTAATTCAGGATTTTATAATGTTTATGATAAATCAAACTGACTCAATATACCATTTTTCAATAAGTACAGTGACATATATCCAGACCTGTGGTACAACAAGGCACTTTCTAACAGGATTCTAATGTAACTTGCTATCTTGGGACAATTTATAATTTAGTACACTGTGGCTAAAAGCAAAATTTCAGCACTCTAAGAACCTGTGTCTTTGCTTGTGCTGTTTCTCCTGCCTTGGATGTTTTTTTTTTTCTCTTCTTCTCTGTCTAAATTCCATCCATCTTTCAAGGCCCAGACTTGGGTATCACATCTTTTCTGTCTACACAAGTCAACAATGATCTCTCTCTTCTCTCATCTCTGAAGGTTTTTGGTTCTTAGAATCTATATCACATATTTATCACGTAATTAGCTTATTCTAACTGTTTGATGTATATTAAGCTAACTCCTCAATGAAAGTGAAATTCACATAGAGATCTATTATCTCATCAATTTCTATTTCCCCCTAACCATTTTGCAAGCCTGCAAACTGCAAGCCACCCATGTGAGCCTTGTCCATATCCTTTCACAGGGAAGAAGAGAGGGGCATCTATCCAACATGTGGGGGCCTTCCTTGCCTTCTCTCAACATCACAAGTGTACCAATGGAAAACAAGCTCTTCCTACATGGCCAGCCCATCTTCTGCTTCACTCCTACATCTCCCCAATGATATCTTTTATTCCAATTCTTTGAAACTTCTCATTTGTTTCATTTGTGCAACCTTTTCACACTGACCATGCACTTAATCCATTGGCCTCTGTGTAGTATTCATTTGTAGCTTACTGGAGGCTCTGGTGTGCCATGACCCCTAGCCATACAACCCTGTTGTAGAACTCATGCATTTAAAAGATAGGCTTTTGTTTTGGGGAGAAATCTGGGGTCACTGAAGGATCTTTGCAATTCCTGAAAGCCATCCAGACAACTGACCTGTTCATTTCTAGGTCCACATCCACGCGTAGCTCTCTATCCTATATACATATGCATACATACATATATATGTATGTGTATACATGTACATGTACATACACATACACACACACACACATATATACTGATGGACAAACTCTATAGGCTATCTATCTGCATGTCATAATTTTGGAAACAGACATACTTCATCATTTGCTTTTTCCAGTATGAACGGTGAGGCAAAATTTTTTGAGCGGTTACAGATTTCTTCCAATGCAATAGTCTAAAGCTTGATGCCATCCACAAATAGGAGGATGGTAATAGTAAGGACTTCATCATCTATAGGGAATCCTCCCTTTTTTCTAAATTAAGTTTTAATTATGAATTTGACCCAAACTTTTAAAGAGAGACTACATGAGATTATGAACTGCAAGACAAGGTTAAAAAAACCCTGTATATTAAATTTAATATGATACTGTCACATATCCATGGTAATGTTAAATTTAATACATACTTCTAAAAACCCAAGTTGTATGGAATAAAGATTTGTGGTTTCATGTAAAATCCCATTTTATTTTCTTTGTACACAGAAACATTTATGCTTGTTCATTACAAAAGAAAAATTTAAAAAGTTTAATAGACTAGAAACAAAACTATCCTGTTTGTCCCCTTCTGAATTCTTCTAAGTATTTTTTAAATGTCTCATTAATGCTTTTATTTCTCCTTTTTTTAAAAACACCATGATTATCTACCATAACCCCATGTCCCAATTAGGACCCTCTCCCTTGTAGCAAGTAAGTTTAGTTCAGTAAGACAAATTCATACATTGTCTGTCTGAAAACACATGTCATTCTGTGCCTCCAGCTTATCGCTTCTCCTCCAAGGGGTCAGAAGATGTGTCATCATCAATTTTCTAGTCAAAATTGGTCAACGCATTGATCAGTGTTCTAGAGTCTTTCAAAACTGTTTTCTTGCCCATTATTGTAGAGATTGTAGAAACTGTTCTCCTTACTTCACTCTGTATCAGTGGATACAAGTCCTTCCAGGACTCTCTCCTTCATTCATTTATTCCTCTCTTCCCTGTGTTCTTGGTTTAATAAAACTGGTTTTCCCATTTACATCCTCTGAAGGGCTGTCTCTGTCTCCCCCCATAAGCAACGTACTACTGCTGGAGTCCAAAGGCAGTGCGTGGTGTAAAACTTCTTCTTGTAACCTCTTCTTATGCAAAATTCTTCATGATGGAAAATAAAAACTCTGTCATAAACACCTTTACAGAGCTTCCCTACTTTGTGCTTGTTGTTCTCCTTCCATTTTTATTCTTAAGAGTTCTCAGGATAAATTTGCTTAACTGCTTTTCTCTCATGTTTTCTCTTAACTGGTTTTACCTACCCCTGCTTCTCTCTGCTTTGAGGCGATGCTGTTCATAATCTTTCATAAACCTTTTCTGTAAGATTTTACGTATGAGCTTGTGTTCTAAATCAATACTGTCTATGGCAGTCGTCTCTCTCTCTTTCTGATATGATTAGGGTGCTTTCTTAGGCTTTCTGAGTATCCCTTTTATGGTGATTGATGTTTCACTTCTACATGAAGTTATAGTCTTCTCTTCTGTCCATCACCCATTTGTCATCATGAATAACTTGTCTGAGTCAGGACTGAGTTATTTAAAGTTCAAACCATATTTTATTTTCCCATTTTCCATCTTTATTTTAGTTTTGTGTTAATTTTGATCTTTGTTCTAACGAGTCAGTGGTTTGACTGTTCAGATCACTGATTAAGGAACAACATATCAGTAACAAGTCACTTCCTATATGTTGAAATATAAATTTCATCTGTTGTGATTTAATTTGGTGCCTGTAACACCAGTGTCTACCATTTCCTTTCCAGAAGAAAAATTTCATGATGTGGGTGTGTGTGCACATACATGCACGCACATGCATGCGTGCACACACACACACACGCATGTGGCTTCGGTGTAGTCTACAAGTATTTGACCTTTCTTGTTCCTTTTTCCTGATTTATATTTTCCATCATATTTCTTGCCATCCTTACCTATCTTGATGCCTCACTGTGATGTGGAAATAACCCAAGGCTCTCAAAGGCTATACCCACAGATCAGTTTTGGTGAGTTCTACTATGCTGGAAAAGTGTTGTTATGGTTCCAACAAAAGACCAAGTGGCAGCTAGGTGGTGCAGTAAATAGAACTTGGGCCTAGAGTCAGGAAGACCTGAGTTGAAATCCAACCTCAGACATTTACTAGCTATATGACCCTGGGCATGTCACTTAACCCTTATATGCCTCAGTTTCCTTAACTGGAAAATGGGGATAATAATAGCACCTACTTCCCAGCGTTGCTGTGAAGGTCTAGTATTTGTAAAAAAGCACTCAGCACAGTGCCTGGCACACAGAAGACACTACATAAATGCCAGTTATTATTATCATGATGATGAGCACCATCCTTATTAAAAGGGCAAGGCAAGCTAAATGTGGAAAGGCTCATCACTATTAGACTGCCCACTTAGTGACGGCTTCTTTGGCCAAACAAAGAAAAATACAATAATGCTCCTCAGCCCTGTGTAGCCCCCTATCACTTACGACATGTCAGCGTTGGTGTGGTAGAAAAAGGGAGAGAGGATGCTAAGAATCCCAGCTCACAAGAAATGATCTGTTGAAAAATAACAGCGGCTTCTACATGGGCCCTGACATCTGCCACAGCGGGCAAACAAGCAGAGAAGTTCTATCATGAGCTTGAGAGCCACGTGACCCTCCAAATGAAATAAACACATACTCTGCTACTCAGTGACTTCCATTTCCCAATCCTGAAAGGCAGAGGCCAGATCTTAGAATTGTGCTGAAGTAGTGGCCAGGCCTCAAACTCCTGCCCCCACCCCACCCCAGGTACTCGACAAATACTGACTAATTGAATGCCATTAAAATCATGCAGAATAACAACAAAAACAGTGTCTGCAAAAAGCTATTTCAACATCAGTAAGAAGCTCCTGTTTTCTTAAAAGTAAAATGATTATTTCTAGGAATACTATTGAAGATCCTCAGAATTCTAAAGATTTTCCTTGTTCTTTATGGATTAAACTAGTTAACCTAGTCGGACACTCTATTATATTCTCAAGTATGAGGTACACTTTCACATAAACCATATTTCAAACACTGGAGAGAGAAGTCATTGTTTATT
This sequence comes from Phalanger gymnotis, assembly GCA_028646595.1. NCBI lineage: Eukaryota > Metazoa > Chordata > Mammalia > Diprotodontia > Phalangeridae > Phalanger > Phalanger gymnotis. The sequence continues at coordinate 31,012,130 of CM053627.1, forward strand.
TTTACCTTTAAAAACTAGTGGTTTATGGGAGATGGGGCATCACAGTAATTTAGGGCCTAAAGATTCTCGCTCACTCACAGGTACAGGCGAATAAGAACGTTATTTTAAAAGCAACATATCTAGTATACAACATAGAGTATTTTCCTTCTATTACTGCTGAGTCGTAAGATTTCTCATCAATATGACCACAAGAAGAAGGGGTGAAAGAGCAAAGGTCCTTAAAAGCTACCACAAAGAGAACCACAGGATTTGTATGTGGAAGGGACTGGTGAAAACTGAGAGCTAATGGGTTTTCTGGAGACCCTCTTGATGAAGACGGCTGGACTTGCAGTCAAGGAGCCTCCCAGCTCCTGTGAAGCCACTTACTCTCTCTGGGCCTCAGTTTCCTTAGCTGGAAAGGAGAGAAGAGAACTAGATGCCCTTCTCTAAGCCAATAGTATTATGATCTATACCAGACTGGTATAAGGTCAATTTCTCATCTCATGGAACTCTTAAAATACCCTTAGTTATGAGGAAATTAATGACTATTAACACAACTAGTGCTACAGAAATTACCTTATACCTTATAAATATCTTTTGGACTTGAGCCTTGGTCTTTTTAAAAAAAAATCTAATAAAGATGGAATTAAAAAACAGATAACTGAGTCCTGAGGGCATTTTGACAAAAAAGTCTTAATGAGCCCCTCATTTCTGATAAAGCATTGCTGTTTAGCAAACCTAAAACAACTGTGAAAGTTGGGAAGGTTTCTGTGTCATCTGGGAATACACATCTCTGCAAATTCTAAGATTTTTTAAATCAATATGATCTGTCATTAAATTAAAATTCTTGGATATGAGAGCTCAAGCTCCCCTAATAACATCTAAATTCCCAGAAAAGGCCAGAAAACCATCTGAATAGAGACCAAAACATACTATTTTTCACTTTTTTTTCTTCTTTTATTTGAGTTTTCTTCCACAAAATGACTAATATTGAAATACTTTACATGATTGCACATTTATAACCTATATCATAATGCTTACTGCCTCAGGGAGAAGGGAGAGAATGGAGGGAGGAATAGAATTTAGAACTCAAAACTTAAAAAAAAAAAAACCACAACAAATGTTAACAATTGTTTTTACATGTAATTGGGGAAAAAATAAAAATTTTTTCAAAAAGAACTGGAAAAAAAAGGGGGGAGGGGGAAGGTCAGAAAATAACTTTTACTTATAACTAGTTAATAGCCTAAAACTCTTTGAGGACAAGAATTTTTAAAAAAAATCTCTGTATTTCCATTTGCAGTTAGCCCAGCGCACTGGGCATGGTAGGGCCTCAATGTTTGGTGATTGATGAATTTTTCTAGGAGAGTGCCATCATTTATACTACAAAACTACTTCTTTATTTTTTTTTTTAACTACAAAACTTCTTTTCACAATGCTATTTACAGATGTGAACTTTCAGGGGCTTTTTCAGGCCTATTTTCTCAGTCCCATGTTTGGGACCAAAAACATCTTCTTTGTGTATGTCACCAATCTTTGTTCTACTCTTCAAAATCTTGCACCAGGCTCTTTGTTGCTTTGTGAAATAAAAACTATATTTTGAAAGGATTTCCAAGGTCTCCTACCACCCATAAACCTATGATTCCCAAGCTCTGGGAGACTGTGTCACTAAGTCACTGGTCAATTTTATGTTTCCTGTATGTATAGTTAGTTACTCATACACATAGTAGGTGTTTCATAATTATTTACTGACTGATATCTGTATGCATACTTATACCAGGAAGTCTAACACAGTGCTCTAAACATAACAGATGACAACAGCTGTTGATTGAACTGACTTGTATATATCTAGCTGGATCGTCTGCGCAGCTATGTAATTCAAGAATTCAACTGTACCCCGGCAGACCCTTTCTTCCACTGGAGCCTCTATTCTGAAGGAGGCCCAGGCCTGCTAAGCTTCACTTGATAGACTTTGCCATCATTCTCCTCCCCTCCTCCAACAGGTGCCCTTTTCAGGTCCCTCTGCTATGTTGCCTTCCCTAATTAAAATGTTAGCTCTTTGAGGGCAGGACCTGTCTTTCATTTAGCTTATATTTGTATCCTCAGTGCTTAGTATATGGCCTGGCCCATAGTAAGTGCTTAATAAATGTTTGACTGATAGAAACAGTGCATTGCCCAGTTTTGGTTCAAAGCCTTTCCAATGGTACAGGCCTGGGTCACTGCCACGTCACAACAAGGTATCAGGGCTCAGGTCAAGAGAGAGTGACTGATGAGCTTCAATCATGGTTCTGAACCTTTGGCCTCTACCGAGCTGGCGGCACAAGCTTCAAAAACCCTCCCCTTTTTCCTTTTCACCGAATGGGATCCCTCCTAATCTTGAAAGATAAGATAAAAATCCTAGTCTTCTGGAAAGACTTTTATGAAGTCACACACACACAAAAAGGAAAAACTCTTTACCATCACCACTGAATCTGTCACTATTGTGCATTTAGCAGTGACCAGCACAAAGAAGACCCTAAATGCTTACTGACTTATTACATATGCTGACCTGTTTACACAGATTTGCACAACCTACCGTAAAGCTACAACTCTGGCAGACTATACACCCACTTTAGTTCTTTCCAATCTATAAATCTGCAGGGGACAGAGATTCAATTTAATCTGTATCTTGTAGATTCCTCAAATGACTACTTAGCAATAATGTCTTACTTTTTTTGAATAACAAATGTTCATGTGGGTAAATAAGAAAAGTAATTATAAAACTGTAGTCTAAAGGAAGGAAGGAAAAGGCATTTACTATGTATGAAGCACTGAGGATACAACCAAAAAAAGCAAGACAGTCTCAGTCCCTGTACTCAAGGAGTGAGACTTTTATTAAAAAAAAAAAAGTCAGTCAACAAGCATTTGGTACTTAATTACACAGCCAGGCACTGTCAATATGGATACAAGCAAAAGTAAAGATAATTACTGTCCTTACAGAGCTTATATTCTGATGGCACATGAAAGGGGGCTAAAAGTAAGGTGGGGGGGGGGGGTGAGGAGTAGAGAATGCTCCAATAGAAGGAAGTCTGTGGAATCAGAGCCAGGAAGTGAAGGCAATGAGGAGAGCCTGGGCCCTTCCTCCTATGGAGCCTCACTCATATGGAACTAATGGGCAGATGGATGTTCAAAGGCAAGAAGGCCACAGACACTGAAGGAACCCCTAAGGTAAAAAGGTGACTGAGGCACAGTAAAGTCTAGAGTCAGAAGCTGGACCAGGAAAGGAATGCAAAGGCCGGCAAAGTCTGAAAGGCATGATGGCAGAGTGGAAGGCAAGGCCTAGGGTCCTTGGGCTTCATCAGAAAGTCAGGTGGAAGTGCTAGGCGTTCTCTGTCTTCCAGCATGAGTTGTGGGATGGCCTGAGGGTAGGAGAAGAGGTGCCCCTGAAATTGGAGGGTCTTCTCACTGCCCACTTGCCTGAATGAGTCCTGGGGCAAAAGGGGAAAGATATGTCTTTAAAAAAGACACAAGGAGAATCACAAGCATTTAGTGAATATTGGGACAAATGAATTAAAAAACCCTCAACCTAGGTAGATCTTTATGAAAGCAAGAAATATTCACTGTTAGCAAATTTGCTCTTCAGTTTTTTTTTTAACCACTGAATACTCACCAGGATTAGAATGAATATAATTCTTCATAGGTCTATTTCAAAGAACCTGAAACTCTGAAATTACTTAAGCAGAGAATGCTGTTTACCACTTTCATTCTGTTAGTTCACGAGCAGAAATAATTAAACTAAGAGCCCCATTTGTCATACTGTTAAGTCACCTAAAAGCCAAAAAATGGCTTAATCCGTCCTAGTCCAGCAGCAAAGAATCACTTCATCCAACTAGGACTTCCTCCAACACTGACATGAGAAGCCTGAAGTCCTAATCCAGGAAGCCTTCTCCAGACTCCTATTATTCACTGAAATGAGTCTCAAGGGTTGAGCCCATCACTAAATATGCAAACAAGATATGAAAAGGTAAGCGAAGATTCTGATTTTGCACGAAGCATGGTGCTTCTTTCCCGTACCTGCTTCATCACTTGCTTCTTGAAGGCTTCTCTCTGAAGGCTGTCACTCACGGAGGTCTGTCAAAAGAAAAACAGTTACTTCTTGGATTAAACCTGTTAAAAAATTTCTCCCTCATCTTTTCATTATTAATAACACAGTAAAAACCAGTACTTTGCTGTTTCTGTACATTAATTTAAAATCTTGTTCAAATCTATTACCAAAACTTCTGAGAATAAAAAAGTGAAAGAGTTCTATAGCCTGGGAAACATAGGACAGTGCTTTGTATACAATGGATATTCAATAAATGATAGAAAAATAGATTCCTGTAGGGATGGATATCCCTGAGCTGCATAAAAGCTTTATACATTCTCCTTATTCTTATATCTAATTCCAGCAGTCACAGTAAGGCCTTCAAATATAAGCCTTCAAAATGCACAGCATGGTTAAAAAAAATTTAAAAATTATACATGACTTAAAAATATGTATGTAAATAAAAATCTATAAAATATAAAATATAATATGACATATAATATATATTTTATATAAAAATATAAATACAAATAATATAAAATATATATGACTTACAACAACTTGCTAAGGCTTTACTTGCCCATTAACATGCTTAAGTATGTTAATGTCCTAAAGCAATTTACCTCTGGAACCACTGGCTTCTGGCCAGTATGGACCTGACATACAAGTCATATCATCAAGAAACATACTGCAAGTTTTTTCGGGGTCAAAGGTTTTCTAAGGTTTCTGACACAGAAAGATATGTTGAGGGAGATGTTTTCAGAGAAATGTGGGCAGACTTGTATGAACTCATGCTGAGAAGTGAGGAGAACCAAGAGAACAATACATATGGTAATAACATCACGGCACAGACAAACAACTTGGGAAGACTTAAAGACCAACCACAATTGCAAAAGATGGCTGGATAACAAAGCCCACTGCTGCCCCACTCCTAACAGCAGAGCGGTGAACTCAGGGTGCAGAATGGCACATAGGCTGCACATGGCCAATAGATGGATTTATTTTTTTGCCTATGCTCCAATGATCATATTTTTCTTTTTTCACTTGGGGTGGGTGAGACTTGGGAAGAAAGAAAAGCTAGCTATAGTACTGTCAGAAAAGAGAGAGAAAGAAAAGTCACTGAAGAATTGTCTAAAATGTAGAGAAAAGAACTGGAGGAAGTTCAGAAGGATAGCTTTGAAAGTACATCATGAAGATGTACTTTAAGATTTATTGTGTTCAAAAGAGATTTATGGTTTCACAAAGAACACTCTTTCTTTCCTGTTCTACTTTATATATGGAAATGTTCTTTGTTTTGACAGTTAAATTCAGAATTACAAAAAAACACACTTTGCAAAGGATTAGAGCCAGGTAAAGAGGTTATGACCTAGGCTGAGGAAATGCTCCACTAGCTGCCACTGACATGCACCGTATTCTATGGGCTCTTAGGCTCTGAACCTGCTAAATGTGGGAAGGCTGAGGAATATTTTGTTTGTTGGAACATTTTTGCCGCCTGAAGAGATGTTTCAGAACTACATTCAAAGTGGTTAGAAAGGCATTTATAGACACAGTGATTCATTTGTAATAGTAAAGAGGCTTTTAATACCAGAAAGTATATACTTCAGTTAGTTTGAAAACCAGGCTTCAAACACCATCTAAACTACCAGGTCTAAAATAATCATTAAATATTGGGCAAAATGCCCAACACAGAGGAGAAAACCAATAAATACCTGATGACTTGATTTCGACCATTTAATTTATCAAATAGTTATTAAGTAACTACTATGTGCAGAGCCCTGTGCTACAAAGTTCAGAGGAGCCAGAGTCCTGCCTTTGCAGAGCTGAAAGTCTAATAGAAGACAACAGATAAATAGGGCTGATAAAAATGCAGCAGAGAAGCGAGAAGGAATGTGCTTTGGGAGTCCTTTGGGAGCTCTGAGGAATTGTTACAAAGGCATGAATCAGGGAAAACTTCATGGAGGGGGCACCAGTCAACCTGAACTTTAAAGTGCGGATGAGAGCTCTAAACAAGCTTATTTGTCAATCTTAAGAGATAAAGAAGATAAGTCATGTCAAAAAGGGTATCCATTCATTTTTGTTCCTTTTCTCGTCTACTCTGCACATATTCTCTATGAAATGAACAAATGCTAAAAAAATTAACATTCGTTCATTAGTAGTATTGTTCCCAAATTATTCCTACAATTACATCTGATAACACCTTTTTCCTACCTTCCCCCCAAAAAACCCTCCAAGAAAAAGAACAGGTACAGAGAGACCACCTATACTGCTTCTGCCAGATGGGGGACTGGCCTGAGACCTCCTGGACCAAGAAAGACCTTTGCCCCGCTCCACCTGCATATCCAGTCGTCCTGTGTTATGTCTTTCTTGAGTCTGTGTTTGGGTTCCACATGTCCACTCCACCTTAGGCAACAATCCTCTCCTGTCTGTGTCCTCTCCAGTTTGTGCCTGTGGCCTGCCCTCCATTTGGCCCCCCTCCTTTCCAGGGTTCTTCCTCCTGCTCTCCCTTTTCTGTCTCCCACCCCCACATGTCCTTGAACCATCTACTGACCCCCTTCCTGCTTTTTTTCTTCCCTCCCTTCCCCAAGGTGGCACGCAAATTCACATTACATAAAAAAAAATTATGCAGGGTTCTGCAAAATGGTCCAATTACATATAGCAAGAACTGCCTATAACTGATCAGTCTGCTGGGTTTTTCCTCTTCTTTTTCATTTGCTTGTCTTAAAATGCTATTTGTTATACGGGATGGCTCTCTGGGAGGGGGAATATGAAGGATACTGGTAAAAATTAGATGATGCTAAAAAAGACAAAAACTTACTTAAAAAAACTATGTGAGAGGCACTGTACTAAGGTACTGGGGATACAAATAAAGAGAAATAGAGGCCCTATCCTCGAGGATTGCAATTCTAATGGGAGCCTGATATTTATAATTAATAGAACTTAAGAACTAACAGAAATATAAAAAACCAAAAAACCATTCCCTAACAGAGAACTAGTAAAGAAATATATACATATAAATTAGTTCTCAAAAGAACTGCAAACTGTTAACCATATAAAAACATTCTGCAGACCTTAAAGTGTTACATATCTGTTATGAGTGTGCTGTCATTATGATTAGTTCAAGATAAACATTTTCAGGGTTTCACCAAGAAGTTAAAATTTTAATCACCTAAAGTAAGCTTGATTCTTCTAGAGTTGCTTGGATGTAGGCAAACAAAGTCCATAAAGGACATTGCTGATTTGCAAGGCCTCCCTTTAATAAACAGTCCATTGATAAGTAAAAACAATACAAAAGAACAGGAAGTCCTCATCTCTCGGTTCTCAGAGCACAACAGGAAATTGTAGCCATAAACCATCTGAAGAGGGATCTGCTTTCCCTTGCCTGACCAGTACTTTGGATAAATGAATGACAGGTGAACCTTTTGAATTCGTTATTTCAAAAAGAAGCCTTTTTGCTTTCATATTTTTGTGGAACAGCAGATTGATTCCTGGTGACTGATATGAGTAGAAATCTCTTTTCAGGTATCCTGCTTTGTTGTTTTTAATTTCTTCTGATGAAAGGGAGATAATTTAATAAAATAAATGAAGCTGCTAACCCAGAGAGGAAAAGAAGGATTCATAAAGTAACTGTAATTTATTATTTAATGACACTGGGCCATGTTCTATGTAACAGTATAGGATTTCTAGCACTTTTCTTAGTGTTATTTGCCATAGACCTAGAGGGGAGGATACATGACTACCTGCTTTCACTTCTAAAATTTCCCTTGCCTCAGTGGCTTGTATAAATTTGTATATATTGTAATAAAAAAGGTGAATAAGGAAATAGGAAATTTAGGTCCCTGCTTTTTCAGTGGGGGGAGGACACTAAAGATGTTAAATGCTGTTATGATTGAAAACTCATTTTTCTATGTTACAAAGGAGAGTTCAAATAGTAACAACAGGTGTATCTCATCAATCATGGCCCCAGAGTGTGTTCTGGAAGGGAAAGGATTAAGTCCTCCATGGTGTGCTGTCTGGTCCCTGAAGTTTGTTGGCGGAGGAGAGTAAAGTGAAGTGTGGGTTAAATGAACTTAGTGGGTGAATGTAAATGGCAAAAAGCTTCTCAAAGTAGCATATAAAATCCACCTAATCCGAGGGTAATGATTTTCCTGTATCTTGATCAAGTGAGGAAGAAAGTTAAATGCCTGGCTTCTGAAAATCATCTTTCTCACTAATTACTTCACCCATAGATGCATTTATTGTTCAACTCTACCAAACGCTCAACAATGTGTTACTCTTGTGGGAGAATCTAAAGATTAAGGGATTTGGTCTCTGCCATTAAAGAGCTAGGGGGTACAATGATGGCGGGACAGGACCTGGGGTCAGGAAGACTCATATTTCTCAAAGTTCGAATGTGGCCTCTGATGCTTACTAGCTGTGTGACTCTGGGCAAGTCATTTAATCCTGTTTTCCTCGGTTTCCTCATCTGTCAAATGAGCTGGAGAAGAACATGCCAAACCATTCCAATAACTCTGCCAAGAAAACCCCAAATGGGGTCATGTAGAGTCAGACACTACTGAACCAGTGAACAACATTGAAGAGTTTATACTCTGGTAAAGAAACAGCTAAAAAACATGAAACAGTTAAGGTACACTGAGTGCTAGAGTGTGAGGTACTAATCACAGATAAAACAGGAGTTGAGTTTGAAGGCTACTTGTTAACTCTTTCTCTTCGGCTGCTGCAAGAGCCTACTTCCTATCTTCAGATCACTCATCAACTGAGGAATGAATCTTTTTCTTTTTAAATCTTTTTAAGAAATAACAAAACGTATATATAAATAAATGAGAGCCTTGTTAGAGAGACTTGCTGCAAAGATTTTTCCCAGTTAGTTGTCTCCTTTTTAATCTTTGCTTTATAGATTTGCTTGTGTAAAAACTTTTAACATAATCAAAATTTTCTATTTTATCTTCTACCATCCTTTCTATTCCTCATTTGGCTGTAAACTTTTCTATCTGATAGGTATATTTTTCATGTTTCTCTTTAGATATGTCCTTTCATATCTAGGTCACATATCCGATTGGAGCTTATCTTCCTACAAGGTATTAGGTATTAGTCTAAATCTAATTTCTTCCATACTGCTATCTAATTTTCCAGCTTGTTCTGTCAAAAAGCGAGTCCTTATTCAGTTAGATGAGGTCTTTGTGACTATCAAATACTAGGGCGTCACCTAACACTTGCTTCTGTATGCCGTATATCTAATCTATCCCATTGATGGCTCTCTCCATTTCTCATCAAACTGTTGTGTAGTATAGTATAGTTTAAGATCTGGCCCAGCAAGGCCCTTCTCATTATTTCTCTTGGGATTCTTGACATTTTCTTCTTTTACATAAATTTTTGTTAGTATTTTTCCTAATTCAAAAGTAGCTCCTTGGTAGTTTGATTGCTATGACATTGAATAAGAAAATTAGGTAGCATTGCCATTTTTATTATATTGGCTCATCCTACCCAAGAGCAATTAATATTTTTTCAATTATTTTAACCTGTCTTACTTCTCTAAGCATTTGTTTGTAGTATTCATATATTCTTATGTGTATCTTGGAAGGTAAATTCCCCAGTAGTTTATATATTCTGTAGTTATTTTAAATGGAATTTCCTTGCCGAGCTTTATTGGTCCTATATGTTGATGATTTTTGTGGATTTATCTTATATCCTGAAAGAATACTTGTTATAAGTTTGTGTATTAGGGAGTAGCTTAGTCTCCCTGGAAAGCTTAGGGTCCCTGTGTAAATTCCCCAAGTGCAACCTAGTCAGCTCTCTTCCTACTTTTTTTTAGTAGGAAAAAAAGGCCTATACAGAAGCAGAGCCTGTGTATATAGGTTAATTGATTAAGGTCCCTCCCTTCCATATCGGGATTGGTCCTGATCCTTCCAGATTACATTCTTCCTTAAACTCCCACTACATACTACTCCTTATCATGTTACCCCACCTGCTTCATGTGTCGAATGTTTAGAAAATGGAGGGATAATTTTATGCAGGGTGTGTCAATTAATATTAATAAGGTTCATTAAGCAAGCACACTTTGATTCTGGTGGCTGTTGCTTTAAGTGTCCTTTTGTTAACCCCTCAATTCTTGAACTCCCTCCTTCAAGTCAAATTCTGTGGTTAGCAAGTATTTAGTCTCAGATGCCTTATTGGATGGTTGGTCATTAAGCAAATTGTGGTGGGTCAGCTCCCATGGGGGAAGGGTCTGGCTTCTTCACTATTTGTTGTGAAAGCAGAATAGCCTTTCTTTTCTTACAATGACTATAGAGTTCTGCGTATAGATTTCACTAAAGAATCAAAGATACAGCCTTATAAGATGACAAAAGTTTCAATTTCTCAAAGAGAGAGAGTGAAATAAGATTTTTGCCCTGGTCACTACTAGTTAATCATAAAATTTTTGTTTGGTTTTTAACAAAAGATTAAAAAAGAAGTCAAAATCCTAGCTAACTGAATCCAACTAGCTAACTGAAATACACAATATTTTTTTATTTTCAGGGGGAAAAAATACTATTAGCACCAAATCATTTCTGTACCTGGATTAGATTTGAATGCTCTTTCATTCATGGGAATAAACTTTTAATGACTAATTTTATAAACATGCAAAACCCTCTTGTCTAAATGGAACTGGCAGCCCACTGCCTCACTACAGTGCCTATTTAAAGATGTATGTACCATACCAATGAATGGACTAACTCACTGGGGTTCCCCAATCAACTGCAAGTAAATGTCTGGTCAACCAGCATTCTTTGACCACCTTTTTTCCTATGTGGAGCAACAGGCCAACCCTTTTTGTGTGGTTATGGATTTCACTGAAAAGTCTCTAAATATTCTGTAACTTCTTAAAGCCATCACAGTGATGTCACCTGCAAACATAATCATTTGAACTCTGAGCAGAACATGCTCTATGCCACAAGCAGATACTTTTCTAAGCACTCAATCATTCTGCTCTATGCCTGGCTTGACACTGAAAATCAGAGATCACTGAACATAGCTATGTCTGTGGTTGCATCTAATAGGACCCGAACTTATACCAAGAAGACACCTTATTGGAAATGAGCCTTTAAGGTTATACTTTGTGCTAATGTGGTAATTTTTAAAAAGATTAATAATATGGATCTTGTATTCCAAGAATTTTTCAGTCCACTGTAAGACTCTGTAGATGTGGAGTTGACAAGTTGGAAAGAATGCTCTACCAAAGTTTACCTGCTCCTTCCTGAACCCATGTGCAGATCATTCTTGTGAAGGTTTTATAAAGATGAGACAGTAAATATGTGAGAGTCATTCCTGATGTCCTACCTTTTAAGTAAAAATCTTACTATTTTTTCAATCTTTTTTCTTCCAGATATTGTGAATACTGAACCAATCCACTCATGTGTGAACTTTTCCTGGGGTCTGGCTCCTTTTGCCAGCTTCACTTTCTTAATTAAACACCTTTTCTCCTTACTTCTTACTCATAGGGCACAAAAGGGACTCACTCAAGTATTAAAGAACCAAAATATGGCAGTTCATCTGCCACTGGTGACTATAAAAATGCTGGCAGATCAATGGCCACTGTTCTCTTTGTTCTACTGTCTTGGATTCCTCCATAAATGTGCTGAGATGATTTGGCTACCGGATCTCATGATAAGCTTTCCGCAAACTCGTTTTCCCCACTCTGCCAATGACAACTTACAAGACAAATCCCTATCAAACAAACTCATGCTAGGCCTCGATTTCTTCCTCAATAAAGTGAGGGTGTTAGACTATGTCATCTGTTAGGTCCTTTTCAACTCTAGTTAATCTTCTCATCCCATGTCTAGAAATGCAAGAGAATTTCAAAGGAAGAAATAAGATTTTGTCACATAGTACACTGGAAATGAAGGAGGAGGAAGAGCCAAAACTCCAAAGATTTATAGCCTAGAGCACTTGAAGAACAATAGTGAGGAATAAAAATTAGAGGTACTGTTTGATCTGGGCTGGTATTTATATAATAGCAGTAAATCTCAAGAATAATCAAAGGTTTGACAAAGATTTTTAAGCCAATCCATTTGGATCTTAATGTGTGGGAAAAACTCAATTTTAATACTCCTAGGGGCAACACAAAGATCAAATGAAATTTATTACAAGTTGCTTGCATATACACTGAGAAATCCTAGGGTAACTCACAGTACCTTAATAGATACCATAAATGGAATTACTTCTCATTAAACGTGTTCTATGTTATTTAAGTATATCTGGATGACCTATAATTGCTATTAAAAAGCTAAGGTGAATCTCATGTATAGACCATAATATTCCATTAAAGTCTTAAAAAAAATTTTTTTTTAAGATAAACTCAACAACAACTAACTGCATAGGAAGAAAATCCCTTCAATTTGGCCCTTGCTTTTCTTCTAATAAACAAGCCATCATATTTGAGATGAAGATTACAGATGGGTAATCCTTTATTTCATAATTCAAAGAAATGAGAATGCATTATTGTGTTAGCAAAATCAGAGTTTTAATATGGAAAAATCAAGGTCTTATTAGCTTTGTTTTCCTCCACATTGAAGATAGCTATGTAATAAAGTATGAATCATAACTAAAAGTAAATTAGTGGTTAATATATTGAAAGCAAAAACTTTTAGGATGAAAATCTCTTCTATTATCCTCAGTCCTTAATTATGACAAAGTAGTGTAATGGGAATTTTTGGTTTTCTTTTATTCCTCCTGAAACTTTTGATTAACATGAAAACCTGCCTTCTGTTAATATTAACCTCATTTGACCAAAACCTATCCCATGGGATGTGAAAATTTACTTAAAGTCTTATTTTTCTGTCATTGTGACATAATTTTGCCTATAAGAAGTCTGGTTAGAATCCTAATGAAGGTTCAGGTTTTCTCTGAGGCCTAAACCCTGTGTTTGAACATAATAAAATCTAGGTTTTTTATCTTTCTTATTTCTGCACTGTAGTTAATATATATTTGATAACCATTACCTATTGCATGAACTCAGAGAGGAGATAGTTCTCCCCTAACATTATAGCTTTAAATTTAAATCTATAGGAAACATGTTGGAACTCCAGGCACTTTATGGCATACAACCTTTGTATCAGACTTTGCGGAAGACACAGGTAGGTATGCTTGCCAAATGCGCACAATCCCATCCTGGGATACAAGATGGCACAATCAGGATACCACAAAATGGGCCAGATCTAATAAAGGCAAAGCTTCTTAACCTGAGATTCACAGATTCCTTGGAGATCTATGGATAGATTTCTGGGGGCCTACGAATTACATCTTCATTTCAATATACCCAGATGTCATGCTCAAATCTTCACTCTCCCACCCACCCCCATATCCAATCAGTTGCCAAGTAGTGTCATTTCTACCTTCATAACATTTCTCACATGTCCTCTTCTCTCCTCAGTTAATTTGTGTCTGCAGCTGGATTTGAACTCAGGTCCTTCTGCCTCTAGGCCCAGCACTCTATCCACTATGCCATCAGCTGCCTTTCACTTGACCACAGGCTAAGGTATTCTGTTATTAGGTATTGGGGTGCCCTTCATACCTATCTTAAGATTACCTGAGCCAGCTTCACCCACCTCTCTAAGCAATCAGTACAAATTATACAAGGAACGCTGCAGTGGCCTCTGCCATCTTCCCCCCTCCCTCCAATGTGTTTGCTGAGCTACAGAAAATGGGCATGTCCTCCTCAATCCTTGCAGACTGCGCTGCAACCTTGTTTGCCCTCTGCCTTAAACAGGAGAGCATGTCCCTGGAGTGCTTTCTCACAGCTGAGTCAACATGTGCTCTGAGAACACAAACTAACTGATATAAAACTCAATAAGACTTAATTAAAGTTAATCTGCTACCAAAAAAATTACGATGCATTCCAAATATAAAATTTTTAAAATCACTGACATCAATGCTCTCTTTTATTAAGGGTAATTTAGTGTTTACTCATAAAAACACTGGGAAAAGACACCAAAAGAAACAAAAGTGATTACTAGTATAAGAGAAAATATAATTAACATTCATCTTTAATAAAAGCAATCTCATATGTATTACCTAAACAATATTCTTGTTGTAAAAATATAGCAACCAAACACCAGGTGATGTAAAAAAGGAATAGGCACACAGGTTAATTTTGTTCTAAAATAACAGGAAATCCTTAAAACATACAAGACAAAAGGAAAACACAGCATTGGTCTAAAGAAAGTCACAGAAAGCAGATAATTGTTAAGGGGAAGGTGCATCTCCCTATCTCCCTGCTCAACATATCATTTTTTCAATTGGTTTAAATAAACAAAAAAAAGTAGAAAAGTAACTTTTCAATGACTTGGAAGTGAAATGGCCTAAGATCAATTTTATTTCATCTTGAATTCACCAATGAAAGGAAAAACTCTTCTCTTTTACTCTACTTAGAACCAGAGGGTTATTTTCTAAGGCAACTTTACTCATTACTCAAACTGACGACCATTAGCAGTATACATATGAGCAATAGTTTTGGGTCTGGTCTTGTAAACCTCTTCCAAGCCCTAGAACAAATTTTAATGAAATATATGTAGTAATAGTTTTTAAGGGAGGAGAAGGGGGGAAATAGTTTGGCACCTAATATAAAATCACAATGACCAAGTCAGGGGTGCAGATCCTCCAGTATGCAGCACTTTATTAGAGTTCAGTTAGAAATACACAATCTTCAGACATTCTAGATGTAGTTCTCTCAGATAAAGCTTCAAAGCAGGAAATGAATCCCCTCCCAAACGCTGCTTCTTATCTTTAAAATGACCTGAAATTATTACTGAACTAATAAAGTAATTTTGTTTCAGAAAGTGATCTGATCTTTTTTCTTCTTTTTTGATAAATGTAATCATGAGATGTGGGATTATTGCTTTTGGGCGGACTGTGTACCCATATTGAAGCAACGTGGTAATACAAGAAACTTTTTTATGACTCTTATAGCAAGGTCTAAAGAGTAGGCTAAATCAAAGCATGCCTCTTAGTATTCTGGCTATATTTTTTGAAAAGGGGGAATGTCAACAATAAAAAACCCTAACATTTATATAACACTTTATGATTTACAAATTACTTCATGTACATTTTTTATATTTGATTCTTACAAAAACCCTACAAGGAAGACTACATAAAGGCATTACTATTTATCATTTTACAAATAAGGAGGCTGAGGCTCAGAGAGGGTCAACAACGTGCCCAAGCCCCTGCCTCAGAGCAAGGTCAAACATCCAGATTCCACAGCTGTATGTTTTCCCTTTGACTATGGAATCAAGATGTCAACTCACGGTTTTTACTTTTCTCCTTGCTTGTGAGTCTATGAAGACAAAAACACATGGAATTATTTCTGACTCTGAATTTTGCTGCTCATTGACTCAGAAAAGAGAATTTGTAAAAAGCATGGTGAAACCACGATGTTTTAAGAGTTGTATGGAACAGATGCTATCCTTTATACCTAAAATTACACTACTGACTAATAATTAGCAACACTGGTACTTCAGCAGTGGTTCTATTTCTGCAAAACCAGAACCAATATATCTCTTGCCTAGTCCCTTGTGTAAATGAATATGTTTGTAAGGCAACTATGTAGTAAGGACCCTCCAGGCTGATGCTGTACCATGGGGCAAAGAGGTGATGGATTAGAGAAGGTATATGTGTGTGGAAAATTGGGGAGGACAGGAAAGAAGCTAAGGAACCCTAAAAAGCCCAGGAAGCAGAGGTGACAGATAACAAAGACAAAAGCCACATTTAAACTGGACTGATGGAATAATTTAAACAGATAAAACAGCTGGCTAAATGTTATAGAAAGCAAATTCTAGGATTTTAAAGCTCAAAGGGACCTCAGAGATCATCTAATCCAGCAGTATCCAACTGAAATAGAAAGAAATCCCTGCTGGCTGCATACTGAATATGAAAATCATAAATTAACATTATCTACATTTTAATTTTGTTAAAATATTTCCCAATGAGATTTTAATCCGGTTTGGCCCCACCGGGACAGTGTTGTCAGCACTTGACACTCTGATCTAGTCCATCCCTGATTACAAATGAGGAAACTGAGTTCTGATAAAAAAAACGATCTGTCAGAGGTTATACTGGGCAGCCCAAAGTCTCAGTGAAGTTCTAAGCTTTAACAGCTTTAAAAGTGCTAAGACTTTGGGGACACCCTGTGTGGTAAGCGGCACTGGCCCAGCAGGACTAGATTCCCAGGCTCCACACACCACACCACTCACTTCCTGGCCTACCACATTGTGCCAGGATGGAAGCCAGAAATTAGGAAACCCAGAGTCTCGGGAGTACTCAGAGAACATCCAGGGTTATGTCACAAAGCCTAACAGAGTTGGGTCATGCATGCTTCATCTCACCACCCAAAAGGAGCCCCTCTACCAGACTGATGAACCTAGGTCAAGGCAGTGCCCATGAACATATGGAGTGACTCAATGACCTTGGCTTCAGGAGCATGTTAATGCTACCATGGTCAAAGTCGCCAATTATACTCTATCAGAAGGAGCAAAGGCTAGATAGAGAGCAAATGGGGGAAAGGGGAGCCTTCTCTGTGATTCATCAAAGTGTCTGGATACACTAGTTAGGAATCATAGTCTAATGCCTTCTATTCCAAAATGAGAACAGGCACATATCCCCCCTTCGAGTGTGTGATTACTCCTGGGGGTGGGGTGGTCACATTCCAACCTCCTCCCAATAACAACTGAACAGTGAGGCCTGTCTCTAACAGAGCCCCATCCACCTTATTTCCCAACATGCCTGCACCTGGTCCACTTTCTCCCCACAATGTACAAGTTCCCATCTCCTCCCTCCACTTCAGCCTAAACCCACCCCTCACCCCAGGTCACCCTCTGACTGTGTGGTAAGGTGCCCCTAGGAAGGTGAGTTCTGTACAAGGGCCACTGACTGGTGAGGAAGAGCCCTACAGCCCCTACTTCCCCCTATTCATTTGGGCTGCGAAAGGGTGAGTTTACAAGACGAGCAGGCACCTATGGGCTGTAGCTCCATCTCAGATGATGTTATCTTTCTCCCCAAACCCACCTTCCCTATTTCTAGTGTGGGGACAGCCACCTATCCAGTCCACAGTAACATCTTCAGTTCTTCCTTGCCCCTACCCTAATACATCCAATCAGTCGTCAGTTCCTGTCATTTTCACCTGCACATCTTCTACTCACAGAGCTACAACATGGCCTTACCCAGGTTCTCATAACCTCGAGCCTCAATAGCCTCTCCTTGGTCTCCCTGTCTCAAGCCTCTCCCCCAGCCAATGTGTCCTCTACAAAGCTAATTCAGCTCCACACTGTTCTCTACCCTAGAGTCCCTTGCCCCTTACCCTATAGCTACTCCTTACTTATATATAAAAAAAAGCCTCTATCTTTAAATCCAACATCCTTGAAGAACTTAAGTATAACAGGATCATGTTGGAGTGATCTCTCTAAATTAATACTAACTTTAAATAAATGCTATGTACACTGACAAATCCCCTGAAAGGAAACGCTTTTATAAGAATATTCTTTTAAAAGCTTCTTTATAAAGCGTCAAAAGATAATAACCATGTCTAACAGATGCATTGTCTACCATGTCTAATGTGTATTCCACATGACAAAAATGCCTCTCTGTGCAGATTTTCTTTGCCTTTCAGCTGAAGCTCAACGAGAACAAGCCTTTAAAGTTTATTTTCTGTAGATCTCCTTTCCATAATATTTCCTCTCTCAATAACTTCTCCGGCCCCCCCCCCCCCCCCCCCCCCCCCCCCCCCCCCCCCCCCCCCCCCCCCCCCCCCCCCCCCCCCCCCCCCCCGCCACACATACACCCACACCCACACACCACCACCGGAGCTCCATACCATAGCTCTTCTCCCCTCAACCAAAAGTACTAAGGACAAGGATTACATTTAGTGTGAATCAATCGATCAATCACTAAATATTTATTAAGTTACTGCTATTATCTGCAAAGCTCAGAGACAAAAGTGGAACAGTTCCTGCCCTTCAGGAGCTTACAGTCTAGTGAGGAGAGAAATATGGAGAAAGCATTTGGGGGAAAAGGCCTAGCAAGTGAGGGAATGATGGGAAAGGGCTTCGTGTAGATGGTGCTTGAGCTGAGCTTCAAAGGAAGCCTGTGATAGTGAGGAGGGAGATAGGAGATAAAGCGTGTGAGGAATGGCAAGAAAGCCTATTTGGCTGGCTTCTCAGTTTTCATTAAAGGAGTTATTTATGAGGAGGATGGAAAGATAGGATTGGGCCAGGTTAAATGCCCAACACAGAAGTTTCTATTTAATCCTAGAAGTAATATGGAACTACTGTAGTTTACTGAGTAGGGGAGTGACATAGAGTTACACTTTAGGAAAATCACTTTAACAGCTATGAGGATGGATGACAGTTGGGAGAGATTAGAGGCGGGAAGAACAATTAGAAAACTACAATAGCAGCACAGATAATAGGTGAAGAGGGTCTGAACTAGGGTGATGGGCATTATGAGTGAATTTCAATGTATTACCTAAATAGGCATGTAGATTTTAAATCTAATTTAAATGTTTATCTCTGTGAAAGGAAAGGCACAGTTGTCTCTGTTTATAGGAATTTAGATTACCCTATCCCAGAAAGGTCCAATGAGGCCTTCTCTGATCCCAGTCTACTTTAAGCATATTTTCAGGAGCCACTAACAGAGAGAGGAACCAAAGCCCTTTGGTACCAGTTCTTCCCTGGCTTTGAAGCCTGCCCATGCCCTAGTACAAGCCTATTGGCAGGCCTCCTCCTCCTCCTCCTTCTTATAACTGTCTGAACATGGGTCCAATGTCTTCTCCATTTCCCTGTACTTTAATCTTATCCCAACTACTCTGCTATCATGGCAAGCAAAGTGGGACTTTCTGCTGTTTTTTCTTTTGGAGTGCTTCTCAGCACTAAGGCAATCATGGGCCTTTGATTGAGTCTTGCCTTTGTTTGAATCAGGAGTCTTTGATTGAATCAAGAGTCCTTGATTGGAAAGAGTATACATACTCTGAGGTTAGCATTTTGCTTTGGGGCCCACTCATTGGAAGAGTGTTCACGTGATTTGGCTAGATGAGACTCTGAGTAGCCGTTAAGGAGCCCCAGAAAGCCCAGATGTTGGTGCTTCTCTCTCTTTAGTAACTCTATGTATTACTATAGTCAAAGTTAGAAGCCTGTCTGTTAATTTGGTTTTTTCTTTTGTAATTTCTGTTTGTATTTGCTCTGAAGTTCAGGGTGCTGCTGACTTTTCCCCCTGAACTACGTGAATGATACATATATGTTTAATTAAAGTAAGATTGTTGACCCCTGAAACAGCCGTGAATGATACATATATGTTTAATTAAAGTAAGATTGTTGACCCCTGAAACAGCTATCTTTCCTTAGAAAAACAGATCAAAGAACCTGTATTAGCAGCCCTCCTGTGTGGTGGCGTTATTGGCCTTATACCCCCACAGGAGCTGCAAGCAACTTTGTTGTCACACCTCCCCACCCAAGTCTTGCTGCAAGTATCCCTTTAATTGGATGCTACCAATATTTTCATATAGCAACATCCTCCTACACACACACACACTCTCTCTCTGTTATTTCTACTTCTAGTAATGACATTTTCCACTAAAGTTTGGCATTAACCACTAAAAGAGAAAATGAATTCCAATTGGTTTAAAATATTCGAGTTCACTATGGAAACTTTTTTTAAAAACCAGATCCACCACACTAAGAGTTCATATACTTTCCTTCATTTCAGAAATATCAAATGGGACAAAAGGAATAACTACTCTAGAGCACAGGAATGAATGAGCTACATTATCTAGGGAGTAAAAGCATTTGCCCAGATGTCAGGATGATTAAATCTTGGCAATAGGCATGTGGGTTTTTAGTGGTAGTTCCCACAGGAACTCCACATGGCCTACAACTAAAACCACTGATTTCCATCCTTAGGAAAAAGGTCATGGTTACCTCCTACCTCAATCAACCTGGATCTTCTAGCTGCTTCTATAATGCTCTTACTCTACTGGAACAGAAAGAAAGACAAAGTGGAGCTCCATCTCCTATCTGCCACAATGCCTGGCACGTGCACAGGAAATGATTAATAAATTCTTTTTTCTTTGTCTCTTCCTCCTGCATATGATTCTAAAGATTTTCCTTGTTATCAATCTTTCTTATGGTTCTACTTCTAGAATACAGGCTTGGAAGTATACAGGTATTTAAATCAAAATTGTCTATCAAATCAATCAATCAACAAGTAATTGAGTGCCTACCATTTGCCAGGCATTGTGTTAGCTGCCAGGGATACAAGTAACAAAAAACGGAAACAATTTCTATTTGCAGGGGCCTCACAACACTGGAATGAGGGAGACAATAAGTACATATAAAATATGCAGAATAAATATAAAGTGAGTAATGCAAATAAATATATACAAAGTAGTATAAATACAAGGCAGTTTGGGAGGGAGGGCTTCAGAAAAACCTTCACATAGAAGATGATGCCAGAGTTGCATCTTAAAGTCAAAGAGAGTAAAGAGGTGGGCCATTCCAGGAATGTCTAGACACTCACTGAAAATGCATACAGTGGGGAAATGGAGTGTTGTGTACGAGCAATTATCATGATAAAATTTAAAGGTACTTAAAAAAAATTTTTTTTAAACCAGGCTGTCCTTAATAGAGATTAACCATGTCATACACAACCCTCTTTTTCTGTTTTTTAGTTAAGAAAATGTTCATCTTTCTTGATAGTGGGAAAGTTTAGTAATTTAGACAGTTTAGCCTTTCTAAACTAGGCACAGCTCATTGGTAGCTGTACAACTGAAATCATGCACCTGTTAAACACAACAGAAAATATACTGCCATTTGCATTCTGGTCACAGGTTCCATGATTAGCTATTGCAAACTTGCCTTGCTTTCATATTGGTTTGGCCTATCGTGAAAATGTCCAAGCAAAACGTACTAAGGCATTCTGCACTGATTTTTCATAAAAAAGATGAATACATTTTGGGCTACTGAAGAAGACTGTGTAAACCTGTATCTTGTTCTGATCCCTTGACCACACCCTCTCCTTCTACTCAGTATAATGTAATTTATAAGGAGTCAGCATAAAGGGGCAATAGCAGGAAATAAGACTGCAAAGGGAACCCAGAAGTCACGTGCAAACCATTCCAAAGACCAAAGGAACCTAATTTGCAAATTGTTATCCTATACTAACCAAATTCACAACCTGGGAGTGTGCTGAATCAGCAGAAGCCATCTAAGCCCAGCTGTCTGGATCTTTTGGTCCTGTGATATGTAAATCTCAGACAAATTCCAGACATCCAGGGTAAGCCCAGATCACCAAAAGGTCCTGGTAATATTGAATGTGGACATGTTAACATTGGAGTTTTACGGACAACTTTGAGATGATTTGGATATGTTAATGAACTAACCCCAAGGTGGCACAGTGAGACTTCAAACTCCTGTCCCTGGAGCCCTCTTCCCTCTCTTCTGGAGGGCTCCTGACTCTAATCCATGGTTATGAGTAATTGTCTCTGCCCCTCCCCCTGCTTCACGCTCTTCCCCAGCTCCCAATGTTGCCTGACTTTCTTCACCACCCTACCCCAGCCCCACGCTGTCTGCTCTTGGAGCCCTTTGGCTGTTTGTCCCTACATTTTCTGTACCTAATCAAAGTGTTGATTGCCACCATGTTTCCCTCTGCCGATGAGGGACTTAAGAGGTAACCTAGTAACACAACCCTTACATGAATACTTTCTACACAAAAAGATTAGACTAGTAATTTCCTTTTAGATGTTTTTTTGGTGATAATTATTTTGGCTATTACATACAACAGAGTTTCTGTCACAATAATTGAAATGTTCTTTTTAGACATTAAGACCAATGTCAAGAGATGAGAAAGTGGAAGCTAGAAAATGAAGAATGAGAAAATGGGCCTATATGAAATGTTTGAGGTTCTCTGCATGAAGTATGGAACTCTGAGGAAGCAGCAGCAGCCTAGGTACCATGGAATTATGAGATACAAAAGCACATGGGTCCTTATTACTGGCCACAGAAAGAAGTGGCTGGTAAATTCTGGCTGAGGAGTATAAAGGTAGCCATATATAGCTGATATGACCAAGATGACACGACTTTATGAGGCAAATCTCCTAAGACTTGTCAAACCTAATGACAACACCTACTTCTGATAATTGATATGGAGACCAAGGCTCCTGCTACTGCCAAAAGCCATATTCCGAAATCTGTAAAAGGAAGGGGTAAACTAGACAGTTTTTAGGGCCCTATCTAGCTCTAACATTCTATGATTCTAGTATACTTAGGTTTCAGCATAATATTTTCCAGCGTCTTTCATGTTATGCATCTGAGATGACTGTGTTCTGAACTGCCTAAGTGAGCATGTCAAATGGGAGGAAGGTCTCCACTAGAGGGTCTCAAGGATCTATCCTTGGTCCTGTGCTGTTCAACATGACTTGCATGATATCAAAATTACAAATAAAAGGAAACTGAGACAACTAATATGCTGGATGACAGATCCACAAAGATCTCAGTAGACTAGACTGACAGGCATAATCACATAAAATTAAATAATAGGGATAAATGTAAAGTACTAGAGTTCAAAAAACCCTTCACAAACATGGGATAGGGAGGCACAGCTAACAAGACCTATGAAGAAGATCTGTTGTGCTTAATGGACTGTAAATTCAATATGAATCAACTCTGAAGTGGCAGCCAGAAAAAAAGACATGCTATTATTTTAAGCTGCACTAAACGAGGCATGAGGTCCAGAAGGACCCACTAGTTATGCTGTCCCTCATCAGATCATGCCTGGAATGCTTCTATTGTGAGCATCGAATTTCAGAAAAGCTACAGATAAGCTAGAGCACATCAGGAAGAGTAACCGAGATGATGAGAAAACTGAGAAGATGCTCTGAGAGGTCCCAACAGTGCATCCCCAGAAAGTCTTATGAAGGGTGCTGCTCTACAAGCTGCTGGAGTTCCCAAGGCACAGTATCACAGGGCTCAGGTATCCCAAAGTCAGTGACAGTCTTGTACTTGACAGGCTCTTGGGGGTCCCTCCTTGTCTCTTAGGCCCACTGGGTCATCTGAGGCCCCTGCTGTCAGTGTTTAGAGGATTCTTGCCTCTGTGATCTCTACAGAATCATTTAGGAAGAGGTCTTCCTAAAGTTGTCACATATTAGAACAAATTAAACCAAATTTCTAAAGTACTGGTTCTCAAAGTGTGTGATCTGGGACCCTAGGGCCCATGAAAATCTAAAAGGGGGTCCGGGGTCCATAAGGTCAAAACAATTTTCATAATAATACAAAGACATTTTAATTTCTAATACAGTAAATGTCAATAGCTATAATCCACACAAAAGTTTTTGAGGGGGAAAGTTCTCAATAATTTTTAAGAGAGTGAAGGGGTTCCAAGACCAAAATATTTGAGAATTGCTGTTTTACAGATCAGTCTAGAACCAAACCAACCTCCCAGGATGCTGATTTTTGTCCAGGCATATATGTTACTTTAATGACTCAGTAGCCTAGTTAATTTAGGATTCATAAGGCCAAGGCCACCCATGATTTTTATCCCTGTTATCCCAGCTACATGTTTTTGAGTTGCAAATAGAATTTAACAAAATGGTAAACTGAAGCAGATCTCCAAACAAGATTACATTTATTAGCAAGGGCATGCCACCTGTCAATAAATAGGTCAACAGAATTGCCTCTATTTATGCCAAAGACCCCAAGCAGGAAGGCCGTTCCCCTTACCCAGGTTTTGTAGGATACAGAACAAAGAACAAAGCAGGGTATATGACATCATGGAACTAAGGGCAACATGAATGGTCACAGAGCTTTGGTGCACGTATCTGTACGTGACTGGTTGGAAATTTGGTGATGGGGGCTAGTAGTGGCCCCCCTTCTTCACTCATGAGACTAAGAAGTGCTCATCAGTTGAGACCAGGTGCAAGATAGCAGAGCAGACTTCTGGACAGCAAACCAGACATCCTTAAATGATAGTTTGGTGGAGTAAAGATATGAGACCCAACTCCCTTCCTTTCGCACACATTCCCCAAGGTTAGCAAAATTCCTTGAGGCAAGAAAAGCTGAATTTTTAAACTTAACCCATTACAAGCCAGCTGAACTCTGAACTAAGTTCAGAAATAAAGAACTATGACTTAAACAGTTACAGGACAAAAATCAATTAATTATAAAGAGGATCAATGAGAAAATGGTACAAGATCAATCTTAATCTTCTCACTTGTAAATCCATGCCACTGGTCTCTAGAAGAACCCTGTGAAAGATTAAGACAGGATGAGCACAAACAGCTCACGGCCACTGGGAAAATGCCTTCAAACTAAAGATGTTCTGCCAGTAGGTCAGCAGCAGGAAAAACATCAGGAGCGGCTGGCAAAGCCCTCCTGAGTTTAACACAATGACTTTAGAGGACAGGACTCACAACAATTTTTAATGCTTTACCCTCAATTTCTGATCCCTTTTATCTGCACATTCCGAATGAATGTGTGAGCTAAAGCGCCCTCTACTGAATCAAGAGAAGAAAATTCTGACCTTAAACTTGGGTTCTAAAATGAGGAGACTGCCTTTCAAGACTAATAATAAATGACCACTTCCCTGAAAATACACCCCAATCTATAAACATTAATTTACCTATTATTCTAGATGGGAAGTCCCTATGGGAAAGATGTAGACAACAAGCTGACATACTCCGAGAACTAAATCCTGTTTAGACAGACATTCTTGCTCCTCCCTCTTCCTCTCAAACAAGGAAGATGAAGCAAAATGGGAGGAGTTCACAGGCTCTCTTTGGAGAGGTAAATAAGGAAATCGGCAGTTTTCTAGTGTGCCCAATGGCATCAAGAAACACTGTCTCATGGCAAACTTGGTCATCTCTCACTGCAGTGCTCAGGATGAGTATAGGCCAAAGGACTGCCACAAAATCAGCAGCAGTGATTGAACATAATCTTTTGCAGGTGATAAAGGGGGACAAAAATGCTGTGAAGAACTCAACAAATGCCCCAATCAAGTCACATGTATACCTTGATACTTGGTGAGACTGAGAAAGACAATGAGTTGTTGGAAAATATGGTTTAGGGATCTCTCGCTTTCTCAGGTACTTCTGTCAATCGCTGCCGGCACCTCCCTTGATCCATTCATTCGGAGGGTTGTGAGCCTCCAGACTTCAGCAGAGGCCATCCAGCCCATCCTGTAGCTGAACAAGCATCCTCGTCTCCCCCACTGAAGGCCCTCAAGCATTAGCTTAGAGAGTCCCAATTAGGAGAGCACTGGCAGACCACTCCACACGCCCACTCCTTTAGCAAACACTGATTAAGCCCCTATTGCTTAAAGTGTCTTGATTGGGCAGGGCACTGGGGGAGTAAAGACTGAAAAACAAAGAAGCAACTCCTGCCCTCCTCGAGGGATAGTGTAGTGAAAAATAGTATCGTAAAACCTAGGTCACTTTTATGTGTAATTGACACGAGCACACCTCGATCCTGAACTGGCAGGCAGCCCTTGCTACTGTCACTGAGGGGAGCAGCCCTTGTGGAGAAGGAGCCTGACACCCTCTGCCAACACCACCACCACCACTGCCACCACCAACCACAGAGGAGCTGCCACCCTTCCAGCAGCTAAAATGGAAATAAAGGATCTGATTATAACCTGTGAAAATAAGATGCGGACAGAGCTTGACCTTACCTATCCCCAGCTGGTGAAATGATGTAGCCTTCTACCCTCCCTGAATCTCCCAGGTGAAATGCCCCTTGATCTACCCATATTTTCCCAAGAAGCTCCAGCCAGCACTTCCCAGCTCAGAAAAATATAGATTATGCCCAGATAATACAAAATCCTGAGAAGTCAGACTCTCACTTCTAGTTGGGAGTATCTTTCTGGAACCGGGCTCCCCAAAGACGCCCAAGACCAGCCCAGTTTCACAGCATGCGATGCTTATAGCCTTTGGAGGCAGGACTCAGTATAGAAACTGAAGAGAGTTCTGGTTGCTCCAGTGGTTAGCTCCTGCCTGACTTGGAGCCCACACAGATCCGGGGGCCTACATCACCCCCAGTCATATGATTGGACAGCTCCCAAACCAAAGAGCGTCAGACCCCTACTCTCTTAGGCGCTCAGCCAGGCCCCATCCCAAGAGAAGACTTAACTATAATCCTTGATCAACCCCTCTCCTGACCCGTGAGAGGTCTGGTCCAATGCTGGCTACTTTTGCTGTGTGACTGTGTGACCCTGACTTAGTTACCACTTTCCTTAGCCTCAGTTTTCTCTCTAAAATGAGAGGCTCCCACTAAATGATCCTTGAGGTCTCTAATTGTTCACAATGTGTAATCCTTTATATGCCCACCTTTTAAAATTGGAAAATAAAGGGATGTCGCCAAGGGAAAAAAAAGAAAAAAGAAAGGAAAATATCGTTTAGGATTAAGGAATGAAAAAGGCCAAAGACCTATAGACTTCTCAGATACCTACATATTTTTAGGTAACCAACAAGCATTTACTGAGTAATTTACTACATGCTAGACAGTAGATTATGCCTGGAGATTCAAGGACCAAAAAATGTGACACAATTCCTGCCCTCAAAAAGCTTACATTCTACTGTAATAACAGCTAGCAGTTATATAGTGTCTACTATGTGTCAAATATTTACAAATATCTCATTTAATCCTCACAACAACTCTGGGAGATAGGTGCTATTATTATCCCCACTGTACAGATAAGGAAACTGAGGCAAACAAAGGTTAAGTGACTTGCTCAGGGCCACACAGTTGGGAGTATCTGAATCTACATTTAAACTCAGGTCTTCCTGACTCCAAATCCAGTGTTCTGTGCACGTCACACAGAGATGCCTGACGTGTTCACAGATAAATAAACACAGGATATTAACAGAATACATGAAAATCTGCAGAAGATGAGGGCAAAGGAGACCAACAACTAGAGGAATCCAGGCCTCAGGAAAGAGGTGGCATTGGAACTGAACCTTGAAGAGTGCTAGGAACTCCAAGGGACAAAGGTGATGAGGGGCAGGAACCCAGGCAGGGGAGACAGAGAAGGAAATAAAATGTTGAGTACAAGGAATCACAGGGAGCTGCTCTCTTCATGAAGTGTGCCAGGAGACCAAACAGTATAACAAAAAATTAAAAGAACTATATCTTAAGGGAGAAGAAATGACTCATTACTGATGTGGGATCATTTCCAAATAACCTGTACACTGCGGAAAGGTCAAAACCAAGACCAAAACTAGAAGAGACTAAAGAGGACAAGATGCCACATGCAACTGTAACCTGACGTGTGCCCCCAAAGAGGGCTTATATAAATGAAAAAAGAAACAAACTCCAGGCCTGGTTATGACAATTTTCTACGGAAAGCTTAACTAATGCAAAGCAATCACCACAATGAGGAGGCTAAAGAGTCCAGAAATGGCCTTAGCACTAAGACTCTGATATCCTTGCCAAGCTAAGGAACGTGGCAAACCAACATGAACAAAGTTCAGAATGTGAAGCCATTGCAAAACAGAAGATGGATAGAAGATTCCAGAGGAGGAAGCTGTAAGATTATGAGCAGTGTCACTTCATCAAACTGGGAAAAGTAAAGGAGGAGATCAGGGAGAGGAAGTTGGAAGGAAATGTGGAAGTTTACTAGCCTAAGTCCAAAAAAAAAGAAGAAACTGGAGCCAAGGGACATTAAGTGTCTTGCCCCAAATCACCCAGGTAGTCAAGGACAGGAGAAACGAACTACAGAAAAACTGGTCATGAGACCCAACTAAGCCAGTCTGTCTCAAATGCATTTATAGATGATGCTCAAAGTAATCTCCTAGAATTCTGTAAGAATCAGCATTTTAACCAGTGATGAGAGTGACAAATGTAGAGCTAGGAAAGGATCTTAAAGGTAATTTGGGACATGCTCTATTTTATGGGTGAAGAAATTGAGACAGTAAGGGGACAAGTGACTTGCCCAGGGTCACACAGCTAGTAAGTGTCTGAGGAAAGATCTGAACTCAGGCTTTCCTGATTCCAGGCCCAGTGCTCTGTTCACTGCACCACCACTGTTCAGCAGCTACCACTGCTCCTGGACTCAGGCTCCTAATGAGATACATGAGGAAGCCGAAACAGCAGTTAGAAAATGAAGTCAAGAAAAGTAACCAGACAATATCGGCCACTTGGATGATGGACCTGCAAACAATCTGTGTCCCCTTTAACCACAGAAGGTCCATCTGACATGCTTGGGGCCTTCTCTGTGGAACTGAGAGGCTCCTAGGGAAGAACGTGGGCTTCTTGACTCTGTCATCTCTTGTTCTTATTATGTAGCCTACAGATCTTCTTTCCTGATCATGAACTTCTCTGGTCACATCACACAGGTCTATAGTCCTCTAGAAGGCACTGCAGCCTGCTCACACTCACCATGGGCCTGTCCACTGCCCTCTAAGTGATACACACTGTAATTCTGGAAGCTGTAGAGTCATAGCCATCTAGTCGCAC
This sequence comes from Phalanger gymnotis, assembly GCA_028646595.1. Taxonomy (NCBI): domain Eukaryota; kingdom Metazoa; phylum Chordata; class Mammalia; order Diprotodontia; family Phalangeridae; genus Phalanger; species Phalanger gymnotis. The sequence goes on from CM053627.1 coordinate 31,040,630, forward strand.
TAATGGAACGCTGACATTAACAAGAGAGGCCCTTTTTTCTAAGAGAAGTTCAGGGTCATTAAAAAACTTTGCAATGTCCCAAAAGCAATCCAGCCCACTTTAGTCTCTTGTTCAATTCTGAGCAAAATTCACTGCTCATCTGCAGAGGTCTTTCCAAGTTCTGATCTAAATGATGGATGAGCTCTGGAGGTTCTAACCCATCTAAGTACACGCCACAGTCAAAACAAAAGGCATTTTTCATCCAACTGATTTTTCCTTTATGGATGGCTAGGCTAAAATCTTTCAGGAGGTTATGAATCTCGTCTAAGACATTTGCAACGTTTTGAGGCTTGATACAACAAAGCACAATCCCATCCACAAATAGAAGAATCTAGAGGACCTCATCATCTCTACATAGCTGTGGAAAACATAATTCTTGAATAGAAACTCATCCATGAAATTTTATGGAAAAGGATGGTGGAAGTTTACAAGCAATATTACCTCAGGAGGGAAAAGCATCAGACAGTAAAACCAATTCAAAGTTTAAAATCCAGTTTTATAATAATCTGGCAAAATTTCTAATTAAGCAAAATTGTCTCAGTCATTTAAGGGTGAAACTAGGACGACAACAAATGGATGAAAGAAGGAAAAGATCTGTAAAAATATGTAATACTAAACTCTCTTCGCCATCAACAACACTGGAAATAATACTACGCTTGGCCTCTTAGTATCACAGCCCTAAGTATGCCTTTACTGGGATGGGAAAGGCAGCTGGACTAGACAAGAATGCAGAGAGAAGGAGCCATGCTGTAAGGAAAACTATTAAGGGCATCAGAGAAGCAATTCTTAAGATATCTTAAGGAGAGAAAGACATCAAAAGTGTGAGAAATAAAATCTTGTGTTTCACTAATAACACTCCCCCTCCACCCAAAGCGTTAGAGATCATCAACAACTCTCAACTTAGATGTCTTGAGAGTCATATGTATAAGATTTTTGTGAGAATAATCTGTACATACATTGAGGGTATCTTTGATGAGGGTATTAATAGGAAATAGTTGGTTTTAGCAAGCAACATTTGGTGGAGCCAAGATGGCAGAGTGAAAGTAGGGACATGCCCGAGCTCTTTCACAAATTTTTTTCAGATACCTCTTGAGAAGTGAATCTGAACAGATTTGAGAGAGGTAGAATCCACTAGGAAACAGCATGAGGCAGATTTCCAAGCCAGGAGAGTCCAGAAAGTCGACAAGAGTTATCTGTTTCACCAGGCTGGAAGAGCGCTGGGCGCGAGGAACTACCCCTGACCATACTGGAGCACCATACCAGAAGAAGAGCAAGCCCAGCTTGCCGACTGCAGTGGCAATCCCCAGGCATCTGGGGGCAGGATGGGAGTCTGCTGGAACTAGGTGAGGCAGAAAAGCAGAGCCTGTGGCAGCAGCAGCAGCAGCTACTACTGGGGCTATCAGCCCATAGTCTTAAGGTTTGAAACTCACCTTATTGAACTTCTGGGAGCCATGATGACCAAGTAAACTCTAAGAGCTCTCATCCTTCTCTTGGTGACCTTGAGTAACCCAGAGAACACTGCCCTAGGAGAAACCCTGGAATAGAGGAGCCAGAAGTGGGAGTTCAGTAGTCTTTTAATTTGGGAAATCAGGGAGTCTCCCTCTTGTGGTGACAGAAGACCAGTGCAGGAAAGGAGGTATCCCAGCAGGCCCCACCTTAGCAGACCAGTGGGAGTTCCTGGGCCCTGGGGGGTGGAGCCAGCAAGCACCAACACCAGGACCCCAGGCATGCCTTTGCACAGCCAGGGTAATTGGCAGACACCAGCACAGACCAACAGCTGAAGCCACCTGTGCTATATAGTGCAGCCCTACTGGAAGAGGAGACTTCTAGCAGCCAGACCATCCCCTCCCCCACACTTCACACTGTGAGCTTCAGTGTAAACTCAGAAAGACTCCACTGGGCCTTGACCCCTGGCACACACCAGCCTGGTCCAGCTCAGCACCAGATGAGCTGCAGCAGTTCTTCTAGTTGACAAAACCAGAGGCCACAGCACACAAAACCAGTAACCACGTCCCTACCTCCCAACACAAGAAGCTTGGGACAGAAAGAACCCCCTGGGACCCAGAAGCAGAGATCCACTTTAAAAGCCAGGAAAAACACGATCACCATGAAGAAACAAACTAAAAAAGTAAAAGACCACTGAATCGTATTATGGGGACAGAGAAGCTCAAAATACAAATTCAGAAGAGGTCAGCCTTGATACTATACGTCTACATATCTGAAATCTCAAAAGGGAATATAATCTGGTCTCAAGACCAAAAAGCATTCCTGGAAGAGTTCAAGGAGGATGTTAAAAGCTAAATTAGAGAAGTAAAAGAAAAATTACAGGATCTAACAGGAGAAAATGAATCCCTGAAAAGTAAAATTGGCCAAATGGAAAGAGAGAAGCAGAAGCTACCTGAAGAGAACAATCTGTCAAAAATCAGAATTAGGCAAGTGGAAGCTAATGACTCTATGAGGCATTAAGAATCAGTCAAACAAAATCTAAAGAATGAAAAAATAGAAGACATCATAAAATATCTCATTGGAAAAACAACTGACCTGAAAAATGGATCCAAGAGAGATAAGCAAGCAACATTCCACAGTAGATAATTATATCAAGACAAAATCGATTGACAAATTCAAAGGATATAAGATCCCATTGTGCATATTGTTTGTGACTTGGTAGAGTAAGGTTCTCTCCCCTTTAATAAGATGTCTCCTATGCAGACATCAAAATTATACAAGATTTCTTGGAAGACAACAAGAGAAATTACTTTGACTCTCAGATCATTGATATCAGGCAAAGCACAAAAGAGGGTGATGTTAGCTTGTCAAAGATGTTCACCCCTGATTCCCCTAACTGGCAAGATATAAAGCACAGAGTCTATGCCAAAGACCACCTGAGAACACACAAAAGACATCTAAGCTCAACTCTGAAGCACTGAGGGAAAAATATTTAAGATACCTGAAAGAAGAGAACATACTAAATGTCTGGAGAAAATAAGGATGATTGGGAGGGCAGCAGAAACTACCAACCTATGCCTAGTTTTTCATCTCTATAAAACGTTCATGAGGATCATCTATACATGTACTTTTTTTGATGAAAAGGAAAAACAAACAAGCACACATAAAAAACACAGCCTTCTCTTCAACTTAGTACAACTCTACACTTTCAAAAGTGACTGAAAGGTGCTGAGAACACAAAAGTCTACTGGGTAAGTTTGCTGATTGTTTAATACCATTTGCCAACAGCATAAAGAGAGCTCTATTCTCTCTTTCTAAATCTTCCTTGCACATTGTGATGGAGAGATTCCTTGATGGAAGTAAGCACAGAGGAATCCACTATTCCTGGGTACTATGATTTCTTACATTAAGCAAGGCATAAAACAGTGATGGCCTGTGCCTGCCTCTGGCATGGAGGACATCCTGCAGAGGACACAAGTGGAAGAGGAATATTCCCGGTGGATAGTGAAGTATCCAAGTGATCACATTTTCAGGACACATCCCTGTGATGGCACCAAGTCCCAGAATACTGACAGGGACTATTCAGCGAAATCCATACTCAAGCAGGTGAAGATCAGAAGAGAGGAGAAATCCTTCTACACGTAAGATGCTTCAGTTTATTGTTGCTGTTGAGTCATTTCAGTCATGTCTGATTCTTTGTGACCCCACTTGGGGTGTTCTTGGCAGATACCATTTCCTTCTCTGGTTCATTTTACAGAGGAGGAAACTGAGGCAAAGAGGGTAAAGTGACTTGCCCAGAATCACAAGTTAGTGTCTGAGGCAGAATCTGAACTCAAGTCTTCCTGGTTCCAAGTCCCACAGCTCTATCCAATGCACCACCTACTGCCCTTCTGCACCACCCTACTGGGGACCAAGAGTAACCAGGTAGACTTATGTAGTAATGACCCATGATGTGAATAACAGCAACGGAGAGACATTATTCATCTATTGTGGCAGAATCAGCGAGACTGATGGTGACAAAGGAGTCTCCAACAATTTTAGAAACAGGCAAAAAGAACGAAAGAACCATTGGTAAGCATTAGGTTTGAGTTTCTATTCCTACTATGAGCTGAGGTTTCAGAAAACACATACAGTTTTGTTAACTGAAAAGGAAGTGGCTGCTAACAGACTTATCATCGGCACACCAACAAAGGCAACAAACATAATTCAGGATCCCCATTCTACCTGTGCAATCAAATTCAGCCAACACCAAAGTACCCAAGGTAAAAATGAGGTTCAAATAAGCTATGTCAAGCCCACTGCAAACCTTAAAGCATATAAAAATGCAAACCATCTGCATTCATTATTAAAATTATTTTCCTGAAAAAACAATTTCTAAACAACAATCTGCCAGTTCTAATAAAGGATTTATGAACTACTTTGCTATTTAGATTGTCTTATAAGGTGATGACATTCTAATCAGTCTCCTGGTTTCTTTAAAAGGATGTTCAAATAAGTCATTTTGTCTAAAGAAAGCTTGCTTTTAAGTTTGTAATTTTTGTTAAATTAAGATTTCCAGTTTTGAAACAAATCACCCAGATTACACCTGTTTCACTTGGAAAAAATATAATCATATTAGAGCAGAGTATAATAGTAAAGTAAATACAACTGGAAGCTTCTCTCCTTAAATTTGAACATATATGTTATAATTAATAATTATAATTGTAAACCATAAACAAGGACAGAACTGGTCCTGTGGCTTCCTCAGTCCAAGGAACTCTGGAGTGAGGAAACCCCTTCCACCAACACAGGTCAGTACTTTCTCTGCTCAAACACTGAAGTAGCAGTGACTTCTCTATACCAGATGTGTCACAGTTTAAAACTGAAAATTGATTTTAATTCTATTTTGCTAAGACTTAATCAAGCTAGATTTAATATTCCCTTTGAGGTTCCTTCCCCTACCACCTAGACCGCAAGAGAAACTTGCCTAAAGGCAATTACCTCCACCTGGGTAACCCCAACCATCACCACCCACTTTTCAGAGAAACTTTATTAAGTCAAATCTCAGCAATATAAACCACTGCAGGAACTTCCAACACCTGAGAACCTTTTGTATTGTGACTACTCTTGACTGTGACTAAGGGGGTGTCAGAAAGGACAGTCCAAATAATGTCATCTCAATTCTGACTATGTCATCGCCAGCCAATCAGGAGAAGACACACTCATTTCTTCAGATTTTGCTTAACTAGCTAATTGTTATAAGAGACCCTGTCAGCCCTCACTCAAGGTCTTTGGTCATCAAGAGAGGGCACTGATCCAGTTTAGTGGTTACTGCTAACCTAACATAAACCGACTGGACCCAGAACTTTGTCTCTCAGAATTTCTATCACAACAAAAGGCACGGCTTAAATCCAGATCTTTGTAGCTTGGAGGCCAGCTTTGTAGCCACTACCCTGTGCTGCCTCAAAATATCAATATAAATTATGATTCATCCAGCTCAACATCAATTTTGTATCACTGTCACTAACAGTCAACTCAACTCCCAAAGTTAAAAAAAAATCCTGCTGTACACCCAATCAATAAAGTAGGAAAAAGATACTGATATCCCTACCTCCTCTTCAGAGTCACTGTCAAACACCGACGGCTTCTGCAAAACAGGTTTCTGCAACTGCTGTGCTTTCTTTGGCAAAATGAGCCCATATCTGCAGAAAGAGAATGGAAACCACACCAGTAAACAGCTTGTTAAATATTTTAAAATATAATCACAGCCTCTTGTAACCTCAGAGGAAAATGTAAAGAACTGCACCCGTACTGCTAGACTTGGCTTTATCACGTGAATATATGTTAAATTTTTTTTTTTAATTTTAACATGCCACATGAGATGAGGCAGCATGAGAGAATCCTTAGTCAGAAAGACCTGGGTTTGAATCCTACCTAAGATACTGAGCTGTGTGACTCTTGACAAGTCAATCTCTGAGCCTCAGTTTCCTCATCTGTAAAAGGAGCTTAGCCTCCACGGCCTCTAGTACACCTTCGAGCTCTAACTATAAGATCATAGGCTTATGGGAACTCCCTGACATGATTAGTTTGGGTCCTGTGGGACTCAGGGCCATTTTCAAATACCTTAACTCTTTGAAGAAATGGTTATTCCAAAACTCTGTGTTCTTTCACCTCATCACCAGAAACCAGTTGTAGCCCTTAGCAGAATATAAATGCCTTGAAGGCAAGGACCACGCCACTACTGAATTGATATTTCCCTTTTTCTACCCCAGGGCCTGGCACATAGGAGGCTCTTTATCCTTTTTAAAAAAATTATTCTGTTTTAGTAGAAAGCAAAATGAATGTATTTCAAGAGAAACCTGGCAGGTGCTCCAAGGGTCTCCACAATGGAGCAATTTGGTTGGGGGGGGGGCGGCGCGGGGAGTAGTCCCTCTCCCAGCAAAGATCAAGGAGGCCCTGTAAGGTTAGCTGATTTTGCCAGAGTCACGAGGCCGTTATGAGTGAAAGGCAGGAGTTAAACCTTCTGAGTCTGGGGTCAGCTCTGTACCCACTAACTGGAGCTTGCCCCCCATACCACGAGCTTATAGGTCAAAGGCAGAGGAGGACTTTTTGTATAGGTGTGTGAATGTATGCAGAAATGTTGGATAGCTTTCCTCATCTGTAAGTTGAGAGGGCTGGGCCAGGCAGCTTCGGGGTGTGTCCAGAAGCCAGATTCTTCTGTAGAAGTCGGGACCACAGGTCCATGGGTTGGGCAGGTGCCTCTTCTGCACACCCTCCTGTTCAACGTTCGCTCCCCCCACAGCCCAGTGTCATAAAGAGCGCTCTGGCTCTGGCTGGAGGGCCCGTGTGACCTTGGCTAAGACCTTCACTCCTGTTGGGAGCTTTCTCCTCTTTAGCCCAAAGGAGCTGGATGAGCCCACTCTAGGTGATTCCAAGGCACAGAACCTCCTCTGTACAGGCAGGACCCCACAGCAAAGGTTCTTACCCTGGGGTCCATGAACGTGTTTTAATATGCCAACAACCGTATTTCAATGGAATTAGCTCGCTTTTTATTTTATTTTAAACATATCTCAGGTGCTTTTTTAGTGCATTTAAAAGCATGATTCTAAGAGGGGCTTCACGAGGGGTCCACGACACGAGATGCTTAAAGCCATTAATTATTCACATTTTTTGCTTCCTCGACCCCTTTGGCAATCTAGGGAAGACCATGGACCCCTTCTCGGAGAACTGTCAAATGCACAAAATGAAATAGTTCGGAATATGATGATGATGACGATGATAATGATGACAATATCCGGGATTTGCAGGGCTTCATTTGACCTACTCTGTGTTTTATATTATTATAACTCATGACGTTTAACTTGTATTTTATCTCATTTGATCTTAACAACAGCCCTAGGTCCTGTTATTATCCCCACTTTACAGTTGAGAACACTGAGGCTGAGACGGTGACTTGTCCAGGGTCAGCCCATAAGCACGTATTAAATGCCTACTATGTGCGAAGCCCTAGAAATGCAAGGAAAGGTAAAAGACAGGCCCTGCCCTGAGCGACCTTACAGTCTAACGGGGAAGGGAGGTTGTCTCCTAACTAGGGAGTGTGGGAGAATTCGAACTCAAGTCTTCTGGCCTTCAAATTCCGCGCTCTACCCACTGCACCACCCACGTCACTCTTACAGAGAACAACCAAGGAAAACAAGGGGCAGAGAACACGAACCTAACTTTCTTTCTCGTTTACGTTCACGAACCCCCTGGATTCTCTCCGCAGACAGACCCCCAGAATCGAGACTCCTCCCCGCGCGGGGTCCACAGGCCCCAAAACTGAGGCCCGGCCCCCCACCCCCACCCCCGCTGGAGGTACCTGGCCCCGCCCCCATTGTGATACGCAGAGGGAGAGGGGAACCTCCGCTCCACCCCGCTCGGGCCCGGGGCTGCTCCCAGTCCCGTCCCCCAGTCTCCGACGCCCCTTCCTCGGCCCCTTCCTCTTTCCTCCCGACTGCCACAGACCAGATCCCAGCCCCAGCTCCCTCCGCACTCACTGCCTGCGTGGGGCCGCCATCTTGCTCCGGCCTACGCTCGACGCCGTCGCGGGAGAGTAAAGCTAGCGCCGACGTCAACGCCGACGTCCGCAGATTCCACACCGACGCCGGCGTCCGCAGATTCCACACAGACACCCGCCTCTGGCTCCTTTCTTCCCGCCCGCTCCAGCGGCTGAGAGCTGACGCATCAGCTCTGAAGTGCTTTTTTTTTTTTTAGACAATAAGAACTATTTGGTTGAAAGCTTTTTTAAGGTCATAAATTGTCTGTCGAAAGTGCCGACGCTTACCTCGAGCTGTGCAGTAAGAGAGGAGCGGTCGGATGACTGGAGTTCAAATGACGTTCAGCGAAGGCGAAGATCCCCGGGTCTTTGATGTAGAGCTGGAAAAGACCTCAGAGGCCTCTTAGGAGGACCACGCCATTTTACAGATGGAGAAACTGAGGCCCAAGGCGTTGTCTCGTTGACGTGTGGTCTAAGATCGGACACATCGAGGTGTCCGAGGCGGGATTTGAACCCAGATCCTCAGACGCCGGAGCCAAGGCCCTTTTTATACAGCGTTTTGCCGCTGGGTTGTAGACCTACTTTTGGAAAAGAACAACCTCCTTGAGATTTTATTCTTTTGATGGTGTAAAGAGGAACTGTTTTTAAAAACCTTAAGTTGGAAACTCCCCAACTACGTATAAAACTTTTGGGGTTTGGTTTTAGTTTTTAGTAATAAAGCAGCATGGGCTGAGAATGCAAAAAAAAAAAAAAACAACCCTCCTTGCTGTTCTCTGAACGAGATACTTCATCAATCACCGCGGGGCCTTTGCACAGGCAGTGCCTCATTGCCTTCAGTCCTCTCCATCCCCGAGTCTGCTTTTTGGAGCTCCAGACAACTCTAAAAGCCCAGTCAAGGGTCATGGAGACGTCTTTCTTGATCCCTTCCCCCTCCTATTGCTGATGCCTCAATTCCCCAGTATCACCGAATATGCATATTTGTATATGCAGGTGTTAACTATGTACAATATAATGCTAAATATGCATATGTGTGCATTAAATATGGAATATGATATATTAAATATTATTATATGCAGGCATAGCTTGGAAATACTGGAGATATTGCTCATTTGGTTCCAGACCACCACAATAAAGCGGTTGTACTTAAGAGAGTCACACAATTTTTTTTGGTTTCCCAGTGCCTATAAAAGTGATTTTTACATCTTGAAGGAATTAAACGTGCTTTTTTTTTTTTAAAGCAAGAAAGCACTTTTAAATTGAGGTGTGCACGGTTTTCTTTAGACACAATACTATTTGGAGTGAAGTCATGATTCAGGTCCTGTGTTGATATACTATGTCTGTCTTGGCGGATGTGTTGGCCAGTTTTGCTGAATTGCTTTTTTCCTGTCTTTTTGATTCTTCCTTTCAAAGGGTGACTTAGGGGCAGGGGAAGGAGAAGAATATATTAAAAAACGAAGGTGGTGCAAAAAACAGAAGTATCAATAATTTCTTTAACATTCTAAAAAGAGTTGGGTCCTCTGGCTTCAGAGACAGGAGACTGTTCAGGTTCTCTTCCCATTTCTCTAACCTCTATCCATCTCCTTTGTTGGCTCTTTGTCCTTTTTCCACCCCCTCAATTTGAGTGCTCCCCAAGGATCTGCCCTTGGCCTCCTCTCTTTTCTCTACACTGTCACCCTTTGCAATCTCCCTCTCTCCCAAATCGCTTAATGTCCCAAGTTCCATTTTTAAGTCTTTTTTGAACTGCAAGGGCACGTTTCCAACTGCTTGAAATCTCCAACCACATGTCCATTGGCATTTCCAACTCAAGCTGTACAGTCAAGCTTATGATCTTTCTCCTCATTGACTAAATAAGGGGGTCAGTCCAAAAGGCTTTTAAGGTCTATCCCAGCTCCAGATCTTTGGTCCTATGATCTATTCCTCCTTTTGACTTCACTATTTCTTTCTATGGCATCACCATTCACCCAATCTCTCCTGCTTTTAGCATTAGTATTATCTTGGACTCTTTCTCTTCTTCATAGGCTTTTAGTCAGAAGACTTGTGGGGTCTTGGCTTAGCCACTTCCTACCTTTGTCAAGTCACTTTAACTTTACTAGGACTCAGTTTTCTCATCTGTAAAATGAGGAGGTTGCACAAGAGGACCTACAGGTCCCTTGCGGCTTTAAATCTGTGATCTAGTCAGTTACCACCTATTCTTATTACCCCCCCCCCGTACTAGATTCTATCACCGCCCATGTAAACTATTGCAGTAATCTCCCAACTTGTCTTCAAGCCTTTACTTTTACCTTCCCTTTTCCCCCTACCGTTGATGCACCCCAACCCCAACATTCCATCTTTCAAACGGTGGCCAGAAGGATCTTTGTTCTTAGATCTGTCCATGAGACTTCTCTGCTCACAAATCTTTAGTGACTTCTTTTTACTGAGAATTGTTCAAACACCCTTTTTTGCCTGATACTCATCTTTTCATTCTTAGCTAATATTACTCTCCCTCTCCTCACTCTGTATTATAAAATTGTACTATCTTTCCCTGCTCACTCCTACCCTTGAACATTACTCCATGTCTTCACTCATGACCCTCCCTGTGCCTAGAATATCCTACCTCCTCCTTCTTTAACTCTACTATTCCTAGCCATTCTTTAAAGCCCAATTCAGGTGTTATTTTTGATAAGGACCTTTCCTCTCACACATCTCATAAAACTTTGTTCACTTTTCTAATGCACTTGTATAATATTGTGTACTGTAGCTTTCTGCATTGATATCTTATTCTCCTACCAGTACATAAGATCCATGAAGGTAGGAACTGTTTCTTATTGAAACATTGCATTCTCAGGCTGCAGTCCATTATACACAGTAGGTGGGTGCTTAAAAAATGTTTTGTTTAATGAATGAACCACATAGGGGGTTTTTAGCATTCAGGTCTTGGAGGTAGAGATATTTTAGGTTTGACTTAAAGAGGTTTGACCACTCCCGTGAGTTACTAAAGTAGAGATGGAAATCATGGGAACTGAGGAGGCTGGTACTAAGAGAAATGGTCTCCTCCCACCCCAACCCTCCCTATTGAAATCCTGACTATCTTCTAACAGATAGGGATTGGACCTGTGATTTTATTGGTATGAGGTTAGGTGAGGTGACATCCTCTACCAATACAGGCCACCGTCTTTTCTGCAACCTGTAGTCTCTGAGAGTTGTCTACAGCATTGAAACCACATCCCCCCGGTTTCAAGGCCAGGTTTCCGTCCACTACCTCATGTCGTCTCTGCTAGCTCTTCTGTGAAACCTTCTCTAATCCCCCAACTTAAAATAGTCTTTCTTTCCCCTGAACTCCTATAGTACCATATTTTTTTTTAATTGTGCTTTATTTTTTTAAATCAGTAGCTTGGATAAAGGTATAGTTGACGTACTGATCGGTTTTATAGATGACCCAAAATTGGAAGTGAGCTAACACACTGGATGACAGAATTTTTAAAAATGTCTCAACGGTCTTGAGCATTGAGTAAATAAATCTAGGAAGGTGAAATTTAATAGGAATTAACATACAAGTACAAGATAGTAGAAGTGTGACTAAATACCTATTTGTCTGAAAAAGATCTGTGGGTTTTCTTGGACTACAGAGGCAATAGAAGTTAACAGTATGATATGGCAGCCAAAATGCTAATGTAACTTCTTGTTACAAGAGCTTTCTTTTCTTTTCCACTGGGAAGTAGAGTAGAATGGGAGGGTGAGGAGGCTAAGGATAGGGTGAAAGGAAGGAAGAAAAGAAGAAAGGGAGGGAAGGAAGGAAAAGGATCATTGAGGTTTTTTTTTTTCCATGTAGAAAATAGAAGGCTAGAAAGAAACACAGACAAGCAGGAAAGCTTTGAAAGCTATGGGTTGAACTTATTATGTACATTAAAAAAAAAAACATTCAGGAGAGACCTGCAGTTTTACATACAAGCCTCTTTTTCTGTTTTACCACACATATGGAATTGCCCATTTTGGGAGTTATTTGTAAAGTTTAGAACAAAAGTAAATTTAAAAAATGAAAGTTAATGCAGTTTTTTGCTGTATTGAAAGGAATAGTGCCCAAGACAAGGAAGGTGGTAGTTTTCACTAGTACTGTTTTGAATCCTGGGTCACAAATACTTGGAAATAGCTATTATCTCCTCCCCCTCCCCAAGTTTTCCACATCTTAGACTTGCTCCTTCAGCTGGTCCTTACGTGGTATGGTCTTGAGGTGCCTCAACATACAATTTACCTTCCTCCGGACACTCTTCAGTTTATCAGAGGAGTTAGGGGATTTGTCCAAGGTGGCAAGTACCAAGACTCAAACCCAGGTCTTTTGGATTTTAGTCCGATATCCCTTCCTGAGATTAATGGAAAAGAGAAGATAGGAAGAGCTTGAGAAATGTCAAAGGAAAGAAGAGGAAAAATGAGGAACTTTGCACTGGAGAACCCTCATTTTTCTGAGTAAAGTGGGAGACAAATTTCTTTGAGAAGGATCAAGGTTGGGTTGGATTGGGAACTTTGCGGGGGTGTATGGAAATGATTTAGAATATCCGTAACACGATGTTCTGGTCTTAACTTTAGGGGATCATAATTAGCAACTCCAGTTTGTTCAAAAATAGGTTTAGGTCAATTACCCATGGCTGGGCCTCTGAAGTAACTTCTTGTCTACATATCCATATGGATTATCTTCACTGGCAATTGTGAATACTACTACTGTATCTCATTAATCCAATTTGCTCATTTTAGAAATGGCCCTCCAAGAGACTCAAATGAACAAACACTGTTTTTTTTCTACTGATCTCACCCAGGTGAGTTGGCTGAGAAGCATCCAGCTGGGACACAACCTCCAGTAATGCTACATCTTTCCCAAGTTGGGATAGGGACTGGGCGTGGGATTTCATTGGTACAGGAAAGGCCTAGAAGAGCAAATTCCCTCTATCAATGCAGGTGGGCACTTCCACTCACAGTGTTAGAAGACTTGCCGGCTGCCTTGCTCAGGACCACGCAACCAATAAGTATTACCATTGGAACTGGGACCCAGCTCTTCCTGGCTGTGAGGTCAGTTTTCTATCCACTCTGTCATGCTCCACTCTTCCCAAGTACAAAATGTAGCCCTCCATTACTTCTTCCCCTCCAGACTGCACAAAAAATCATTTGTATTCTTGGAGTAAGTACTCTTCATAAGCATGTTCCAAAGCAATCTGGCTTGTGGCTATCAGTTTAATATCTTTAAGAACATTGTTCCTAGAAACGTTGTGGCGAATGACCTGAGATGCTTTCTCCCAAATGTGAAATAGACTTCTGGGTTAAGCCAGGCATCAGATAATCCACTGAGATCAGGCCTGGTAATAACACTGCCATCTTATCAGAAAAGGTTAAAAAGGAACCTCCAATCTCAAATTACAAAGTATTTGGAAGATATCACATTTTGTCAACTGAATAAAGAAAAAGAACTTTTAATTTCCCAAAATTTTATTAAAAAATGGACTCTGCCATCAGATACATTATTACAAAGATGGAATCTCACCTCCAAGCAGCAAAGTTTGCTGTAACCACAAGCTTGAAACAAGTAAAAGTCTTTCTGCCATTCTTGAGGTAGGCAGAGCCCTCTGCAACAAAGGTGTTGGCTCTTTCCCATGAGTAAGAGACAAAGATGCTCTTTCCAGAAGGCTTTCTGGGTAAAATGACTTTCCAGTGGCTAAGGGGATTAAAAGTGATCCATGCTAGTTCTTCTGACAGGCAATATATTATTGTGTTTTAGAGTCATAGGCTTTTCAGTCCTAAGCCTTGTCTTTCCTTTTCAGCCTATGTTCCATGATAAAAATGAAACAAAAATCATTGAGCTATCAATGCTGTTACTCTCTAGGAGTTAGAAAGGCCAGACTTCTGAGATATTTGGCTTTATAGCTTTGATCTTTCTGGGGCCAAGACTTTTCTCTGATGCGATTTTAAAATGAGACATTTGTCTAGAAGGACTTCTTTCTAAATGAAAATATTTTAACAGCTAACAAATAAAGCTGAACATGGCAAAAAAGAACTTTAACTATTCTACTGTTCCACTCAAGATTGGTCTACTAAAATCTGACCCGCAATCTATGATGTGACATCTCCCCTGGGGGCAGAGGAGGGGCATATTTGTTCTCCAGTTCCTGTTGTTTCAGCTCAATCAAACACAGACAGGTAAGTGCCCAGTGGTACAAGTATTCGATGGCAACGGACTGCTGGACCCACACGATTTTTCGGGAATGCCCTGCACAAAAACAAACCAAAAGGCCTACTCAGAGGTGACTGTTTCAGGGTTGTTGAAATCCTTTGTCCTTGTTTCTCCCTTACTGGGTAGATGGATCACAGATTAAAGCTGCAGTAGTTTAAAAATAAAATCATTATAAAGTTTTACCTTTATTATCTAGTTGACCAGTACTTCTACCTTTTAGAATTCCTGGCTCCCTTCAAGACTTAGTTAAAATGACGGCTTCTGCGGGGGGCCTTTCCCAGGCATCCCTTCCCCACCCCTGCCCCCAGCATGGTGCCTCTGCCCCTAAAGTTACCTTCCTTCTAATTCTCTAAGGTGTTGTCTCTCTCATTTGAACATAAGCTCTTTGAGGTTTTCATTTCTTATTTGTGTCCTCAAGTGGCTAGCACAGGACTTGGCACTTCATAAACACTTTGGTATGCCATGTTGATTGATTGTTTGACTGAAATTATCTTCTGATGCAGCTATTCAGTAAGAAGCTAGTCATAAGTTATAAAGTTACGGTTACCACTGAATCAGGGTTTGAAATTGTATGTCTTTATCAGAATTCTGATCAATTCAGTGATCAAACTTGATTTTAGAAGACTGACAACGGAACAGAAATTCCTCTTCATGGCAGAGAATGGGAGACAATAGATGCAGAATGAGATAGGCCTTGTCAGAGAAGGCCAATGGGTCAGTTTGCTTTGCTTCTTTATTATAAGGGAAGGTTTTTGGGGGATGGAGAGGATGAATGTATGAGTAAGTCACTGGGAATGCTATTTTTTAAAGCATTGATAAAAATATTTATTTTTTAAAAATTCTATTAGACTTCTAGGTTATATCTTAGCAAGAGTTGAATCTGGACATATGCTAGAATGACTGCTAGACAAAAAAAGATTTTGTCCATTATCTTCTGACAAACAAAAGGGAAAAGATATCTTGACCCATGTTTGGCCTTGGTATGTCCTTAATGATACTCTGTATGGAATATCCCCACAAGGTGGGGGCACAGGTACAGAATGTGAAAAATACATAAAGAAACACCTCGGTTATCTTTAGTTTCTTTCTATCTTTGAACACAGACACGCACACACACACACACACACAACAACAACAACAGGTAGGGACAAGAACAAACAGAGTGTGTTCATTTTCCCAGAATGACCTCAGATGTTTTGGGTTTATATTTGACTTCCATAAGAACTCAACCCCAACAGGGGGTTTTTCCCCCTCAATATTCTTCACCCACAAAAGTACATTTTTCTCACTCCTTTCCATGCCCATTTAGGGAATGGATCAAAAACCAAAACCAGATGCTACATTCCTATGAGCTCCCAGCCAGATTTAAAACTTAGATTTTTCTCACTTCATTGCACTCCTTCTAGCTAATTGAGTCCACTACCCCACTTCAACATCCAAGAAGTGAAATAGGGCCATGTATTCCACATCCCTTCTCTTCTGGTACTCTCTCATGCTTTCACAAAGTTAATGCTATTGGTTAGCCCATTTTCCTAGGTCATCTCTATCACATGCTACCAAGCTACTCCATGGAGAAGCAGCTTGGTATAATGTATAGAGAGCTGGCCTTAACATTAGGAAAATGGGTTCGTCTGCCGCTGACGTGTCCTGGTATGTGACACTTAGCTAAGATCCCGAACCTCTCAGTGCCTCCAGGCAGCTCAGAAGAGGTGCCCATCTGCACTGGCAAAGGGAGTTCCCTATGTCAATGAAATCATAAGTGTGGTCTGAAAATAAAAAAAAAAGTCATGAAGTGATAGGAATCAGCGAATCTAAGCAATTCCTCTTTCTGAGACACTTCAAAAAGCCAGTACTAGCTATCTAATACAGTCAGGCCTCATTAGTACCTACTACTTTTCCTATGCCCTCCTTGGCTTCTTTTTACCAGCTGTGTTCCCCTGAAGCCTAGGAGGTATGGTGTGAGGGCAGGGGTCCTCTCTGACCATCGGGATGAAGGCAGTCCCTGTGTGCATTTGTTATTAAGCTCCCCTGCTATCTCCCTAGCGGTTCAGCGGGAGGAGAACAAAGTTTTCCTCCTCCCAAGGTCCCATTTCTTATTTCCGATGCTCCAGCCTCTTTCAGACCACAGTTGGGTGTGTGAACAACCAGCTGCATCAATGGCTTCGGTAATGAAGCAGCCAATAGCTTTCTTTCTGCTCCTGGGACCTCTTTAGGGCCCAAGCAGCAAATCAAAGGGGAGAGATATAAGAGCCCAGTGCGTTCTTTTCATGTGGCTTTAGACCGAGGGCCAGTGACCAGAAGACAGGGCCATTTCCCAGTGACCTGTTGACTCTAGTCATACTCTTTTAAATGCATAAGATGTTTTTATTTGTTTCCTTACCACACTGCTCAATCTGCTTTTACTTCCATTAAGATTTTGAATCAAATTCATTCCCAGAAGAACTACTAGAGAAAAGCTGCTATACAAAGCTTTTGACTTTATTTTGCCAGCCTCTAAAATAAAACGGTCCTACATCACTGTTCTTGTGTTCTGTGATCCAGCCAAGCTGTCCTTTTCTCTACTACTCACTCACAAAGCTGCATTCTCCCATCTTTGTGCCTTTGCCAGGGACATTCCCTGCAGCTTGTATGCACTCCCTATTACCTCTGCCTGCAGGTCTCTCTCTTCCTCTATGACTCTACTCAAGTACCATCTCGTACCTGAAGACTTTCCCATTCCCCAGCTGCTACTGCCCCACCTCCCTTTCAGACTACCTGGCATTTAATTACTTTGTATATATGTATATAAAATGTGCATTTTTAAATTTTATATTTATTCTGCATATATTTTTATACGTACCTCTTGCCTCCCTCATTAGAATGTAAACTCCTTGAGAGTAGGCATTGTTCTTTGTACTTATATCCCCCGAGCTCAGCAGAGTGCCTGGCACCTTCTAGCCACTCAATAAAGACTTGTTGACTGATTGTTTTTTGTTTCTAGTTTGATGCAAATTTTAATTACACAAGGCAGTCACTTTCCAGGAGCACACAGGGCTATATTAGAGATTTTTAATTAAAAGTCTATTTTTAAAGACGTTTCATTGATGCCCCCCCTTTTTAACTACAACACTAACTTTCTGATGACTCCCCTTCCCACGTAGAAATCACTCTTTCAGAAATACATCGGGTTGTAATAGGAACTGTTGAATTAAAAGTCCATTTATGAGAAACCCTCACTTCTGTACTAAACTAGACTAAATAAGGTTTCTTCTTTTAAAATGTTTCATTGAGATCAGCAGGATGCTCTCAGAAAAACCTGGAAAGACTTGCATGGGCTGATGCAAAGTGAAATGTACTGCGTACGAAGTAACAGCAATGTTGTAAGATGAACAGCTGTGAATGACTTAGCTATTCTCAGCAATACAACAGTCCAACACAACTCGAAAGGACTTATGATGAAAAAGCTATCCATCCTCAGAGAAAGAACTGATAGTGTTTGAATGCAGGTTGAAGCATACTTTTAAATTTTATTTTCCTTCAGTTTTTTTTTTGGGGGGGGTCTATGTTTTCTTTCACAACATGACTATTATGTGCTCAGGGCGCAGGGAATGACCCCGCCCTACCCGAGCCTTCGCTTGGATCTCCTTTCCCCTTGCCCTACCGCTGCTCACCTGGCCAAGGACAGCATCTGGTCTTGGGGCCTTCGGATGTGCACTCTGGCCCCTCCGCGGGCCCTCCGTGGGGGAGGGGAACTAACTAGGCAGAACACACAGTGTGGCAGAAGCACTACTCAGCTTTATTGACTATATCCTTCTCCCCTCTCACACCCTGTCCCATCCCTTATATGCCCTTGCCTGGCCCCTCCCAAGTGCCGACCCGGGGATTGAGCCACGCCATTGCAGGCGTTCCAGTACCTGTGGGCAGGCCACACCCCCGGGCGTCTCAGGATCCTTCCGGAGGGCCCTGGTCCAGGGCCAGGCCCCTAAGGGCCCCTAACAATTATGGAAATGTTTTACATGACTGCATATGTATAACCTATATCAAATTGCTTGCCTTCTCAATGAGAGGGGTGAGGAGAGAGGAAGAGAGAGAATTTGGAACTCAAAAGTTTTAAAAACGGATGTTAAAAATTGGTTTTACCCGTAACTGGAGAAAAATAAAATACTAAATAAAAAAAGAAAATAAAATGTTTCATTGATTCTTAAAAAAAAAATAATCAGTGGAGGGGGCGGAGCCAAGATGGTGGCTGGAAAGCAGGGACTACCGTGAGTTCCCCACCAAGTCCCTCCAAAAACTTATAAAAAATGGCTCTGAACCAATTCCAGAACTGCAGAACCCACAAAGGGAAGCAGGGCTCCAGCCCAGGACAGCCTGGATGGTCTCTGGGTAAGGTCTATCCCGCACAGAGCTGGGAGCTGAGGGGAGCAGAGCTGAGCAGAGCAGAGCCCAGAGTGGGCAGCGCGGACCAAGGAGACCAGGAGCTGGTTGGAGTGTGCCCTAGCACCCTGAATCAGTGAGCTGCAGCAGTTACCAGACCTCTCAACCCACAAAGAGCAAAGACAACAGAGAAGGTTAGTGGGAAAAGCTGCGGGGACAGGGAGTTTGAGGTTTGGCCACCCCCCCTGGGGCAGCGGAGGTGTGGCAGCTTTAGAACTACAGCTGCAGTTGCTTCTGGCTCCAGGCCCACCTGGTAGGAGGAATTAAGTGGCAGATCAGAGCAGGAGTGAAGAGCCTGCTGAAGATCTAAGCCCAGTCTGGGAAGGGGGTTCTTGGGGAAGGAGGAGT
>CM053627.1:31060088-31116825 GCA_028646595.1 Phalanger gymnotis
CCTGGGCTGGAGCCCTGCTTCCCTCTGCCACTTTGTGGGTTCTGCAGCTCTAGAATTGGTTCAGAGCCATTTTTTATACGTTTTTGGAGGGACTTGGTGGGGAGCTCACTCCAGTCACTGCTTCCCAGCCACCATCTTGGCTCCGCCCCTCTCACAAAGGTTTCATGAGTTGGATCCAGAACACTCCTGGATCTCTCCCTCTCTCTGGACTCATTTGGAACTTCGTGTTGTAATAGCTGTCACATTGTATTTAACTTTAGATGTGAGTATAGACTTTGTCTTGAGTCCTCCTCCCACACCCACCAAGATCATAAACACTTTGAATACAGGAACAGTGTATTCAACTTTGCAGGATCCTCTGGAGTTTCTATCATAGCCAGGTGTTCATATTAGGAGCAACAAAAGTTTGCTGAAGGGATGGATAAATGAGCCAAGACTTCCAACCATCTCCCATGGCTATGAGCATGGACCTATAAATGTGACTTTGCAATTCATAAAAAAGAGTTTGGGGTTTGATATCAGAGGACTCAGGTCCAAATTTTAGCTTTGTCACCTGTATGACCTTGAGTAATACCCTTAACCTCTCAGGGTCTAGGTTTCTACATCCATAAAATGAGGGGGTCTAAGTGATCCCAAAGTTTCCTTCTGGCTATAAGTCTATGATTACTAAAACAAAATCCAAACTATCCCCATAAACTGGGTTTTTTTCATGGTAATGGAATTGAAAACAATGGTTTATACCCCTTCTTATGCATGTGGAATTCCCATGAGATGAATGGAAGCAATACTTCCAGAAACAGAAGGAAGAAGTTCTTTAATGAAAATAGTAATGTTTCTTCACATGTCTTTATTAGTTAATGAAAACAGTAATATCATTCCACATGTCTTTATTGGTTTATACTTTTAAAAATTCTTTACCACCCACACATTAGAATCAATTCCATCAGAGGATGTATTAGATAGCGAGGTCACCTGTAGACAGTAATTCATTTATATACCTTATATGTACATATGGACATGGTGTTCGTACATTGTCTCTCCCATTACACTGTGAAATTGTAAGGGCAGAGATAGCATTGTTTGCCCTTATCTCCCCAATGTTTAGCAAAGTGTCTGACACATAGTAAATGCTTAATAAGTGTTTGTTGACTGTACTTGACTTGATAAGGCACATTTCCTTCTTCACCAAGGCCTGGAAAGGTTGAATAACCTTCCCATGATCCCAGGGCTATCCATAATAGAAACAATACATACAGCATATGATATATAACAGAAACGAGGCAATAACTCAAGTCTTCCGACTCTAGTCTAGAGTTCTTTTTATTAGACCACATTTGCCTCTCAAATATAATCTAGGAAGATCACATTAGATCATAGATCCAGGATCCTTTTTGGATTTGCACAAGAGGTGTGAAGACATCTCCAATGAACACCAGCTAAATTCAAAAGTGCTCCCATTTCCATGTAACAAAAAGCCAATACCGCTCACATTCCTAGAAGTTTGGTTCTATCCTGCACCACTTACCTGGTCTAGTCCAGGTTCCACCAGGAAGGTGGTAATGTTCTTGATACCAGGTGTTACAGTGCACAGCCAGCCAGCACCAGTTGCTATCACGTGTAAGATGTGTTCCCGGCTGTGGACATAGTGGTAGGCAATACTAAATGCACTGGCAACACCCTGCAGGGACAGAGATAAAATTGGCTCATTTTTAAGAGCAGAAAAATAATTAGCTATGTATTGGCTAGAATGATGCCATCTAAAAGCTGTGAGACCACTGCCAGACTTGGCAGAGTTGAGCTGGTCTGTTTTGTCCAGTCTCATAGTGATGGGGTACCGAACAAGGGTGTGGGGAGTTGCAGTGTAGACACTCCCTCAGCTGATGGAGAGAGTTATCTGGGATACCAAAGGTTTAGTGATTTACCCAGGGTCATAGCTGATATAAGTTACAAGCAGGACTTGAACCCAGACTTCCTGACTCCGAGGCTGGCTCTCTATCTCCTATGCCTTGCCCCTCAAATATAATATAACCTAAAGTGGTGATTATAAACACTACCTTATCAAAGACAAAAACTTTAAGAATAGAACAATGGAACAGAATAAATATGTCCCCAAGAGAATCCCATCATGCAGAAGTTTAGTGTGTGATAAACTTAGGTATATTAAACATTAGAGAAATGAATCCTTATTTAAAAAAAAGGAATTGAGAAGAGTGGATGTCAATATGATGAAAAATGAATTTAAGCCCTTCCCTCATGCCTGTCTGATCCCATACAGTTTTAGCCATTGCAATGGAAGACAAAGAGGGTGGAAATGTCAGGAATCCTTCAGGAGAAGGGACTTCAAAGGGAGGTGAAGGACAGGATCGACTAAGAGCCAGACAAAACTACGAGGGCCTCCATTGACCAGCTGAGTGCAGCAAATTAAGATAGCCCTCTTGTGGCTCAAAACTCTGCTGGTCACCTCTGGGGCTCTCAAACACATCCCTAGGGATGATGCAGGCAGAGTGTCAGAACCATCACCAGGTGATATTTGCAGCCTGGGCTGTTGCTAAATCAGATTCCCACTTTGGGTGAATTCTCCCCTTCTTCAAGGAGGTTATCAAATATAGACACCCAGAGAAAGGAGGTGAAAATACATCCCAATTCGCTCTTCCCTGTAACTGCCTCCCCACATGTCAGCACAGAGATGATGCCCATAGAAGGGGAAATTTGTACAATGCAGATGTACCCTTACTTACATGTGTTTCTTTGTACTTATTAAGTCGACCCTACCTAAATCTCTAATAATATGGCCGATAAGTGGTCATCCAGATTTTGCTTAAAGACTTCCAATGAGGGGAATCTCACTGCCACCTGAGGGAGACCATTCCACTTTTAAAAACTTCAATAGTTCTTACAAGTTTCCCCTTATGTGAAGCCCAATTTTGCTTCTTTGCACATTCCATTGATGGCTCCTACTTTTGCCCTCTGGGGCAAACATAACAAGCTTAATCCCATTCAATATGATACTTGGAAATAGTTATATTCCCCCTCTCCCAAGTCTTCACTTTTCCAAGTTAAGCCTCCTCCATTCCCTCAGCCAATCATCCTGGTATTAATTTGAGAACTTTCATCACCCTGGTCACCCTTTTCTAGACCTTCTTCTGCTTACCACTGTCCTTTCTAAAATGTGGCTCCCAAAGCCAAACATATTACTCCAAGTGTGTTCTGAGCAGGCTAGAGTATGGCAGAATCTTCCTCTTCCCTTGTCCTAATGTTATTCCTCTCCAAATGCAGCCAAAGATAGCTTCAGCTTTCTTGGCTACCTTATTACACCCTGATGACTAGTACTGAAATTTCAGACCATCAGAAATCTCCAGGTCTTTTTCAAACCAACTGCCGTCTAACCATGCCTCTTCAATCTTTAATTTAAATTTATTTTTTAACCCAAATGTAACATTTTACATTTATCCTCATTAAATTTCATCTGATCACTGATCCCCACTAACCTATCCAAATCTCTGTCTATACTATGGTCTCCAGTTCTTCCACAAGAGAAGAATAAGAAACTTTGCCAAATGCCTTGGTAAAATCTAGGAAAGCTAGACCTATAGCAGTCCCTTGAACTACCCATCTAATAATCCTGTCCAAAAGGGAAATAAGGTTAGTGTGGCACAATTTGTTCATGATGAAGTCACTGCTGGCTCTTTTTTATCACAGCTTCCTTTGTAAATGCTTGCCAACTATTTCTTGGATAATTTATCCAAGAATTTTGCCAAGAATCAAAGCCAAACTCATAGGCCTACAGTTTGCAGATTCCACAAGGCAGCTTTTTTTTAGTGGGACATTTGCTGTGCTCTAACATTGCACTAACTCCTCTTTCTTGTGAAAGGTGGTATAAGTATTATTATCTTCACTTAACAGGTAGGAAAATTGAAGTGCAAAGTAGTAAATGGCATACAATATCGTGTATGAAGTGTCAGAGCTGGGATTTGAACCCAGGTCTCCAAGTCTCCGACTCCAAATCCAGTGGTCTGTCCATTATATTACACCACCTCCCAAACTGTATATGATCATTTAGGGAAAAAAAGTTCAACTTCATTAAAAACTAAAAAAAAGCACATCCAAAGCAAATTTAAGTTATCTCACATCCATAAAACTGGAAAACTAGTTAAAAATCAATGTTGGCAATGCTTCAGGGAAACAAATATACATTGCTTGCAGAATTGCATATTGGTGTGATCTTTTGGGAAAGTATTTCAGTACTTTGAAATCAAGTCCAAAACTGATTACATGTTTCTACCCAAAATTCCTATTACTGGCAACATATCCTACAGATATATTTAACATGGGAAAAAACCTGTCTACACAAAAATATTTATGATTGTATTAATTACAAAATTTAAAATGGAAATTACCTGAAATTCCAATGGTTTAGTGATGGTGGTACATTAATGTAATTAAATATGGTAAAGCCATTAAGATCACAAACATGAGGAATACAAAGAAAAATTTAAAGATAGACCCAAAAACGAAGGATGTGAAAGCAGAATCAGAATTTACGCAAAGTAATTATGACCATATAAAAAGTATCCAGTGCATATTATGCACATTATGTATTATATCACATGTGCAATGTTATATATATATACATTTATATATACATTTATATGCATATGTATGTAAATGGACAATTGAGAGCAAAATGGGGACCAAAAAAGAACATTCAATAAGCTATGCATATAATAAGTATGTATATAGTTTTTGTCTGGACCTGTAATTTCGTAAGTTCAGGAAATTCCAAATGTGAAAATTCCCTAAGCTGCTGCTAAACCATCAATCAAAACTAACAACTAGCTGTGACTTATAGTTATTTGAGGTACTAAGAGGTTAAGTGACTTGTCCAGGACCACGCAGTTAGTATGTGTCAGAGGCAGGACTGGAATCGAGATCCTCCTGAATCCAAGGCCAGGTCTATGTCTTGTATGTCGAGCTGCCTCTCCTATTAGACAGTGTATCAACCAACATCATCAGATCAACATCCACAGAATGTCTTTGATGTCACTGGTGTCAGATCAAACCGGTACTAAAATGGACACTACTTGAGATTTGCTATTGAATTATTTGAAATCCCAAAATCTCTTCTGTATTTTTTTTCTGATGTCTTTCCCTATTAGCCAGCTTTGAAGGAAGTAGAGTGATGTCATGGAAAAATCTTGGATTAGGAGCAAGGAAGCCTGGATTATAGATAGATAGATAGATAGATAGATAGATAGATAGATAGATAGATAGATAGATGGATGGATGGATGGATGGATGGATGGATGGATGGATGGATGGATGTGTGGGTGGGTACGTGGATGGATGGATGAAAGGATGGATGGATAGACAGATAGATAGATAGATAGATAGATAGATAGATAGATAGATAGATAGATAGATAGATAGATAGATAGATGATACATGGATGGATAGGATAGAGATATTGGTCCGCCATAATCTAGCTGTATAAGCTTGGACAATTTGCTTCCCTTATCCTCAGTACCAGGAAGGTGTTGGACTAGATAGCTTCTAAATTTCCTTCTAGGAATAGTGGAAAAAGGACTAGACTTGGCATCCCGTCTCTGACTGAAGATGAGTCACTTAATCTCTCTAGCCCTCTCATTTCCTCACCCTCCATAATGCGGATAAAACAGCACTAACTTCACAGGGTTGTTATATGGGTCAAATGAGATAACGTATATACGGCTCTATATGTATGATTTTATTAAAGTGTCATTTATTACAAATAATTTTGATTATATTTTCATGTTGGGTTTTGTGTAAAATTCAGAATGACTTTTTAAAAAACTAAAAATAAGAAAACAAATAATTAACCTGATACTTTTAACCCATTCACTAATGCGCAAAAGCATTGGGCACATCTTTGCTAAAAGCAATTAAACTGAAAAAAGAATAGCAAAGGGCTAGCTATGCCCCCTGCTGGTCATTCTTTGGAATTGCACCTGAAGGATGGCTCTTACCCTTTCCAGGTCTGTCTCAAGTGTCAAACTACCTCTGGCTTTGTTTTCTTCTATCTTTTTTGGTTTGTTTTGTTTAAATAGTTATGCTTGATCTACAGACAGCAGAGGTTCTACTCATCTCTGTCTTCCTCACATTTCCTTGAAGAACCAAACCTCTCTGGTGTTTGCATGCATCAGTTTCAATCTTGGGGACTTCTCAACAATTCTTCTTCCTTGGTTTATTCCCCAGACTAGAATTTTGCCTGGGAACATTGGAATTTGGCTTGTATCTAGTTCATTACCAAAAAATTGCACTTCTAATGCAATTGCTCAGACTACCAAAACATCAGATATAGGAGAGGTTTTATTTAATCAAACAACAAAAATTGCTATGGACACATGAATGAGTTCATAAAAACTCAAACCAACTCTTTTTCCTTTTCTGGTGAGGTTAATGAGGTTCCACTTCAAAGGTATCTAAACAGAGCTCCAGAAGTATTGTAAGCCTCACCCTGAGGGAGAGGTTAACTGCAAAGGGACAGCATTGACTGTCAGTAGAATCAAACAACTCTCCCTTTGAGTTCTGTCTTCCCCAAGGACCTTGATAGACCTCCAAACTAATACTACCACAATGGAGTTGAGGCTTCTCTGCAAGGCAGAAACACTTGTGATTGCTAGAGATTCCACTCCCTTCCCTGGATCTGCATAGTCCACATAACTCACAGTACTAGTGAAAGCCTTTCTCCTGCTATCCCATGTTGCTCCTCTGCTTCAGTTACATCTTGGCCTGGGAACTCCACTACTTGGTCTAGATTTTGTAAAAAAGAACTCCCCACTTAGTTCTTACCCTCCCCCACTTTGCCCCTCTCTATGAACCCCAGGTCACTCAGACTCCTTTCAAGGTAACCAGGAGACAGAAATAACTATCAGTGGGGCACCTTCTCCCTTTGCCTTTCCCTTTTCTTTCCCTTGTTGAGCCTAAGGCCACCCTTCCCCCTTGAACCCCCTCACCCCTTTGCTGACTCCTGGGCTGCCCAAATGTTGATGGAATTTCTGGCAGAAAGAACAACATGGCTGCTCTCACCACTTGTATGAGCCGGGAGTTGCCAACTACAGTATTTCCAGTGAGATGGAAGACAGCTAGCCCTTCCTATCTGCCCTGCCCCTGTCCTAAGGTCTTCTGAGCCTTACTACCTGATCTGCCGCTACACCCTCCAGAGCCCCAGGCACTGCCATCTGACCTGCTGATGCACCTTAAGAGGTCTGTTCCTTGCCACTGGCCCCATCATTGCACCCTTAGGAATTCTGGGCTTTCATGCACCTTACAGCTGAACTCATTTATGAGCATTGTCTCTTCCAGTTAGAGTGTGAAATTCTTGAGAGCAGAAACTATTCTGCTTTTTCTATTTGTACCTTAGCTCTTAGCACAGCATTAAGCCCTTAATAAATGCTTTTCATTCATTCATGTATGCATGCATTAATTCATTCATCATCTTCATCTACAAACAGTTTCTAGATCCACATGGTTCTTTGGATAGGTTATGTGCCTACAGAAACTTCTCTCCAGTTAACCAAACCTATGCATATCCAACTGGTGCCTTTCTAACATTCGATGACCCTATTTGTCCCCTGTGCCTCTGCTCCCCCTTTTAAAGGGATAGTCCAAGGGTGTAGCACAAGTGTATAAACTGGCTGCATATAATCAGTCATCCTTAATGTGACATCAATGGAACGACCTAGGACAAAGCAAAAAAATTATGCCTTGTCGAGGAGCCATCTCTGTTCTTGATCAAAGCCTTCGATGACCATTTCACTTGACAGAGGGAGCCTTTGTGAATGCCAGAGCAAAGGAGGTGATGAGGACCTAGGACAATACCTGGGGGCGCTTACTATGTTATGGAAACCCGCTGTGCTATTAGATAAAGATGCCATCATCCACTTAACCAGTCTCTGATCATTAGGCAGAGAGGTTGCCTACAGATGTTTGCACTTACACGTAAAGCAGTTACAAGCACCTTTGCCTTTTTATGATACTTTGGGACAAAGCCTTACAATGGAATCATTGTTCACCTGTGCTCATTGGATATTGCTACGCTGCACTTCAAAACCTGTGGACAAATCTCTGGTCCTACCAACAGCGTAGTAAACACCGATGCATTCCTTATTGCATGAGCTCACTTAATATTTAAACCAGTTCTGTCATTTTGTTTTTAGTTACCTTTTTGTGAAATTTATTGTGTTTTGACAATATTAAAATTATCCATTGTTATTGGTCCTCTAGTGATCTCTTCTTGCAAGGGTATGAGGTTGTTTGTTAATGAATTTTATTGCAGGATTATTAGGTATAAATATATTTTAAATTTGTATTCTCTCACTTTATAAAGAACCATTGGGGCGTTAGGAAATCCTCTAGTTTATCTCTCTTTTGAATTGAACTTTGTCCAATATGGCAGCTTTTCTTCTTGGTGTTTCTATTTGTTGTTTTTAGAAAGCGTATGGGGAGCCCGGCTCCCTTTGGATTTCTCACTCTGCCATCTTGACTGGGAAAGCCACTGTCTTTGATGCCAATATCGGCACCCTTTTTTGGCAGTCTGATTTGAAAATCCCAATACTTGGAAATTCTGGGAGGTAAATTGGACATTTCCAGTTGGACGGCTTGGAGATGTCTTACATGTTCAACACAACATGTTCAAAACAGAACTCATTATATTTTCCCCCAGACCTACCCCTCTTCCTAGTATGTCTATTGCTGTTGTGGGCATCATGATATTTCTAGTCACCAGTGGTGACTTCCCCTTTAGGAAACTGGAAAGGTCAATGGTAATGCCCACCCTGGGGTGTACTGCACAATACTTGAGTATACATGGCTCACATTGTATGTATGCCCATCATGCTGGTCATCCAGGTTCACCACCTTGGAGTCATCTTGCCTCTTCACTTTCCCCACATGTGCCATCGGTTGCCAGGTCTTGATTTTATCCCCACAAAATCTCTTGCATCCAATCCTTTCTCTCCACTTATAGGCTCTCCTCTCTAATTCAAGCCTTCATCATCTCTCCTCTCCTCTGAAATACTGCGATAGCTTCCTAACTGATCTCTCTACTCAAGTTGATCTTCTCGACAATCCATCCTCCTCTAGCTACTGAAGTGATGTTTCTGACCATGTCACTCTCTGGCTCAAGAAGCTCCTGTGACTCCCTATTGCCCCAAGGATTAAATAGAAATGACTTTATTTGAAATCTGAAGCCCTTCGCAATCTGGATCCAGCCTGCCTTTCTAGATTTATTCCATATTCTTCTTGATACACTCTATGGTCCAGTCAAACAGCCTTACCTACTGTCCCTTACACCCAGCATTCCATCTTGGATTCTGTGCCTTCACATCTGATGTCAACCATGACTGGGATGTGGGTCCTCCTGACCTTTGCTTCTTGGACTCCCTAGCATCCTTCAGAGCTCCATTCCAGTACTACTGCCTGCCTGAGGCCCTCCCTCATCCCCCTCAGAGGCTCATGCTTCCCCTGACACACAAAAAATTATCTTACATTTAATTAATATGTATTTAGCAATACTTATATGTGCATATATTGTTTCCTCTGAGAGAATACAAGCTCTTAATTGAGGGCAGAGATTGTTTTGTTTCTCTCTTTGTATCACCAGGGTGTAGTACAGTGTTTGGCATACAGTCGTCATTTAATCAATGCTTGTTGATTGATTCATTCCCCTTTGCATCTTCTTTTCTCTAAAATTATAAAACTGAACACAAGGGTTAGACTATTGTTTTGCGCAGCTGGAATTCATATTTAACCCATCTTCGGGATGGAAAGGATTTCTGATTACTTAGCTGAAAAAAAAACCACAAAGTAAATTCTTCCTGCAGCAAATTTCTATTTCAGCAAGTCCATGTTCTGAAAATTCAATTTCTATTGTGTAACATAAATTGCTCCCTTCCCTCTCTTCCCCCAACTAAAACTAAATAAGTCCTTTATTGGCTATTTCCTTAAAAATTAAGAAATGAATGGTCAGCTTGGACACAAATTCCTCCCATTTACACAGGTGAGACACCTTAAGTCACGAATGAAAAACATATTCAGGCAATAGAACAAAGGCTGGATGCCTTGCTACCAACATGAACATCAGTTCCACCCTGAAAATTCCTTAGATCTCCCTTGATGTGTTCCAGCCTTCTGCCATTAGAATATAACCTCTTGGAGGGCAGAGATTCTCTCGCTGGTATTTGTACCCACAGTGCATAGCACAGCGCCTGTTATATAAATAAGCACTTAGTATGTCTAAAACTCATTATCTTTCCTGCAGTCTATCTATCTCTGTCTTTCTTTTTCTTTCTATTCCTTCCAAGGTAGAGAGCATTCACACCATCATTTCAATGTTTCTGCTACCTACCTGATAGAAGCTGATCTCATGAGTTGTGAAGATGCTCTTTCTGGAGGTATCCCGTAGGGTGTCTACTCCCAAGACCCCAAAGGCTCTCTTATGAGCATCCTCGAGAGGGATAGCCAGGAATGACCCTTTGTGATCCTTTTCTTGACGGGAAGTGTTCCAGAAGTGGATATTTCCATGCTTCTCAACTTGTGGTACATGGATTGGCTGTCCCTGGTCCACCACTGTAAAACTGAAGGGCAGAAAAGATGATGACCGCCAAGGGGAAAGGAGGCTTTTAAAAGGAGCTAAAAAAGAAATCGAAGGCAGCTAGGTGGTGCAGTGAGTAGAGCACTGGCTCTGGAGTCAGGAGGACCTGAGCTCAAATCTGCCTTCAGTCACTTGACACTTACTAGCTGTGTGACCCTGGGCAAGTCACTTAACCCTGACTGCCTCGCCAAAAATAAGTAAATAAAAAGAAATCAGTTTCAGTGGTAGAAATCTTCCATTTCCAGTATATAAATATATATTTGACATTAGAGAAGGAAATTAAAGAATGATAAGTCTAGAGATCCTAACTTAAAAAAACAAAGAAACCAGACCAGTGATTTCACTGTGGGGGTGGGAAACCTGCAGCCTCGAGGCCACATGTGGCCTCTAGGTCCTCAAGTGTGGCCCTTTGACTGAAAATCCAAACTTCACAGAACAAATGGCTGTAGGGGATTCTGAGAACTAATTGTTAAATTTTCAGTGTGAGCATTTACACCTCAGAAATTTGCAAATGCCACCGATCAGGGTTTGATTTCTTATTTTGCTGATTAGACTTAAGAAAGTGATGGGGAAAATGTTATTAATGCAGATTAAACTGGCCTGTGGAAGAGCCAGCCGTTAAAACATTTACTAGCACACCCCTGGCTTGAATCCAGGTCTTCTGGACTGCAAGGCCAGATTTCCTCAATGGAGGAAAAGCACTTGAAGAAGATGAGTACAGAATAACTAGCTTCCAAGGTAGATCTGCTAGGATAATTGACTTGCCAACACACTGCACGGTGCCTCTTTTGAGACTCACTTTCCAAAGGAGAAAGCTAGAAATCTTGGAAGCCATCTCCTAAGGAGATAGAAACTCTTCCCAAGATAGGCCATTGCATAGTGGTCTAGGAGTAGCCATGTCCTTGGTGAAGGAGAATGCTTCACATGAGATTTATGTGGCTCTTCTCTCCTAGACTACTCCAAGGGCCTCAAAGCTACTTCCTTTAGGAAGGAGAACTATGGAAACACACAGGGTGAGGAGATGACCCTCTGGGCGTCCTTACCTGATTCCCGGCATGTCCTGGTAAAGCACTTGCTTGAGGACAAACGGAGCATCTTCTATGGTGCAAGCCACAATCCTCAGGAGGACTTTTCCTCTCTTTGGCATGGTTTTGTTCTCTTCCAAGAGGGAAATGTGGGCACTAATCTTCTTGTTGTTGCCGTGGATTTCAGCATCCTAGAAGCAGAGGGATGCCCTATACTAGCTCCTGACCTGCCCCATGGGGTGATGTCTCCCCTCTTTATTTTTTTGTCAGTGAGTTAGCTCTGCTGATTATGTCTCTAAAATCTGATGATGAATAAGAGATATGGTACCATTAAGGGGCAGTGAAGGCTTAACTTCAAAGTTTTGTTACCGAAACTTTCCATGTAGAGAGGTAGATGTCAACCTCCCTTAGGGTCATAGATTTAGACCTAGATGGACTTCAAAGATCATTTAATCCAGCCCCTTCATTTTTTAGGTCTTGAACCTGAAACCCAGAAAGATTTTATCTTTGTATGCTTTGATTTCTATATTAGAATGAGAGGATGAATCTAGGGGTCACAGACTCATATACCAAATTTTAGTTATTAAAAACAAAAAACTGAAAAGCTCTTAAGGCTTTGGCCAGGATTAAATGATTTTGCACTCCAATGTTAAAATCAGTGTCAGAAATCATGAATATTTTTGACTTGATCAAAAATAGAAGGACCCCAGGTATGGGATAAAATCTCCATTATTGCTTTGATTTACTGACTTTTCATGACTATGAATGATTGGATAGAAAATATAAAAAGCTTGAGAGAAAATAAACATCGATCTATATATTTAAGCAGTATGAATTTGAAGATCATATAATCTTGGTAATTTTAAAAATGTTATTTTCATAACTGAAATATTTTCTCTGAGGCTTTGGATTTGACACTGCACTTAAATCTTATAAAGTTTGGCATGTGCCAAAGGAAGGACATATTTGTTCCTTTCCAAAGTACAGTCATAATTAGTAAATGTGGCTCAAAGAGAATCAAGTTCAAAGAATAGAGATATATTCCAGTTAGGTCCTCCAAATGTCATATGTCATATACCTTGCTTTTCTTAATTTCAAAGAATTTTAAATACATTATCTCTTGACTAATATCAAACATTGGATTTATTTCTGCAAATCTTGATTAACTTTCAGTTGATAATGATACATTTTAAAGGTTTTGTCAGAGTCTTAAAACTTAAGAGGCAAAACAAAGAGATGCCAAATATTTACAAAAATGGAATGTTTGTAATGTGAGGACTGGGGATTTAATCTTATCACTTGAAATTCATAAGTCCTATTTTATGTTATTTCTTTAAATATTTTTAAATCTCTCTGAAAATTAAAAAGCTACATTTGAAACTATCATTTGCTATTTTTATTTAATAAAACCTGGTACTTAGACTAAAGCAAACTTCATCCAGGAAAGTAAATATTTTACAACTGCCTCAACTTTTAATTATTGGTTCACATATACTGTTGCTTAGATTTTCTAGTATCAAATATGACTATAGTATCCTGACTTCATAGACAAGTGTCTGTGGCAGCCAGCCCTGGAACATTCCAACGCAAAATGTTTCAGGCTTTTGTGTGGGGGGGTGGACATTCTTTTTACATTCTACTCTATGAGGTTATTGCACGTTGTGCTTATATCTACACAGTTTGAGTCTCATGACTACCCTCATGTTATGGAATTGATTTACACTGAACACATTATAAATACGAAATAATAAAGGAAAATTTAAATAAAAGAAACGGTGGATTCAAAAAGAAAAGAATTCAAGTTGACATAGAGCAGGGAGTGTTTTTGCTTTTTCTGTATTACCAGTACTTAATTCTTCAGTACTCTGCATGGTATTTAATAAATGTTTGATTGATTAATTGACTATCAGTTCATAGATAAAGCTTGAAGGGCCCTCCAGAGCCATCTTGTCTAAATCCTTCATTTTACAGGTGAAAAAGCTGTGGCCCAGAGACGTTAAATGATTTCCCCGAGATCATCCCGTAGCGAGTATTAGAGGTGAGATTGGACCCCATAGCCCGTGTCCTTGAGTTGCCTAAGGGTACTGTGAAGTTAAGTGATTGGCCCTTTGTCATATAAGTTGGTATGTATCAAAAGCAGGCAAAAACTCGAGTCTTCCTGACTCCAAGGATGCCCCTTTATCCAAGGATGATGGCTGCTATGCAAGCTGCCCCTTTAGCTGAAGGCGACAGAGTTGTACGACCAGATGGCCACTAGGTGGCGCCATAGTGCACAGAAGGCTGGGAACTGGAGTCAGGAAGACCCAAGTTCAAATATGACCCCTCCTACTGTTGTTGTGGGGATTGAACGAGATGATATTTGTAAAACTCTTAGCAGAGTGTCTGGCATAAAGTAGGTACTTAATAAATGCTTTTCTCCTTTACCTCCCCGCTGCCTTCTTGGTCAAGATGCAGTTTTGCCAACTAAATGCCAACTTAATAATTTTACTAAGTGATGAAAGACCCAAACCTTGAAAAATGTCTTTTAAGCCCTCGATACGAGGTTTAAAATGGGGCTCCTGCCTCCCGTGCACAGCGACTTATCCAAGGTCACTGTCCGAGTCTGCCGGTGTCCCATCCATTCCCCTCGCGCTCTCTACTTTCCCCCCCCCCCCACCTGACATCTCTTCGGTATGGTTCCCCATCCCTTAGGTCACCAAGGACACGAAGGGGCACAACATACATATCTCAGCAGCTGCTGAGGGTTTCTCTGTAGCTTCCCGGCGACTGCTGCTTCACAGCGGAGGGGAGCCCCCGACTACAGTGGGCATCTCCTTCCCTGGAACACGTACCTCAGTCAGGGCTTTGAAGACCGCGGTGTAGACGGGCTCCAGGCAGACCCCGCCGGTTTCGGCCGCTCGCTGGATCCGCCGCAGCCACTTTCGCCGGGCCATGCTCCGGAGCTGCTCCGCGTGGGTCCGCCTCAAGCTCATCATCAGAAATTCCACCAGGTTGTCGAAGACTTCGCTCTCGTTCCCAGTGAGCTCGGCCGCCACCAGCTCGATGTAGTTCCCGAACTGCTGGCCGTTTAACCTCACTTCTTTGCCAGGGTGGGGCCTTGGTAGCTTTATGTACAGTTTCGCTGCAGAGTGAGAGAGCCAGGACAAGAACGAAACGAGAGCTCATTCACCGGGGGATGCTGTCTTCCCCCATCGGCCGTTCTGCGGGAGCTTAGGGAATGAAGTATTTGTAGGAGAGATCACAGCATCACAAAGTCAGAGGACAGAGGATCCGTCGGGGCCAGCTGCCTCATTTCAGAGGAGTGGAAACCGAGACTCAGAGAGCTTGCGTGACTCAAGGTCACACAAGTAGTAAATGACAGAGGGAGGATTTGAACCGAAGTCTTCCCAATCCAAATACCATACTGCCTCTCCCAGGGTTTAGAGGCTTGAGAGACTTGTTTTTGTTCCACCTCAAAAATCAGGTTTATCAAGCACGTATTAGAGCCCAATTTGGCATTTTCAGGGACATTCTCAGGTCAGTTAACTGACCTCAACAGCTACTTAAAGTTTCCAGGTCGCTCTCCTGACTTCACCATCTCTATAATCATTTGGTTACAATTTGGCTGGGGCCTGTGATTTCACTGCTGGAGGGAAGGAACTTCCAGTGAGGGAGTGTCTCCTACCAATGCGCGGTGACATTGGGGCTGTACTATGATAATATTAATATTAATATCAATAATGAGAAGGAAGAGGAGGAAGAGGAGGAGAAAAAGCTGAAGAGGAGAAGGAGGAGAAGATAAAAAAAGAAGATGAGGAAGAGGAGGAGGAGAAGGTGAAAAGATGAAGATGAGGAAGAGGAGGAGATGAAAAAGATGAAAAGGAGGAAGAGGAGATGAGAAAGATGAAGAGGAGGAAGATGAGAAAAAGATGAAGAGGACAAGGAGGAGGAAAAGATAAAAAAGGAAGAGGAGAAACAGGAGGAGTGTGTCGGTAAGTAAAATGGGCTCTTAGCACTTAGTTGGCTTTTGTTTCCTTTGAGTAATTCAGTGTATTTCATTGAGCCTTACTAGGTGCTAAGCCCCAGGCCCAAACCCCTATTAGGTGTAAAACCTATCTGGGTGTGACTTGGTAACCAAGGTTGGGCCCCATGTGGGGCTTACTAAGGGAGGGCCTAGTTTACACATGGGTTTGAGTGATAGGTTTGGGATAGCAGAGGCTCTTGGCTTCTTTGTGATGATTTTAGGTCACGTGGGTGAGTCGCATGTGTGACTCACCCCGACCCTGAAAACGATATAAAACCAGGGGTTGGCTTTCTCATTTTGGGAGCTCTTACCCACAGCCATGGTGGTGTGAGTGACTCTGGGCCAGCCCTTGTTCTGAGCTCCCAGGCTGAACCTAGATGTCTGTCTGTTGATATTTGTAATTTGTTTGTATTTTGCTCTGAAGTTCAGGGTGCTGGTCTCTTCCCCTGAACTAAGTGAATGGTATTCGTATGCTGAATTAAAGTAAACTTGTCAACCCCTTAACGTTGCTTTCCTTAGTTAAGCAGATCAAAAGAACCTGGGCTTTGGCAGTGTGCTGGTAGAGTGCTTGTTGTTGGGCTTGTGTTGGTCTTTTACCCCCGCAACAGCTGCTAGCCAGACTGTTGAAACAAGGAGAAAAAGATGAAGAGGAGGAAGAGGAGGAGATGAAAAAGAGGAAGAGGAGGAGGGGGAGAATATTAAAAAAAAAGAAGAGGAGGAAGAAGAGAAGGAGAAGGTGAAAGATGAAGAGGAGAAAGAGGAGGAGATGAAAAAGATGAAGAGAAGGAAGAGGAGGAGAAGGTAAAAAGATGAAGATGAGGAAGAAGAGATGAAAAAAATGAAGAGGAGGAAGAGGAGGAGAAAAAGATGAAGAGGAGAAGGAGAAGAAGATAAAAAAGGAAAAGAAGGAACAGGAGGAGGAGAAGGTGAAAGAGATGAAGAGGAGGAGATGAAAAAGATGAAGAGGAGGAGACGAAAAAGATGAAGAGGAGGAAGAGAAGGTGAAAGAGATGAAGAGGAGGAAGAGGAGGAGAAAAAGATGAAGAGGAGGAGGGGGAAAAGATAAAAGAGGAAGAGGAGGAGAAGAAGGTGAAAGATGAAGAGGAGGAGATGAAAAAGATGAAGAGAAGGAAGAGGGGGAGAAAAAGATGAAGAGGAGAAAGAGGGGGAGAAGATAAAAAAGGAAGATGAGGAAGAGGAGGAGGAGAAGGTAAAAAGATGAAGAGGAGGAAGAAGAGGAGATGGAAAAGATGAAGAGGAGGAAGAGGAGGAGAAAAAGATGAAGAGAGGAAGGAGGAGGAAAAGATAAAAAAGGAAGAGGAGAAAGAGGAAGAGGAGGCGAAAAAGATGAAGATGAGGAAGAGGAGGAGGAGGAGATGAAAAAGAGGAAGAGGAGGAGGGGGAGAAGGTGAAAAGATGAAGAGGAGGAAGAGGAGAAGATGAAAAGGAGGAAGAGATGAAAAAGATGATGGGGAGGAAGAGGAAGAGAAGGAGGAACAGGAGAAGAAGAAGAAGACGCAAAATTTATATAGTGTCTACTGCATGCCAGTCACTGTGCTAAGCACTTTAAAATTATCATCTTATTTGATCATCACAACAACTCTGTCAGGTAGATGCCATTATTATCCCCATATTTACACATGAGGAAACTGAGGCAGACAGTGGTTAAGGGACTTGCCCAGGGTCACACAGCTAGCGAGTGTCTGAAGCTGGATTTGAGTTCATGTCTTCCTGACTCCAGGCCCAACGTTCTGTCTACTGCGCCACCTCCCTCCCTACTACTACATTGTAACAGTGACATGAAATCAAATAATATTACAATACGAGTCAAAGAGGACACTAGAAGCGCGGCCAGCTCCCTGAGATGACCCCAGTATTCTATCAGTCACTCAATCGTGAGACCCCAGGATCACACTTTTTGATCCTTCTTTTATAATGTCGCCATAACATTGCGGCCGCCATTGTTAATCTGGGTTCTCATCACTATGCGCTGTAGATGCTGCTGCCATCTTTTCCACGTATGGACCTTCTTGGGACAATCTCCTCACCTAAAGCCCCCTCTCCTCTTGGCTTTGCCTGGCCAAGTTCTACCTAGCCTTCGAGGCACTCCGGTGGTTTCTACAGTGGATAGAATGTTGGACTTGGAGTCAGGAAGACCCAAGTTTAAATCTTGCCTCAGACACATCAGCTGTGTAACCCTGAGCAAATCACTTATTTTTTCTGTGCCTTGGTTTCTCCATCTGTATAAAATATAGAGTTGGACTCAATGGCCTCCAACGTCCCTTTCGGCTCTAATATTTAGAGCTAATATTTCCTAGAGACCAGCTTAAATCTCACCTTCTCCATGAAGTCCTCCTAGATTGGCCTAACCTATAGTGGTTTGGGCAACTGAACTCCTTGCTTGCATCACTCACTGGGCGCTTATCAATCCATAAGTGTATGACATACGCCAGGCACTGCGCTAGATTCTAGGCTACAACAACAGAAATGAAACAGTCCCTGCCCTTAAGAAATGTATACTTTAACAAGATTGTATTATACTGTCAATTATCTTTTTGTATGGCTAGCATTTTTACAGGGCCTTATGGCTTGCAAAGAGCTTTCTGCAGATGATCTCATTTGATCCTCAAAATAAGCCTGTGAGACAGGTGTTATTGTTATTCCCCATTTTTACAGGTGAGAAAACTCAGATTAAATGCAGGAATCGAACTCGGGTCTTCCCGACTCTAAGTCTAAAACTTTATCTATTGTGCTGCCTAGCTGCCTACAGAGCTGGTCTTCCCATCTGTATATTAGGGTATTGGAGGGAAGGTATTCTGTTTCATACTCCTCTGTAAACCCCGTAACATCTAACACAGTGTTTTGTATGTAGGACCAGAGATCTGGGGCTAGGCTAGTGTCAGAGGTGGAATCGGGACCCAGATCCTCTGACCCCAGAAATGGTGCACTGTCTTGGAGGCAAAGCCAGCTGAGTGCACGCTTGGACACTTCCTACCCAATTGGGAAGCAAGTATACACACCTGAGGACTGACTCTGTCTTCTCTGGCCAGGGTCCCTAAATTTCCAAGTGTTGTCTTCCTCCTAGGTAATGCATTTTTTTTATCAGCTGTCTCCTTAGTCTGGAGGACCTGAGGTCTCTTCTGGCAGAGAAAAGATTCTCCCAGGTGACTTAACAGATCTTTGGAACTCTGGTGGTATGAGTAAAAC
The DNA here is from genome assembly GCA_028646595.1 of Phalanger gymnotis. Classification (NCBI taxonomy): domain Eukaryota; kingdom Metazoa; phylum Chordata; class Mammalia; order Diprotodontia; family Phalangeridae; genus Phalanger; species Phalanger gymnotis. Next base: position 31,078,954 of record CM053627.1, read on the forward strand.
TGGGGCATTTTGGTGGTACCTCTTACACAGGGGTAGCTGAAGGCCTTTGGCTGTTCTCTGCTTATTTCAGGGCCAAAAGAAGAGTTTCATCCAAGCTCAGAAAATACGTAATTCCACTGCATGGATAATAGTGTTCCTGGTGTTAAGAAGGAAGCCCCCCTTGGAATCTGTGGCAAGGGATGGGGGCCCAGGTCATGCTGCAGCGAAGCTTTTAATCAGGAATAAGGTGGAATGGGAGGAATGGGAAAGATTGCTAGCTAGCCAGCACTCAATGAACCAATCTACAAATGCTTACTGAGAACCCACCAGGGTACGAGGGGATTTGGAATCAAAGGACCTAGGTTTGTATCCTGGCTCGGCTTCTTCTCACACGTATGGCCTTAACCTCTCTGGGTCTCAGTTTCCTCATCTGTAAAGTAAGAGAGTTGGAATTGATGGTTTCTGAGGTCCCTTTCAGCTCTAGACAAATGAAACTCAAGATCAACTCCATGTCATAAGGCAGCAACAGAAAAAGGACTAGAGTGGATGGACTGCATTTCAGGGGAGTCAAATATCCCATAGGAATGGAGAGGAAAATGGAAGTAGCATGAATGGGACTATGTCTGCTAAAGAGAACTCTGTGAACAGACTGGAGAAATCTGGTGATGTTAGATACGGAGAGTCTGCTGGGAAATTCTGGGAGGAAAAGTCACTTCTTCCATCACACTTGAGCTATGCTTGAGATGTTCCCCAGGTCACATGGGCTGCCTTCATCTGCTCTTTCATTTCTATTTGCTTATGGTTCAGTCGTTATAGTCGACAGAGGTGAACAAAGGGATGAAGAGTGGACACCTCTCCCCTTCCTGCAGAGTGCCAGGGGCACTGCTGGGGCAGTGCTGGGACTTCCTAATCCCTTCATAGTGCCATAGGATGAGAGGTCTAAAGCCAGAAGGGACCTCAGGAGTGATCTCATTTTACAGATGAGGAAACTGAGGCTTAGAGAGCTGCAGTGATTTTTCTCAAGGTGCTTGATGTCTCAGCGCTGATGCTAACCAAGTTTCAATTCTCCTTTCTCTGGGCGTGGAGGAAGACTTTTTATTTAAATTGGGAGATGCCAGAACTAGCAGATCAGCTGTGACTTCGGGGATTAATCATTCTTTTAAAATGTGCCCTTTTGAGAAATTTAATCTGCCCAGCCCAAAACTTCTCTCTTACTGAAGCCAATCAATTTTCACTGTCTACTTCCCAACCTGAGGAGCCACCATCACAGGGCCACAAGAGAGCGCTCTTGTACAAGGTAATTGGTCCATTCAGAGCTGGAAAGAGATTGTGTGTGTGTCTGTGTGTGTGTGTGTGTGTGTGTGTGTGAGAGAGAGAGAGAGAGAGAGAGAGAGAGAGAGAGAGAGAGAGAGAGAGAGAGACATAGAGAAGGCAAGAGGAAGAGATGGAGACAGAAGGAGAAACAGAGAGACAGAGATAGAGAGAAAGAGACAGAGACAGACAGAGAAAGAGAGACGGAGAAGGAGAGAGGAAGAAAGTGGAGGGAGGAAGGGATAGAGAGAGAGACAGAGAGACAGACACAAGGAAAGAGAGACAGAGAAAAACAGAGACAGAGAGAGAAGAGAAAAAGGAGAGACAGAGAAGGAGAAAGAAAGAGACAGAAGGAAGAGAGAGAGAGGAGAAAGAAAAGAGAGACAGAAGGAGAGAGAAAGAGAGGGAAGGGAGAGAAAAAGAGACAGAGACAGAGAAAGACAAGAGAGAGACAGAAAGACAGAGAGGGAGAAAGAAGAGAAAAAGGAGAGAGACACAGAGACAGAGACAGCATAATGGTTTGCAAAGCTCTTCACATGTTAACTCATTTACTCCTCATCACAACCCTGGGGAGTAGGGGCATCATCCCCATTTTCCATATGAGGAAACTGGAAACTAATTGGGCCCCCACTAAGTTCAGGCTCAAATCCCACCTTGTACAGGAAGCTTTTCCCAACCCCTCTCAGTTCCAGACTTTCCTCTGTTCATCGTTTCCTGTTTCTCTGGTAACTAGCTCATTTGCACACATTTGTTTGCCTGTCATTTCCTCTGTTAGACTGAGCTCCTTGAGTCTAACTCTCGGACTGTCCTTTGCCTCTTTTGGTATCGTCAGTGGTTAGTACAGTGACTGGCATACAGTAGGTGCTTAATACATGTTTATTGACCGAGGAACAGCTGCAATGAATGGAATGTCATGGAGTATTATTGCACCACAAGAAATAACAAATGGGAAGATTTCAGAGAAACAAAGGATCATGGATCCACAGATGGAAGGGACCTTTGAGATCATCTACTCCAATGTCCTTCTGATTTTCCAGGTGAGGAAATTGAGGCCAAGAGGGAGGATGAAGTAGAAGAGCCGGGATTCCAAAGCAGGCCCTTGGCTCCAGGGTGAGTATCCTTTTCACTCCTCTGCCTTTCAGGAAAATGTTTGACTGTTCTGATATAGATTAAAGCTAGCAGAATTCAAAGTATCAGTAGAATCAATGACTTTACAATTAGAAATTGTATAAATATATTCTATATTATATTATAGAAATATGATTTTAGAATGCAGACAAAAACTGCACTTAAAAAGTTACTGAGTTTGGATGAATAGAATGTAATCTTCTTGAGGGCAGGCACTATTTAATTTCTGTATTTGAATCCCCAGCACTTGGAACAGTCCCTGGCACATAAAAGGTACTTAATAAGCACTTGCTGATGAATTGAATGCTCAAATGAATGAATAATCTTGGTCCTGGAAAATAGAGAAATTAACAAGCATTCCTTCTGCAACTGGAGAGGAGGGGGACCAAGGGGACAGAATGTGGCATATACTGTTAAACTAGATTGTTTTGTTGATCGGTTGTACATGTTTGCTTTTCTTTGTCATGGCCTGGTAGAGTGGAAAAGGAATTGGATGGAGTTGCAGTAAACGGCCTAGATTCAAATCTCGTCACTTACTACTGCCCTTCCTTTGGCAAGTCACTTCCTGTCTATTCCCTTCAGTTTCCTCATCTGTAAAATGAGCTGTGATCCCACGTTCCTACTCCCTCTTTGGACTTCATTTTCTTCATCTGTAAGATGAGAGAGGTGGACTCAGCTTCTTAAGGTCCTTTCTCTCTTTAGCTCTCTTGTGGTAAGGGGTTGGAGGAGGGTCAAATGGGATAACGGGTATCAGGGAAGGACTGTAATTTTTAAAACACACATATAAACTCAAAAATCTTAAAAAAAACCGGGGCAGGGAACAGACCACAAAGAAGTTGTCTAGAGGTCAACGCTGAATCTCAGCTTGATGGCATTTACCATTGTAATCACCCGTCTTCCTTACACCGGCTCATCGAGCTGATCACACCAACTGTCTTGACTACAATCGGCAGCCCTTCTAGGATATAGAATTCGTACCCTAAGATCTGTCCCTTGTCTCTTCTCACCTCCAGAGAGGCCAGCACCAAAGAAACACAAACTCTCTGTATTTTTTCTTTCAGGTACTGAATCTTTTTACTCTCTGGCAAACACCCTGCTGTCCAAGCAAGCCATGAGCATCTTTCCAGCTATATTGTGCCCAGAATACATTCTCTATGGGAAGCTGCCTCTGAAGCCTGCCATGCTGAAAAGAGAAATCCTAAGTCCAGAAATGGGCTATATAGTGACTGAACTGAAGACCCTGGGCTTCTGTCTGTCCTGGAGTCCCTTCTATAGACAGAAATGAGTACAGGAAGCTTCTTTGGCTATTCGAATGTAGCAAGAATAAAGGGTCATGTGGCCACTGCCCCCTCAGAGCCCACAGATGGCCTCCTCTCCATTTGAGGCTGGCTGCTTTCCCTGTCCACCTTCCTGCCATAAATAATGCCCTGGTTCTGCCCAATGCCCAGAACCATGGCAGCTCTAGGAGAGAAGCGAAGGCACCCTTTCAGACACAATCAGGTCAGTGGTCTACTTACAACACCATCAGCAGCATAACAAAGAAATGTTCACCTGGCTTCCTCTTGTGTCCCTTCATCCCACATTGGAGAAGAAGAGATGCTCAGCTCATAGAGAGTTGGCTGTCTTCTGTCACATGAGGGATCACCATGTGGAGGCTAGATTAGGCTTGCCTTTTGTAGCAAACGAGCAAGAGGCAGACTGCTGTAATGGTTAGGGAGTAGACCTTGGAGTCAGGAATATCCAGATTTAAATCCTGCCTCTGACACTTGCATGTGCCTTTTGGCAAGACCCTTCATCTTTGTCACGTCACTCATCATTCTCTAAGACTCTCAGCTGCAGGGAAGGTGCCGGGCTGTGGGAACTCAATCCCCCACTAAAATCACAGGCCTGGTTTTTGGAAAAGTGCTGCCACGTGGAAGCCAGTTTAGATTTGCCTCTTGTGGTCCTAATGGGCTTGAATGGAAGCAGCGGGCAGAGCAGGCTGAAAGGGTGATTTCAGCTAAACATGATGATCTTAGGATTTAGAGCTGGAGAGGACCTCAGAGGTCAGATAGTCTACCCTCTCCTCCTCCCGCCTTTTTTGACAAGCAGGTAAACTGAGGCTTATCAAGGAGAGGTGACTTGTCCAATGTCATAGTGTCCCTAAGAAGCATAATAGAAATTTGAATCTTGGTCCTCTGGTCACCAGCAAAGTTAGCGAGATGGACAACATTCAGGCTCTGTGAAGAGTCTCGGTAGTTGCGGATATTATCATAGAGGGGACTTCTGTTCAGATACACACTGGACATTGGACTTGGGTTCATAGCCTGCCTTAGATCCTTCCTAGCTATGTGACCTTGGGCAAGTCACTTAACCCCTGTTTGCCTCAGTTTCTTCAACTGTAAAACGAAATAATAATAATAGCATCTATCTCCCAGGATTGTTATGAGGGTCAAACGAGAAAATATTTGTAAAGCACTTAGCTTGGTACACAGTAGGTGCTATATAAATGACATTATGATTGTTAAATTGAATATTAAATTAAATTGTTACTTTTTATTATTAAATCCTGCCCCAGACACTTAATAGCTGTGTGACCCTGAGCAAGTCACTTAACCTCTGTTTGCCTCAGTTTCCTCAACTGTGAAATGAGAGGCTTGTACTCTACCTACAGTCTCTTCTAGTTCTAGATCTGTGATCCTTTAACCTCTGAGAGATATGTACATATATATATATACACATACACACACAGTTACATTATATATGTATATACACATATGTGTATATAGCACATATGTGGGCATACACATACAAATATGTTATATGTACACACATATGTGTATGCATATATGCATACATGTGTTTTATACATACACATATATGTTATATGTATATACACATAAAAATATGTATGTATGGGTATATATGTACTTTATATATATATATATATGATCTACCTTTACAAGCCAAGAAAATAAGGACTGAATTTCTTTGAGAAAGAATGAATCTGATTATTGAAGGGTCTTTGGGGCAGAGACTCAGGTTTTGCCTTTGAATCATCAGCTTGGACCTACACTGAGTTAGATTCTTCTATGGTCTCTTACCCACAACCACCAGTGTTTTTCCTAAGTTGGAGACTCCTTACTGTGACTGGGAAACAGCTGGCACAGCTGGTGATTGGCTGGGCCCACTAACATGTTAGGTCCCAGTCCAAAACACCTTGTGACTTACCTTTCATCATCGATACTTTCTCCATGCCTTCCTTGTAGGTAAACAGAAGTTTGTCAATCTCATTCAGGACCAGGAAGCCAGAGCCTTCATTATCCCATTTCTGAAAGAGAGCATCCAGGAGTAGCTTCCTTCGCATTTTCATGGTTTGTTGATGAATCTAGGAGCAAGGAGGATTGCAAAGAATGGAAAGGCACAATTCTCAGCAAGTCATGTATCCTTTACAGAGATGACTTCATTTTGGACTACAACATGACACCAAAGGACAGCAGTTTGTATTTATTTTACATGTTATTTTGTATGTCAAGAGACAAAGCATACTGTGGTCCATAGAGAGCTGGCTTTGGTACCAGGAAGACCCAAATTCAAGTCCTTCCTCTGACACATCCTAGCTAGTGAATCCAGGCAAGTCACCAAATTTCTCAAAGCTCCAGCCATCTCTCTGAGGTTAGAAGTTGACATTGTGTATTTGATGGAATCCTAGTAAAGCTGCCCCCAGTTCCAATATTCTAACTTCCTTATAGGCCCCACTGAACAGCAGACCCACTGCCCCCACATAGCCACTTACCTTCCCCCACTCAAAATCCTAACTTCTTTATATATGCCTCACTGTTCACTGGAACAACAGGTGTGTTCATGAACTCATATTTCTCAAGGAAACAGCAGGCATGTCCATGTAACGGGATCCCAGCCACTGCCTCTAGCTAGCCACTGCCTCCAGACCCATTCCTCATATTTCCCATAGAAACAGCAGGTGTGTCCATGCACTCAACCACATCCATCTAGTCTCAGACAGGAACACAATACTCAGCCAATCAGAAAGCAGCATCACCAGGATGCTGGAGCAGGCAAAACAATAGAAAGGACTTTCCCTAAGTAGGCACCTCCGCAGGAATAGCAAAAGCTGCCCTTTAGGTGAACTTGTGATGTAGAGAGTCTTATTATAATATCGCTATTATACATACAGGCCACACCCCCAATGGGTTTTTCTGTATGCATCATGGGTAATTGCATGCAGAGTTCCACTGTGGCTGGGACCCCTCCCCTATTACCTAATCCCTTAACAAACCCCATCCTGCCTTCCTTTTTAATATTCGTAATGTCTGTTATATAACTGCATCTTTATCCTATAAAAATCTATCTTGCTTTCTCTGAAGTTGCTGTTTCCTCTTGGACCTTAGCCCACTTCATGAGAGGCATCACTCTCAATAAATGCCTATACTTGGATTAGAGGTGGTCTGACTCTGAATTCTTTGAGACGGATCCACCACAACACATCATGAAATCACAACAGTTTTTGGCATCCCTGGGTGGGCAGAGTTTCTGCCTTCCACCCTCGCAGAGTCTCTGATTTGGACCCCCTCTAATCCAAAAGCAAGCCTATCTTTTCCCCTTCTCCTAGCTGGGAGGTCCTTCAAGCACCTAGGAATGCTTGACTATATTGCTTCGGCCTTAGTGCCCAAGGCCCTTGTAGCCGGCGAATTCCCTCTAGACAGAGGACACGCTGTTTGGGAATTTCTTGGGGAGTTCTTTCTGAATTCAAATTTTTTTTTCGTCCTTTGGTGGGACGCCACTGACGAGATGAACGTGGCTATTGTGGGGATTTCCTTAGCCTCACTGGCATTTAGTCCCAGAGTCTGAATTCTTTGAGATGGTTCCACCACAACACATCGTGAAACTGCAACATATTGGCAGAGGGTGGTTTTTCATCCAGAAATTCCCTATGAATCATAGATCCAATCTCTATTGTTATATTTTACATATACACATATATATGTATGCAGTCACACATGCGCTGTCTCCTCCAAAAGAATGTAAGCTCCTTGAAGGGAAGGCCTGATTAATTTTTGGTTTTATGTCTCCAGTGACCACAGCAGCTTCTAGCACATAGCAGGCACTTAATAAATGCCAGTCAGTCAAAAGGCATTTATTAAATGCTTACTATGTTACAGATGGAGACAGCTAGGTGGCTCAGTGGATAGAGTATGGGACCTGGAGTCAGGAAGACTTGAGTTCAAATCTGACCTCAGGTACTTACTAGCTGTGTGACCCTGGGCAAGTCACTCAACCTCCATTTGCCTTAATCCACTGGAGAAAGAAATGGCAAACCACTTTAGTATCTTTGCCAAGAAAACCCCATGAACAATATGATCTACAGGGTCACAAAGAGCTGAATGCGACTGAACAACATGTTCCAGGCACTGTGCTGAGTATGAGGACACAAGAAAAAGGTAGAAAAACAGCCCTTGGGTTTGAGGAGCTCACTTTCTAATGGTGAAACAACATCTAAATCACTAGATTTGTTGCTGTTTTTCAGCTGTTTCTCAGTTGTGTCTGACTCTTCGTGGCCCCACTTGGGGTTTTCTTGCAAAGATACTGGAGTAGTTTGCCATTTTCCTCTCCAGCTCACTTTTTTATTTTTAAATTTATTTTATTTTTACTTTATTGAGTAAATCAAGCATTTCCATAAAATAGTACAATAAAAAAAGATTGCAATGAAACCACCTATTTACCATGCACAACTTGCTCTTCTTTTCAAATATACAACAAAGTTATAATGCACATTTCTTTTTTCCTTTTTTTCTTCCCTATTTTACAGATGGGGAAACTGAGGCAAACAGGGTAAAGTGTCTGTAAAGTGTCTGAGGCCAGATTGGAACTCATGAAGGTAAGCCTTCTTGACTCAGGCCCAGAGCTCTATCCACTGCACCACCCAGCTGCAAAGTAACTAGGTAGATATGAGACATATGCAGAACAGATGGCAGGCAATTAGACAAGGGGAAGTATTAGCATGGGGTGTGGGAGGGGGACTGAGAAAGGCCTCCTGGAGAAGGTAGGATTTGACTGGATCCTTGAAGGAAGCCGGGGTGGAACATTCCTGGCATGGCGGATGGCCAGTGTGGAGGCAAAGATACAGGAGATGGAATGTGTTTGAGGATGAGCAAACAGGATAGTGTAGCTGAGCCGTAGGTTCATGGAGAGGAGTCAAATATATAAAGACCGGAAAGGTAGAAGAAAACCAGCCCATGAAAGACATTCAGCACAAAACAAAGGAGTTTATATTTTATCCTAAAGGTGACAGGGAGTCACTGGAACTCATTGAGCAAAAGGTGGGCCTAGGAGTGCGCGACGTGGTCAGAGTGATTTGGAAAAACCCACTTGGGAGCTACATGGAGGATGGGTCAGACCGAGAAAGAGGCGACAAGGGCCTGAGCAAGGGCTGCGGCCCCCTGAATGGAGAGAAGAGAACATACAGAAGAGATGCGGTGATGGGAGGAAGGATTTGGTGATGGATGAATTCAATTCTTGAGGGGAATACGAATGAGGCATTGAGGATGGGCCTAAGATGGGGAGCCTGAGTGGCAGGGAAGACAATGGTACCCTTGTCAGTAATAGGGAAATTCAGACAGGGGAAGACTTTGGGGAAGAAAGACGATGAGTTCTTTTTTAGACACGTTAAGGTTGAGATGCCTATGGGATATCCAGCACAAGATGTCCAGTTGGAAATTCATGAGAGACTAAGATTGGATACGTAGAGCTCAGAGTCATCTGCATAGAAATGGATAGTGGAACCCATGGGAGTTGATGAGATCACCATGGGAAATTTAGAGCAAAAAGAGAAATGGACACAAGAGCCTTGGAGGACAGCCACAGTTAGAGGGTATGACATGAATGAGGTACCAGCAAAGGAGATAGAGGAGTAGTCAGATAGAAGGAGGAGGAAAGAGAGAGAAAATGACCTTAAACCTCTGAATGGGAAAATGATTGCCATTCACTGTAGCTCCCACAAGATGAAAATCAGGGACTGTGGGCAATCGATCACAAGAGTTCATCAAGGGCTTATTATCAAGCTTTGTGCTAATAGCCCAAGGACACAAAGAAAGGAAGAAACTGTCCCAGTCTTTAAGGAATTTACATCTAAAGGGAAAGGTGACATATATAAATCTTTACATTGGATTAGAACTTGTTAATGTGGGAAGAATGGGGCAGCTAGGTGGTGCCCTGGATAGAGGGCCTGAAGTCAGGAAGACTCAGCTTCCTGAGTTTCAATCCACCCTCAGACACTTCCCAGCTGGGTGGCCTTGGGCAAGACATTTAACTTCATTTGCCTCAGTTTCCTCATCTGTAAAATGAGCTGGAGAAGGAAATGGCAAATCACTCCAGTATCTTTGCCAAAAAACCAAATGGGGTCATAGAGAGTTGGATGCAACTGAAAAACTATTAAAGGACAACAAAATGTGGGAAGAGGACCACATTCTCTATATGATAAAAGCATCCGATTACACGAACACTTAAAGGAAGTACTTCCGCCCACCGAAAGGTTCCAGGTTGATAGATGGTCCAGAGCCCATGGACTCAATAAGCCTTTGGGGTTCTGTGCCTTCTCTGAATCTAGTATGTTTTTGCACACCTTAGGCCAGCAATGACCAACAATTTTTTCAAGTGTCTGACCCTAGACTTCATTGTTTTGCATTGAACTAAAGGTCCAAGGGACGTTAGTTTGTTTTGGGTCAAACAGCTCTTTACTGTTATGGGGCTGGACTTGGAGTGACTCAGTGGATCTGCTTGTTGCACAAGGGTGGAAATAAGATGACAACAATGGGGAGGGGTGCCGGGGGAGGCGGTAAAAAGACCAAAAGAAAGAAGAAAAGAAGCCAGCAGGGCCTGGGATGTCGCCATTTTTTCCTGGAAACCTTGGCTTCTCCCATTGCTTTTCTCACAGCGCTCACCTTCTCCAAGTGGTTGATTTTCTCCTCACGTGTCTCTAGGTAATTCTTCTTTAAAAATTTAATGAATTTCTTCAAGATGCCGGAGGGGACGCCGTCCCCCACAAACATCTCCAGGAGCTGCACAAACTGCGGTACCGTGACGTAGTTCGGGTTGAACGCGCTCCTCAACTTTGACTCTTGCTGGCTCAAAATAGTTCGGACTATTGGACGCAGCTCTGGTGAGCAGGAAACAGAAGCAATGTTGTTAAGAAAAGAATCCCCCCCAGCCTGAAGAGAAGGTAGGCAAGTACTGAATGGCAGCCGGGCAGGTACTTAGAAATCGGAGTAATAGCGGCAGCATATTTATAGAGCCCCTTGAGGACAGGGTCAGGGTTTTTGCCTTTCTCTATCCCTAAGAGCACTTAGCATGGTTCCCAGTATGTAGGGTTTTTGTTTTTTTTCCTTCTTGGAGGCAATCAGGATTAAGTGATTTGCCCAGGGTCTCACAGCTAGTAAGTGTTTGAGGTTGGATTTGAACTCAGGTCCCCCTTACTCCAGGGCCAGTGTTCTATCCACCGCTTGCTGGCCTCTCAGTACATAGTTAAGTGCTTTCCAAACCTTAAAGTACTATAGAAATTCTAATTGTTATTATCATTGTTATAAGCTTGTTGAGTGACTAGAGAGTTGCCTAGGGCACTAAGAGGTTAAGAGACTTGCTCAGGGTCATATAGCATTTGAACTCAGCTCTCCCTTGACTCTGAGGCTGGCTCTCTGTTCACTCTGCTAAGCTGCCTCCTGTAGCCTTTACTTACCACACACACACACACACACACACACACACACATACACACACACAAGTTCCTAAAACATTTGCCCAATTCTCCCCTCCCCTCTCCCTCTCTCTCCTTTTTTAATGTTTTGAGAGTACTAGGTATCTTACGTGATCTGACAAACACCACCATGACCCAAAAGCAATCAGGTGAGAAGAAAAAGCTGCAAACAGAATGTATTTTTGCTATTTGTGGAGGAAGAAGGTGGACAGGGGCTGGTCACCACCCTTGGGAATGGGTTCATTCAATAATCAGAGTTAGCCTACTCGCCCATCTGTCCATTGAGTATCATTCATCCCATCCTGGACTCCATGTCATCAGGTACCTGAGAACCTGGGGTCATCGGAGACTAAATAAGCCTGTTTGTTTTCTCCATATTTCATATACTTCTTACTCAGGTCTGAAGTTAAGAGCTCACCTGGAAGAACACAGAAGAACAGAACAGGGACAAGTCAGTACCTTCTCTTTCCCAATATCTTTGTCACCCAATGCAATTGTGTGCCTAGGGACAAAGGAAGGGAGAATTCAAGATGGAGTCACCTGACCATGTCTTCCCATCTATTAGCTGGCTCCTGGGCTCACAGCCTGTGTCTTTGTCTCCAGTTTCTGAAAATTGTAAAAATAAACCACCAATTAATTGATTGCCATGAAAGATGAAATTCTTGCCTGTAATTATTCTCCAGTTTTCTAGTGTGGGAAATCACCCACATCCTGGTGATAAAAACCCCCCTTAGAGAGTCATCTTTCCATGTGTAGCCTAATTTTTGTCATTTCTATGCCAACACCTAGGGGTGACTCAGTAACTGTGATTATTAATGATAATTCCAAGATCAATTGCTACTTATATTATCTTCATTCCTGTGAGGTAAGGAGAGGCTAAGCATTATTAACTCCATTTTATGGCTGGGAAGACTGAGGCCCAGAGAGAAGAAGGTCTCATAGTAGTAGGAGGAGCAGCTCCCATTTCTATAGAGTAGGATTAAGGACTAGACCTGTTATTTTATGGATGAAAGGAACCCCCTCTCCCAACCCAGGTCAACACCTTCTCTGTGACCTAGAACACTGAGAGTTCATGTGCCAAAAGTTAGACTCAACTTGAGGGTCCTGGGACAGGTTATACAAGTATTATTATCAACATTTTGCAGATAAGGAAACCAAGGCACAAAGTTTAAGTGACTTGCCCAGGTTTATATAGGTAGGAAACTTCTAATGCCAACCTCTCCTGGCCTTCCCCTATACCAGGCGGATATGACTGAGTCACCCGTCTCCCTGGTCACTGCTTTTTAAACTAGGTTACCATTTTTAGGGTTAGTGGGGCTGGGGGACCTCAGAGCTGGATGGCATAACTTTTTTTTCAATTACCAAGCATTAAAATAAAAGCTAAAACTTTTATAATAAAAACCAAAATATGCATATATCAATAATGTCAATTCCCCCATGGCCCAAGTCCAAAAATATATGGCTCTTTCTGCATATCGAGTCAATTACCTTCTGGTATGATTTTAAAAACAAACAAGCCCTAATGTGATCTTGACCTCACCAAACAGGTTAGGAAAATAAAGTTCAAAAGGAAATGTCTCCCATATTGATATGTTTGTGGTAAGCCATAGAACCTCCTCTGAGGGCCTTGAAGTAGTCCAATTTACATTTTGTCACCCACACATATGACATCTTCTATGTAGGAGAAAAGTATAAAGTCTCTTTTAGAAATGGAATTAAAGGAATTAAAAAAGAAACCGATTCCCTGGCATCAGACCCCACAATTTCATAGCTCAAGTGTTCTCACTGCATTTCCTGATCTGAATTCTCCCCCGGCTAGCTGGCTCATTTAACCCATAGCAAGTCAAGGAAGAATTACTTCTATTCTTAATGTAGTCGGATTTTCTCCTCATAAATGGAATTCCAGCACAAAAGGAAGACCTAGGCAAATAACTGTTATCCTGAAGAGGCAAAGCCGAGAAGCTGAATGTTTGGAAAGCCCAGAATATGTGCTAAGTGCAGCAGTGATGTCCAACAGTTGTATGTTAGGGAAGATGTTCAGGGTCAATGGAAAATGAGTCAGTGATGGGTCAGAGAACACGTTCTTACCTGGGACATGTTCTTCTGAGACTGATTTGGAGTCCTTGGGCTCCACTTCAACTGTCTCTTCTTCTGGAAAATCCGTCAAGAGATTTTGGCTGCTGCCTTGTTGGAGTACGATGCTTTCTTCCTGGGCACTGGCTTCTTTCCCTCCTAGCGATGCTTTCTCTTCTGTGGGTGGTTGTCCCTGCTCGACTGCAGACGTTGATGGTTCTCGTGACCTCTTTGAAGGTTCTTCTAGCTCTTCTCCAGGTTCTTGCAGTCTTGCAGTTGAGCCTTCCTGTTCTATTGCTGACCCACTCTCCTTTGCTGGTCCCTCTGGGGATTCTCTTGCTTCAGTTCTGGAGTCTCTCTTCTCTTCTATGGAGCTTCTCTGCTTTCCTATCGAACCCTGGGATGAACTTGGCTCTTCAGGTCTTTTGTCCTCTTCAGATGATTCTCCCTGCTCTTTGGTTGGTTCTCCCTGCTCTTTGGCTGGTTCTCCCTGCTCTTTGGTTGGTTCTCCCTGCTCTTTGGTTGGTTCTCCCTGTTCTTTGGTTGGTTCTCCCTGCTCTTTGGCTGGTTCTCCCTGTTCTTTGGTTGGTTCTCCCTGCTCTTTGGCTGGTTCTCCCTGTTCTTTGGTTGGTTCTCCCTGCTCTTTGGCTGGTTCTCCCTGTTCTATGGTTGGTTCTCCCTGCTCTTTGGCTGGTTCTCCCTGCTCTTTGGCTGGTTCTCGCTGTTCTTTGGTTGGTTCTCCCTCTTTTGCAGATGGTCCTCCTTCTTCTGCAGATGGTTCTTCTTCTTCTGTGGCTGGTTTTCTCTCTTCTGTGGATGACTCTCCCTGCTCTGCTTCTTGACTTAGTCTCTTCTCAGTCTGTGATTCTGGAGGCAACTCCTCTGTGGAACCCACCTCACCCTGTTTCTGTTCTGAGGAACCTTCTGTTCTGCCAGGAACCACTTCTCCCTCATCATTCATTGTTTCTTGTGGGTCTGAGTCATCTCCATAGGTCATAGAAGTGGTAGGCCAGCTAGTGATTTTCTGTTCAGATTCCTCCTCTTCAGCCTCTTCTATGCCGTACTCGAGCAATTGCTTCTCAATGGCTAAAAATGGTTTCTTCACTCCTGTGAATACTTGTTCCAATGACTCAAAGGGGCTCCTCTCATTATCCAAGTCTCCCCAGAACTCAGCTGGATCTATGTCTTCAAATTTAATGAATGGCCCTAGGATAGAAAGCAAGTCATTCAACTGACAAGATGATCCCATTGGCAACACCAAACCTGACTGATGAAAGGTAGATGAGGACACCCCGATCAATAATCTCCTCCTAATGCTAACTTTTTTGTGAGCCAGTTATTACTTTTTTCAGGCAAAAACCCAACTCTTTTCCTTAGAAGATGAGAGGGTTACACGTTTAGAGCTGGATAGAAACTTAGAAACCATCTAGTCCAATCCCCTTCATTTTACAGAGAGAAAGGACTAAGGCCAAGAGATTTGTCCAAGGGCACACAAAGAATAAGTATTTTATTCACAGGATCACAGCTCTAGAGCTAGAAGGTAACTTAGAAGTGAGGAAACTGAGGCCAAGAGAAGTTAAGCAACTCAATTAAGGGCCCAGAGGTAGTAAATTGCAGAGATAGGATTTTGACTCAGACCTTCTGATTCCAAGTGTGCCACTCCCTCCACTCTACTACTTTGAAAATAAAGAGAGATCTTTAGTTCAAGAAGATGGCAAAAACAAAATCTCTGGCTGTGACTTTCTCAGAAATAAAACAGGTCCCCAATTCTCACTTGGATACTTGAGGTATAGAACCCATAGACTCTAAGTTGAGTGAAGGATTATTTATATACAGAGTGTCAGGGGTCTTTCTGATTGTACCCCTTGGGTACTTCCATCTCCTAAGTTTTCCCCACTTTTTAAAATTAAAAAAAAGCCAAAGAATAAGTTCACCAAATTAGCCAGTTTTATTAGGATAAATAAAAATGCATTGATGCAGAAGGAAATTTTTTCTTTAGAAATCTAAGACATATTTTTAAAAATTCTGGACAGTCAAGGCATAATTATCTCTTACAATTGCATACATTCATATATATGATGTATTTATAGCAATATATTAATTTTGTTATTTATTTAATTTTTAATAGCCTTTTTACTTATATCACCTTCATTTCCTAGTATATCTACTATCTCCTCTACCCAGAGAGATGTTCCTTATAAAAACTGAAAAAAAAAGGAAGAGGAAAAAAATGGCTCAGCAAAACTAACACACCAACCAAGTCCAACAATATATATAGTGCTCCACACCTATGGGCCCTTACCTCTGCAAAGAATGTTTAAAGAACTTTAGCTAGTAACTACACAATGTTTTAATGTTAAGTAGCTGGGAGTTGAGTTCTAGTTGAGCACATTTCTCATGGCACCATTGAAAAGGTTATCTGTCTCTGAGACTACGATGAATTTTCAAGGCTACAGTTACTATACAGAGCCATAACCAGTCATTTTTACACGTGGGACAAATGGCACAAAATGATGCCCTTGAACCAGCGTTTTAGGGTGATTGAAGCTGAGCAAAATGTGTTGGGAATTAGGATGAGGCACAATAGTAGTTTCCTATTTTAACTTATTTTTCTTGCTCAATAAGGTGCCAAGCACAGTCGTTTCTATGCTACTGAAAACACGCTTTACAGTGTTCTCTAATTTCTGTACCCTAGGGGAAAGCCCCAACTGTTCTGCTTCCACCAAAGCAGCTAATGGAGTTAAAGTGCTTTTGTAGGGGTAACATGACCTTGAACCAATGCTGTCACAACAATGTTTTACTTACAATATCTTGGGTTACGGAATAGCCTTTGAACCATCTTTGGGCTTTTGTCATAGAAGTTTTCCAGCAAGGTCAATGTCCTCTCCCGATCCAGGAACCCCACCTAGGCAAAATGTTTGTAGTCAGTGGATTCTTAAGGCCTAAAGTTCACTAGACATATGGCATCACTTCATTTTTTCATTTCTTAGCCTCAGTTTCTCCACCTATAAAATGAGATGGTTGGACTAGATAGTCTCTGAGCACTCTTCCAACTCAAAAATTTATTTCTGGGTGAATTAATTTCTATGCTTTTCCAAATTTTTAGAGATTCCTTAACAAGACCATTCATTCATCCAGTATGTCCTTATAGATGGTCAGTGGATGCCAAGAAGCTTGGAATACTCTCGGTGTGTTTTTACAGCTGCCAATCACTCCCTGGAATTAATAGAGTTAACTGGAGAACAAAGGAAATAAGGTCAGCTTTACAAATATCCTAAACTAAACCCAGTGATTTGAAGGGTACTCCCATTAGACTGTGAATTCCCTGAGGGCAGGGCCTTTCTTTGTAGCCCCAGGGCTTAGTACAGCGCTAACAGTAGGTGTTTAATAAATGCTTATTGACTAACTCATTGAGTCTCTGGCACAATTCGGTTTTCCCTGCCTAGACATCCCTCCTCCTGAAATCTGAATTTTAAGTCAAGTTCAGCATTCTTTCTAAACCCAAATCTCTATAGACAGCTGGTGATGCAGTGAATAGAGTGCTGGGACAGGAGTCAGGAAGAACTGAATTCAAATCCTGCCTCAGTCACTTACTAGTTGTGTGACCCTCAGCAAACATTTGAGTTCTGTCTGCCTCAGCTTCTTCATCTGTAAAATAGGATTAATAACAGCATTAAGTTCTAAGGGTTAGTGTGAAGATAAGATGAGATAATGTATATAAAGCACTATACAAATCTTAAAGGGCTGCATGAATGCTAGCTATTACAAATGCTTTTCTGTTCCTAAACTTATCACATATCTTTCTTCCTCATGGCAGCACGAGACCACCAGGTGCCTGTGGCAGCAAAAGATAGAGCTCTGGGCCTGGAGTCCAGAAGACCTGAGTTCAAATCTTGACTCAGACATTTCCTAGCTTTGTAACCTTGGGCAATATCACTTAACCTCTGTTTGCCTCAGTTTCCTCAACTGTAAAAGGGAGATAATAACAGCACCTACCTCCCAGGATTGTTGTGAGCTTCAAATGACATAATATTTCTAAAGTACTTACTTAGCACAGTACCTGGCACATAGTAGGCATTATATGAATGCTAGCTATACATGTAGATAGGTAGATAGATAGATAGATAGATAGATAGATAGATAGATAGAGCATTATTATTCCTTGGGCGGCTAGGGGGCGCCATAGTGCTGGGCTTCGAGTCAGGAAGACTCATCCTGAATTCAAATCTAGCCTCAGACATTTACTAGCTGTGTGACCATGGACAAGTCATTTAATCCTGTTTGCCTCGGTTTTCTCATCTGTAAAATGACCTAGAGAAGGAAATCACTCCAGCATCTCTGCCATGAAAACCTCAAATGTGGCCATGAAGAGTTTGACACAAACCTTCAATGGCTCCCTACCGTCTACGGGAGAAAATAGAAACTCTTTAATCTGGCGCTTCTTTCACCGTCTTTCCCCAGACTACCTTTCCTGCTTTACTTCATACTACTCCCCTTAACACGCTGACATCCTCGCAAAACTGGGCCATTTAGCTGTTCCTTCCTTTGATCTGCTTTTCTATTTTTTACTTTATTCCTACTTTATAATAGTTAAGGTCCCCACTTCATTCCTACCTTTTTTTTTTTCATTATTTCCCTTGCTATTCTAGAGCCTTTGTTCCAGATCAATTTTATCTATTATTTTATCTAGCCCAGTAACAGGTCCCTCAGGTAATTTGATGGCCGTGGCACTAAATCTGGAAATTGACTTTGGGAGTATTGTCACTTTTATTATCCAGGCACCACCTAGCCATGAGCATTGAATATTCTCCAACTTTTTAAAATGTGCTCTATTTCTTTAAGGAGTGCTTTGTAAACAAATGCACAAGTATGGAATGACCCCCAAACATTTACTCTTTGTGTGATTATTTTGAATGGGCTTTCCCTTTCTAGTATCACCTCCCGAGTTTTGTTATTGTGCAGGGTGGTTATAAATTCTTTGTGCAACTTTCATCCTTAATAACTTTAAAATGACGATGATAGGAACACATTGTAAATGACCTAAAATTTTAAGCATATAAGTGCTTATGATTTTAATGGCATTAATAATTTTTTTAATTTAAATTTTTGATGTAAAATATTAAGCTTGATTTGACCCTCCACGGAGCTGCTATCATTTGTGACACACTTTTCAAAACCTCTTTTCCAACTGGCCGAAAATATTTCTCAGTTGCCACTCAGTAAACAAATAAAAATTAACTAACTCACAATTGACAGCGCTAATGCATAAAACTTTAAGAATTCACTTTTTAAGCCCTTTGCAGTGTGCTTCCATCATGTGTACCTCTAAAGGTAGTGAAGGTTAAAGCTATACGAGGACTTTGTAACCACCATATATGGAAACGCTGTTGATCTGGTGTGCTAGCTGTTCTGTAAACTTAAATGTTCTCCCTTCACATACGTGGTCCCCTAGGTGTGAGGTTCACTCCCCTCTCATTTCTACCTTGTAGAATAATTCTCGTCCTTCAAGACTCAGCTCAGGGGCCACCTGCTCCATGAAGCCTTATCTGACTCCCTCTGCTTGAAAGACATCTCTCACTATTCGCATTTTCTTAGAACGCTTTGGTTCTTTCCTTTGCCCCATCACAGGATGCTATCTATTGGCAGCTAGGTGCTCCAGTGGATGGGGCAATGGGCTTAGAAGCAGGAAGGAGGGGGGAGGGGTGTCAAATCCTGCCTTGGTCACCTACCAGCTGGCTGGGAAGATCACACTGCCCCTCAACTATCTGTAAAAGGGGGATAATAAGAGCCCCTGCCTTAGAGGGTAGTTGTGAGAATCTAATGAGATTGTACATGGAAAGCCTGCTTTGTAAACCCTTAAGGTCCTATATAAATAAAAGCTAGCTATTTCGTTATTCTCATCTGTGCACATTTCATATTCCGTGATCCACCCTCACCCCCTTCTCCACCCACCAGTAGAATGGAAACTCCTGGACAGCAGGGAGTGTGTCATTTTTAAATCTCTTTATCTCCACTACATAACACAGTGCCTTTCATAAAATAGATGCTTTGAAAATACCTAGCAAACTGGATACTTTTTCCTATAGAGTCTTTAAATAGCCTCTCCTTCTTTAGCTTTTATGAAAGGTTTGTCTGGTTTTTCTTTCTTTTCACATTCTATCAATGTTTAATCTCATTAAAATTGGCACCTGCAGCCGGGTAGAGGCTGAGTAGGTAATAACAGAATCTTTGGGAAGTGGAGGAGGGTGTGGGGAAGCAATAGACCCCTGGGAGCAGGCAGACCACTCCCAGCTGAGCCAGAGCAGAGGGATCCAGTTGGACTCCCTTGTTTTACAGCTGAGGAAGTAATTGGCAGAACCAACACTCCATGACTCTTAAGTACAGTCCTTCTTCCCCTGATGAATGAATACTAAAGGGATCTGGAGAGGATTCTGGGAAGATGGCCTTGTAGGTCAGAAAATTTCCAGCTCTCCAAATTTCCTCTACAAAAAGAAAAAGACAGAACATAGCCTCAGAGCAGCAGAAATAAACACGAGGTAAAGCAGTTGTCCTCCTAAGACAATGTGAGAAGACACCAGGAAAGACCTGACCTCCAGGGACTGAGGTTTACCCTGAATGAAGTGTAAATAACTCCAGGCTGACTCTATAGAACCAAGGAACAACAAGCCCTGAGGGCAACTGGGTTGAGAGGCAGCCTCAGCCTTAGAAACTTTCTTCTAGAAGACTGTGTGGGGGTCTGACAGTTGAGTAGAAAGTTGAAGGACCTTCCACTGTTGAGGGACGCCAAGCACAGCTGTACTGACCAGATGCATCCCAGGCTATGGCTGCAGGGAGAAGGAGCTAGCACACACATGGTGAGTGTGTATGCCGAGGGGCAGTGACCCTATTGGCTGTGGGCACTTGCAGGAGAGCAGAGTCCCTGGCTTCAGTTCCAGGGCAGAGAGGACAACTGTAGTTTGCAGCCACTGGAGAAACTGCAGGGAGCAAGATCATTTGTGGAACAGTATGGCTGGGGGCCCTAGCCATGGTTTAGTGGAGGGGAGAGCCCAATGTTGGGCCCTGGGACAGGCCCCAGAAAATAATAGTAAGAAGGACCTGAGGCTTGGGGCATCATTCCCCATACCTTGGGACTACAACTTGATTGCACTAATAGCTGCTAGAAAACAAACAAAAAGATAAAAATATTAAAAAAGGAGTAAGCAAAGGAGAAAGAACCCAAACATAAGGATAGAGATAGATAGGGATAGAGAAAAATCTGGGTTAATAGTCGGAGGAAGAAAACAAAAAAAGCCACTTCTTCAATGAGAAACATCAAATGGCCCCAAGCACAAAAAGAGCTCTTGGAAGAACTTAAAAAAGACTTAAAAATCAAGTAAGAGAGATGGAGGAAAAATTAGGAAAAAATGAGAGCAATCCAAGAAAAATCAAGAAAATCATGAAAGAAAGTCAACCAATTGGAAATAGAAAATCAAAAACTTAAGGAGGAAAATAATTTCTTGAAAACTAGGATTGGGCAAAGGGAAGCTAATGACATTCTGAGATACCAAGAAATCATAAGAAAAAATCAAAAGAACGAAAAAATAGAAGACAAAGTAAAACATCTCATCAAAAAGCAACCAATCTGGAGAAGAGATGGAGGAGAAATAATGTAAGAATAGTCCAACTACCTCAAAATTATGATTAAAAAAGAATCTTGATACAATATGACAAGAAATTATCAAAGAAAATTGCCCTGACCTCCTAGAACAAGAAGGCAGAGTAGAAATAGAAAAAATCCACCAATCACTACCTGAGAGAGATACCAAGAGGAAAAATCACAGGAATATTGTAGCCAAGTTTCGAAGATCCCAGGTTAAGGAGAAAATATTGGAAACATTGAGGAAAAAAAACAATTTAAATATCACAGACCTGCAATAAAGATTACACAAGACCTATCAGCTACTGTAGGTCTTGGAATACTGTATTCCATAGAGCAAAAGCTCTGGGGTTATGACCAAGGGTGACTTAATCTAGCAAAGTTGAGTATAATTCTGAATGAAAAAAAAATGGATATTTAACAAACTCAAAGACTTTTGGGTTTTTGTGACAAAACCCTCAGAACTTAAGGGAAAATTCAACATATAACATCCAGGAGAAATATAAGATAACCATTAAAGACCTATTATAACAGACTCAATAAGGTCAAATCATTTGCTTTATATTATGATTGTCATCATTATTTTGGTAGTTTGAAAGAAACTGAGCTGAGCTGAGTATGAAGGAGTGATTCTAAAAAAATAAAACTGTAAAGGGAGAGATAAAAGTAGTAATTATCTGGTACAAATGAGGCATAAAAGGAAGAACTAATACAGAAGAAGCTAGTGGGGGGAGGGTGGGTAATTCTGGAAACTTACTTTCATCAGGAATGGGTTAAAGAGGGAAATATATATATATATATATACATACACGTATATTTGTATATATATATTCTAAATTCAGGAAGAAACAAGAGGGCAAGGGGATTGGGTGGGGAAAGAGGATAAGGGAGTGACTGGGAGGGGTGGGTAGGTTATGGAACAGGAGAGCAAGGCAGCAGGTAGAAGTAAAGCAGAGGAGTTAGGAGGGATAGAGTAAATAGGATGAGAAGGATAGTGAGGAAAAATAGGAATGAATAGTGAATGGGACAAATTTACCCATAAAATGGAAATGGATAGCAGATTAAAAATTTGAATTCAAAAATATATTGCTTTCAGGAAACATTTTGAAAATGACAGATACACACAAAGATAAAATAAAGGGCAGGAGCAGAATTTAGTATGTCAAAAAAAAACATGACCTCAGACAAAGTTAAAGATAAAACAGATTTAATGAAAAGTGAAAAATAGAGAAGCTATACTATATGTCAGCAATATTATTCGACATTGTTTTAGACCATTTAAAATATCTAGACAGTATAAAATGCATAAGCATACAGGAACTATATGAATATAAACATAAAATGCTTCTCATACAAATAAACTCAGATCTAAATAATTGAAGCAATATTTATTATTCATGGGTAGATAAAGCCAATATAATTTGTAAATGACAATTTTACCTAACTAATCTATTTATTCAATTAAATTACTAAAAATTATTTTACTGAGTTAAAAAAAATAATAACAAAGTTCATTTGGAAGAACAAAAGGCCAGGAACTTCAAAGAAACCAGGGGAAAAAGACATAAAGGAAGTAGATTCAGCAGTATCAGGCTTTAAATTATATTATAATGTGAGAGCATTGCTGAAGTGTAAAAAGGATAATTTTGATTATTTTAAATTAAATTTTTCTTGTATAAATAAAACCTATGTAGCCAAGTATAGAAGGAATGCAGAAAATTGGGGGGAAATTTTCACAGATAATCTCTCAAACAGGATGTGATTGGGTCAGAAAATTGCTGTGGTATATGAAATGATGAGAAAAACATGGAAAGACTTGGACTTAAGAAAGAAGAGGTTATCTATGTTCAGAAAAACAGATGATAGCAGGAAATAAGCATAAGTATGATCTTACATATATGTATATGTGCATATATATGTATGTGTTTATAGATATCTATGTATGTGTATGTATGTATATATATTCACACTTAATTGTAGCCTTCTTTAGAGTGGTGGGGAGACAGAGGGAGAAAAAAATAAAGTAAAAAAGGCACCACAGAGAACAAAAGAAAAGCAATAAGGAAGCAAAGTAGGGAGGCTTTGAAAACAACGTGTAGTATTCATTATACAGGTTTTCTTGAAAGGGAAATTTATTGTTTTATATTGAATCCTCTCTTATGGTCTACTGTGTACATGGCAATCAGAGAAAGCCAAAGAGCATGGCTGAAGGGTGAGAGCCAGACAAATGGAAGGCTGGTCACTGTGGAAGTGAGTTGTCAAGGAACGAGGATCTATATTTGTCTGATTTTAGGAGCACGCAGCCCCGACTCTGCATGGAAGGGTTGTTGTTGTTTGTCCTTCATTCTTGGAAGAGAACCAATGACATCAGGAAGGTGATGTCATGACTTGCCAAGTGAATTGGATTTAAGCGAGGCTGGGCTGTGGAAAGTCACCAGCCTCATTGTCTCCTCCAAAGCCATCTGGGTCCAGTGGCCAGATATAGATCAGGATGACTGGAGATTGTGAAAAGAACTATCCAAGGGAAAGAAGAATCCCAATGCTGGATGTGGAATTGTTAAGACAGGCAGACCAACAGAAAGGGTGGCATCCAAATGGTTACATGATTTTTTTTAAATGGCAGTAAAACTCCACCTTGCTATCTGGGAGTTGTCTGCCATCCACTTTGCACCTGGCTATAGGGACAAAGACAAATGACTGAGGTCAATGCAGACCCTGGGCTGCCTGATTATTCTGTCATCAAGCAAATGCAAATGAGGGCTCAAAAGAGCTCAGTTCTGCTTCACAAAACCACCTCCACAGGTAGGATCGTCCTCAAGCTGTTGCTGCCTGTATGAATTACCCTAGCCTCCCTGCACTCCACCTGACTGTGGTTCAACAGGCAAAGACCAGCCTGGAGAATAGATCAGCTCTCTCTCTCTCTCTCTCTCTCTCTCTCTCTCTCTCTCTCTCTCTCTCTCTCTGTCACACACACATCAGCCAAAAGATATTCTTTAAAAATAATCTCACAAGCAATTGTGCTCCACCTTGGCTGCTGAGTGTATGCAGAAATGTCTGAGATGCCCAGTGCCATCCTCTTGAGATTACCTTCCCTCTACACCATATTTAATCTTACATTATTCAGATGCCTCTAGTTTGTCTCCCCACCTTGGAATTTAAGCTTCTGGAAGGCAAGCATGGCATTTCTTTTTTTCTTTATGGCCTATCCACTTAGCTCAATGCCTGCACATAGTGCTTAAATTAAACTCACTGATTGTTTGATTTTGCCGATTTTGTTCCTCTAGATCTAGAGTTAGAAGGGAATCTCAAAGACCATCTAGTCAAAGTCTTTCATTCTATAGTTAATGAAGCTGAAGGAAGAGGTTAAGTGACTTGCCCAAGGTCATACCATCTAGTCCAACCTCATTTTACAAGTAAAGAAACTGAGGCACGGGAAGGTAAGGAAACTTACACAAGATAACACAAATAGTAAGCATCAGAGGTAGGATTTGAACCCAGGACCTCTGACTCTGAAGTCAGGGCTCTTTCTATTATAGCAGCCTATGAATATTAATCACTTCTGTCAATTTCGCTCCTAAATGTAAATGTCATTAATAGAAAGAACTCAGATTTTCTTTAAATACTATATTCATCCACCAATAATCAAATATTCACAAACAGACAACACTATGTTGGGCTTTAAAAGACTTAGCACCTTAGCTATTACAATACTTTTTAGGCAGATCTTAGTGACTTTAAATCAAGGCTTCTTTATAGTGGGGTTTTTGTTTTTGTTTTGGGGGAAGTTTTTTTTTTCACAGTTTACTAATTTAGACACAGATAAAATAAAAGTTCAAGAGAAAATTTGAAGGTAGGAAAGCCAGAGTCCAGGCCAAATTCGTGGAGACAATGGTTGGCTGTTCTTCATTCTCAGTAAGTTTGAGCCTGGGGGTAGGAAGGAGGAAGAGAAGAAGCTCAAATTCTAGCCCTTGGAAGGCGGATCAGGCATCCAAAGCTGGACAGACATTCGGGTGCCCAGAAGAGGGCATCCCAGATGGTGAAGGGCCTCAAATTCATGACCAAGGAAGAGCAGTAAAAGGAACCTGGAAAGTTTGGATTGATGAGATCTAGGATGGACAGATGTGCTCACTGAAAAATCTTAGAAGCGCTGTCCCATGAAAAAGAAAATAAATTTAGGATCAGTGGTTTAAAGCTGGACAAGACCTCAGGAACATCTAGTCCAACTCCCTCATTTGACAGGTGAGGACACTGAGGCCTAGAGAAAAGTAGATGATTTAGGGTCATACCTTTCGAGCTGGAAGGGCCCTTCCTGGTCATCGGTTTAGTCCATATCCTTCTTCATTTTACAAAGACCTGAGGTCTAGCAGAAATTAAGGAATTTTCCCAAGGTCATCCAGTCCTCATCTTCCAGACCCCAGCTCACTCCTCTTTCCCCTATGCCATGCCTATCTGTCTATCCTGTCCTCAGAGAGCAGGATGAGGAACATCAAGTGGGGACAGAACTGAGACCCGACGATCCAAGGGAGACCTTCCTCAACATCAGAGTCATTCAAAAGGGTTACGCCTTGGAAGGCTGAATGACCGGTTGTGAGGGATACTGGAGAGGGCATTCTGGTACGGGTATAAGTTGGACAATGTAAGAAATAAGGGGAGCAGTTTTGTTTCCACAGAGTTGAAAGTATCCCTCTCCCCCACAAGTCCTTTATACATTTGGTTTCTTAGCAACTCTTGAAGCAGCTAGGTGGAGCACTGGACTTAGAGTTATGAAGACGTGAGTTCAGATCCAGCTGCAGACACTTAATAGCTGATGCTGGGTAAGTCACTTAACTTCAGTTTTCTCTACTGTAAAATTAAAATAATAATGGAATGTTATGTTGTTATGAAGATGAGATAAGATAGTGTTTTGCAAATTCTATAGTTCTTTATAAATTTTAGCTTTTGTTTTTATTACTAACTGTGATGAAGGTGAAAAACCAAATCCACTTAGAGAAGGTTCCATCGGTACCCAGACAAACGTGGGTTCGGTTTTCAAGTTGCAACAACGTGGTCACCTAAAAAGTACTGAGCAGAGAATGCAGGAATGGATTCAAGACCCTCCTCTCACCACCACTGTCTTGTCTTTTGTGCCTCAGTAATCTAATCTATAAAATGGAAATAATTCCTTCTCACTCTCCCTACCTCAAAGAGTGAGAATAACTGGTTACCAGGTAAGAAAAGTCCTTGAAAGTATATGTGTGGGGTTTGAGTTAGGTTCCTTCATTGTGTTCATCCTTCATTATTGAAGAAGACCATGACATCAGTTAAATGGTGACATGACTTGCAATTGACTTTGATCTGAGTGAGAGGAGGCTGTGCAAGGTCACCAGCCTCACTGTCTCCTCCAGAGCCATCTGGATCCAGCAGCCTGATGCTCATCAGGATGACTGGAGATGACCCAGGATTCAGTGGGAGACCCAGGCCCTTTCAGGCTAAGGCAGGTTCCCTTATTAGAAGGGGATTAGAAGAATCGAAGTATCTTATAGTTGAAAGACAAATGACTTGTCCCAGACAACATAGATGGTAGATATCAGAGCCAGAAGTTTCTTTAATGGGAGTTCCCTATGTGAGTGCGGGAAGAGAAAGTGAGTCTCTGGTGACGCAAACCCCAGAAGAAGCTGGGGAGCCCGTTTCTGGAAAAGTAGGATGATGTATGATGGAAGTACATGGTTCTGCAATTTGGAGCATGTGTAGACATTTTGTAAGTGGTTCTGGTCTACTAACCATGTAATAAAGACACAGGCTAGTGGTATAGAAGGGAAATACAGTAACTGGCCAAAGCAAGCTGGTCTGGCTTCTGTCTTTGCTGTGTTCAAGTGAGGAGGCAAGGAGGCCCTCAGTGGAGACAGAAGCCTCAAGTCTTTATTTCCCCAACAAGGCCATGTGGCCTGAGGGCACACAACCCAGCTGTTGTTGTCTCTGTGGTGTCTGTGATTCCCTGACTTTAGGTGAAGGAGATCAGAGATGGGCATCGTGTGCTTGAAAAGGTCAGTATGATGAGACACCAGAGGTCAGGAAGCTGGAGGTCATGCTGAGAATTCTTGAGATGATAAAGAGACAATCTCAAGCAACTTGCTTGATCCCGGCCAGGAGCGGCAAAGACACAGACTCATTCTGCCATCAGCCATGCCTCATTCAGAAGTGAAACTGGTGGGGGCGGGGTGGGGGGGCGGGGTGAGGTGGGGAACAGTGCGTAGAAACTCAGCTAAATGTGAGCCCACTCTCCCTAGGGGTTGTGGTATGAGGGGAAAATGTATGTTTCACCCTGGTGATGGGAGGAAATGTTTGTAGTTTCTGTCCTCGCTATATCTTTGCAGCAAATATCTCTTTGTTAAAACTAATTAATGTTGATTGATTAAATGGAACTGAGATGCTAATTACTGGCAGATAACAACAGGAGGGAACATACCAGAATGGGGGGGGGCAGAGTTTCGAGACAATAGCATAAGAGAAAAATCACCTCAACCTCTTAGGGAGATCCTTCCCACCTCCTCTCTCTGTGGGAGAGTTGTAGCCAGCCTAACTCTGGGAACCCCATCTGCTGGGAGGCCTGTGGGCTGGGAAAGGAAGGCCACAGTCTGTTATATCCAAACCAATGAACTCACAAATCTGATGTAGGAAAAAAAAAACAAACCTGACAGTATCTACACTTCTCTAACATGTGCTAAAACAGAAGGGAAAAATCCTGTGAATCACTTTTTACTTAGTCTCTTGCAATTGAGGAAGGCATCTGAAGCCTTCAAAGGGACGATTCTATCTTCTGGAAAGACTTGCTTTAGCCTCGACTGAATATTCTAGGCACATTGCTTTTTGTCATTTGAGAGCCCCTGAACCACCCACCAAATAAGGTTCCAGAACTCCTTGGCTTCTAGGAAGGTACAAATGAGGGAACAGGCAAAACAGATTGGTGACTCCCCCTGGAAATCTCTTCCTGGACACCAAGAGGTGGAAGCCTGAATCTGCCCACTATTTCTTTCTCAGGATGCAGCCACAGCCACACAACAATAAGCTATTTTCATCACGTTTGCATCGGAACTGTTCCAAGACCATCTGGTAGTCAAGGTACACAAATGCCCTCTCAAACCACAACCCTAAAACCCTTTCCTGATAAAAACACGTTTCTCTTCTCCTTGGTCTCTCTCCGAAGGCATGCTTTCTACTCCCAGTGGTCCCTTATTTTTTTCTGTATGTTTAATTGATGCCTTTGCTTTTTCTGTCAGTGATTTCTGGATATAATGTGCTTCCTCAGCCTCCCCCGGAAATGAATTTGCAGTCATGACAATGAAAAACAGTTAAGCAAAAACCACTTATAGAGGGACCTCATTCGACAATGTATTCACCATTCTGCCCCAGAAGTCCTCCACATGTCTGCCAAAAGGACAGAGGTATGCCTCATTTGTTCTTTGAGACAAAGGTTGGTAAGTAGAGTTACTCAGGGTTTAACTTCCTTTCTATGTTCCTTTCACACCATTGCCATTGAGTACAATGTCCCCCCATTTCTGCTTATGTCCCTCTGCTTCTGTTTGTCCATATCTCCTCACGTTTCCCAAATTCCTCATCTTCATCATTTTCTGTGTCATAGAAACACCCTCTTATACTCCGACACCACAACTTGTCCCCAATGGATGAGCACCCACTTGCTTTCCAGTTCTTTCTCACATTGCCAGGGCTACCAGAACAGAAATTAACAGAAAGCAATTAATTGATAATCCAAGAGAGGTAGGGTAGTACCGTGGCTGGAGGTGGAGTTGGAGATTTCGGGTTCATGGCCTGGCTACACTACTTACCAGCTGTGTGACCTTAGGCAAATCACTTAACCTCTCTGGGCCTAAATTTCATCATCTGTGAAATGAGGGGCTCAGCCTAGCTCCAAGTTCTAGCTCTCCAGCTGTGACCCTACGACCCGTTGGCAGAAGAATGGGAAAGAGTTGGGCCTGGAGACCGAATAAGTATCCTCAGGTAGCTTACCTTTCCAATGTCACAGGCCAAGAAGAGGTTTAAAAAATTTTGTCTCCATCTGTCACGTTTCACCATTTCCCATAAGTCATTTGCACACTGCCAAAGGTGCTTCAGGAATTCTGTGAACATTTCATGCGTTAAGTCCTTGATACATGGAAATATCTCCTATCAAGAGAAAGAAAAGAAAGGATTGATTTAAAACCACAATCTCCACTAGGATCACACATTTAGAGGCATCTAGTAGAAACTCCTCCATTTCACAGGTAAGGAAAGTGAGGCCCAGATTGATGAGGGGACTGACCCAAGGTCACTTGAGTGGGAAGAGGGCAGAATCAGAAATTGAATCTAGGATGCTCCTGAGAAGACCCAAAAAGAAGCAGAAAATTGGAAGGTTACAAGAATATTTCTCTGTATCAACTCACAGTCAAGTTAATGCTACCCTGGAGGAGACTCTCCCTGCCCCCAGACTCTATGATCCCTCTTTTTACTGGCCCACTAGAAAAGCAGTGTTGCAAGGGGACTGGAGGTGCAGGGTCACTTTAGGCAAAGATTACTTAACCTCGTCGAGGCTGTTTCCTCATCTGTAATATAGGATTTAGAATCACAGATTAGAGCAGGTAATTTTGGAGGCATCTGGTCACATTCTCTCATTATAGAGATGTAGATTCTAATGACTTCCCAAGGTCACACAGCTGGCAAGTGTCAGAGTCCTCTGGCTCCAGTTTGCCACCACTCGTTCTGTAACCCCTCCCTTCCTTGTGCTCCTTGGAGGCAGAGGAATTGACCAAATGACCCCTGGTCATCCTTTCTCATCTCAGGATCCTGAGATTCTATCATCAACAAAAAATTATTTCAGAAGAATCAAGCATTTTCTACCTTCTTCATAAGTTTTCCTATTTAGAGTTGGAAAAGACTTCAGATATTACTTAGTCCAACCCCCCTCATCTTACAGACATAACTGGGGACCAGAGGGTCTTGGTGACTCGCCCAGGGTTACCCAAGTAGCAAGGGAGAGAGACAGGAACTGAACTCAGATCTTTAGTCTCTGAAGCCAGCATCCCTTCCACAGGATGATGCTCTCTCTCATTGCCAAGGAAAGCATTCTCGAGCAGTGGATATTTTCGACTCAGTCCTCTGAGGTTGGTGTGAGAAAAGATGATTGATTTACAGGAATTATCTTGTTTTATTTTCATCGTTTGAGAAATGACCCCAAAGCCACCTGGGTCTCCTGACAGTAGGGATGTTAGTGAAAAGAAGGTTTATTTTAAACCCTCTTCTTAGAGACTTTTTAATGCTTTGGATTTATAGTCTGCGGGTTCTATGAGCGAGAACAACCCTGCTCTCCAAGTGTGGGCTGGATGACATCAATAACACTCGTTGCCAGAAAGAACCACAGTCCCTAAGCCTGAGAAGAATGATTAGGGCTGTTTCCTGGAGTGGAGTACAGAAAAGGAAAACTGATAACATCTGGGGGGCTTTGTGCTCCTTGTGGCCTTCCTTGGGGCCAAGCAATCGAGAGCCTCAAGCCTGAATATTATCCCTGGGATTCATCTGGGCAAAGCACTTAACTCCTCTAAGCCTCAGTTTCCTCATCTGCAAAATGAAATAATACTATCTGGAAATAATGCTACTTCAGTTTTTCTAAGAGGTTCTGACCTGTGAGTTCATCAGTGTACAAAGATCCTCACCTTAGCCTGGCAGAATCTCCTACCTTCTACAAAACCACACAAAGCCCTTCCTGAGCCCTCCAATTATTCTTGTCCCTCAATTACCTCATTAAAAAAATCTGTTCTCCATATATTGGGCAGCTAGGTGGCACCGTGATAGAGTGCTGGGCTTGAGGTCAAAAAGACTCTTCTTCCTGAGTTCAAATCCAGCCTCGCACACTTATTAGCTGTGTCACCCTGGGCAAGTCATTTAACCCTGTTTGCCTCCATTTCCTCATCTATAAAATGAGCTAGAGAAGGAAATGGCAAACCACTCCATTATCTCGGACAAGTAAACCCCAAATGGGTTCAGGAAGGGTTGGACATGACGGAAAAACTAAACTCGCTCCCCATTAGAAGCTAAACAACTCGAAGCCGGGACTTGGTTCGTTTTGTAGTTGTATCCCCAGAATCTGGCACATGGTACAGAGTTGCTGCTTAATAAATGTTTCTGGTTTGATTAGAGTTCAACTGGCCCAAACCCAATTTCTTTTTCAAACACGATTCAGCATCGGTATCCATCTCTGCCAGCCATCTGTTAGAAAACTAAACCGAGTCAAACAAAATGACCCCTGTTGGAGTAGATGGGAATTGGGGAAATTCTTCTTTTTCCTTGTGTGGGTTTTAGTGTTTATTTTTTTGCTTTGAAAATCAGTGTGCTGAGAATAGCAAATAAATGCCTGAGAGCGAGAGTGAAAGCCCTCTGCTTTCTCGGCAGTTAATCTCCCTGATTTTTTAATTGCAGATATGCTAAGGTTCAGTGAGGACGAAGACAGGCAGGTGGTGAAACTCTTGGTCTTGGGCGCCGATTCCCAAGATGCCTCTCCGAGCTCCAGAGGCAAATGGGAGATTTCAAGGCTATCTGAAAACAAGGGATAACAGAGTGTTGAATCATATATGTCTTAACGCTTTGCATGCTATGTGACTTGGGGAGATGGTGTGTTAATGTAACAACGAGGGAAAAAATCTTTCTCACAGGCTTCCATGCTTTCATCGAGAAAGTGTTTTTCTTTTTTTAAATGAGTATCATGAAGCTAATAATAGTCAACAAAGAAGCCATATATATTTAATTGTTCAAACTGAAAAAACCCTCACTTAGTGATAAACACACTATTAATTGAACAAAAGCCTTATTAGCCAGCAACAATATATAGCCGAAGAGGACTCTGACACATAGTGATTTCAGTCCTGCCCAGAAAACAAGCTTGATGCCACTGAGAATCTCACTGCAGACAGCTCCAGCTTCCATACACCTGAATGACGTGTAACTTGGCTAAGAAAAAGGGGCCACCCAGAAAGAGCTGCCCAGGCTGGGAGGGGGACTGGAGGACCCCAGAACCTCACTTTTACCCCTCCTTTTTTCCTCCTGCTCCCTTGCAGTGGACTCCACTGTTCTGTTACCTTGTTTTGCATTTGTCTTGGCACACCTAGCACACGGCCTTGTAGACAGTAGGCACTTACAAAAGTTAGTTGGTTGATTGACCGAAACTTAAGATCAGAGGTCACAGATTTAGAGCTAGAAGGGACTGGAGAGGTCATGGAATCCAGCCTCCTTATTTTTAAGTTGAAGAAACTAAGGCCCAGAGAGGGTAAGTTACTTGTCTAAAATCACATAGCTAGTAAGTGACAAAAGCAAGACTTGAATTCAGGTCCTCTGATCCTGAATCCATTGCTCTTTCTACCTCACCATGATGCCTTGCTAGGAGTTGGCACCTCAATCCAGGGCTGGTCTAAAGCTGGGATTGGGTCATCAATGTTGGCAGCTAATGGGGGGACAAAGCCCAAAGGCCTCTCTCTTTCCCACCCCCTTTCTCTTAGCCTCCTAGGCAGGGTCTTGAACCGCCTTTCCTCTTGCCTCAGTTTAAAGATTCCATCCTGCTTTCTACCTCATTATCAATGATGACCGCCTCTGAAGTGCCCATGAAGCTTGCCTGGGCATCCAAAAGCTCCATCCGGAGGCCTTTGGCCTTCCTTAGGAGCCTATGGGAAGAAAGCAGCGCTTACAGGAGGCAAATTTTTTTAACCCATTTCCTGTAGTTAGTAGCCTTGAATTTCCTTAGGAAACTTCAAAGGGATCACTTGCCAGCTTCGAGAACCAAAGGGCAAGACAGGGACTGAGCCCCCTGGTCAGAAGTGTGAGAGGCTGGCAGGAGGAGAAGCAGATGGCCCAGTTATGGTACCCTTGGGAGAAGAAAAAGAAAGGGCATAGCTGGGGATCCAAGGGAGGACTGAGGTATGTATGTGCGTCTATGTGTGTCTGTGTGTGTCTGTATACACGCATGTGTGTGTTTGTGTGTGTGTATAAGGCTGAGGTGAGAGAATGCTTTGCCAGCAGCAGATCCTATCTCCCTAGTTGTACAGTGGACCCAGAGGCCCAAGACCTGTGTTCTAAGTCTTGACTTTTGTACATGGCCTTGGGCAAACCATTTTCTCTCCCAAGCCCCAGTTTCCTCATCTGTAAAATGAGGAGGTTAGGCAAGATGACCTCTAGTCACCTAAATCCTTCCAGATCGAAAGCTGTATGAGCCTAGGATCCCAACCTCTAGAGGCCTCTACTCCACTTAATTCAATTCAACTGATGGTCAAAAAGTCTAATCTAGTAAATGTGCATGTTTCAAGGGCTTGCTATATGCCAGGCACTGTTCTAAGCACTAGGGAAACAAAGAAAAGCAAAGAAGGAAGGAAAGAAGGAAGGAAGGAAGGAAGAGAGGAAGGAAGGAAGGAAGAAAGGAAGGAAGGAAGGGAAGAGAAGAAGGGAGGGAGGGAAGAGGTAGGTAGAGAAAGAGACAGGAAGACTATGGGGACAGGAACATAGGGCAAAGGTCTTCGGTTCAGCTCAGTGCGCCTACATCTTATCAAGGCTTGGAGCACTTGAACAGGTCAGTAGCTGCCTAGGCCATGACTGGGGTTGAAAGGGAGAGTGAGCAGAGAGGTGTTTATGAGCTCATCGGTGACCTCAGAAAGCCTCAGCAGGAGATGTAGAATGTGTGGATACAGAGCCTACCCTCTGGGTGAGGAAGAAGTAAAAGAATTCACTCACCCATCAGTAAAGTCCCAAGGAGAGTGAGCAGTCTTAAATAATGGCCTGCTATCAAAGTTCTCAGACACTAGGTGGTGCCATAGTGCATAGAGCTCTGGGCCTGGAGTCAGAAGACTCATCTTCCTGAGTTTAAATCCAGCCTCAGATGTGCATTAGCTGTGTGACCTTGGGCAAGTCACTTCACCTTGTTTGCCTCATCTGTAAAATGAGCTGGAAAAGTAAATGGCAACTCACTCCAGTATTCTTTGCCAAGAAAACCCCAAAATGGGGTCACAGAGAGTCCGACGTGACTGAAACAACAACAACAAAAATCAGTCTTGTTCTGAGTTAGCCCAATATGAGTGTGGAAGAGCCCTGACTAATTAAAGAGCCACTGAGTGGCTCTTCTGTGTAACATCTTTAATTTCATCAACCAGAACTGAATTTTCTGTCAGTTGTCAAAGAGTCTCATTTACAAAGTAAATGCAAGCAAAAATCCCATTACAGCATATACTCTAGAAAGGAAACTATCTGTACAACAAAGTGGAACATTCCAATGGAAGACTTTTAATAAGTCTCGTTTTGATCCAATTACAAAATTCTCAATCAACAAGCATTTATTGAGTACCTACTATGTGCCAGAGACGCAAAGACAAAAGTAAAACCTGCCCCCACCATTCTCATGGATCTTATATTGTAAAAGGAAAAACAACATTTGCTCATCTCCCTCCTTAAAACACTTCTTTAAAACGGTCTAAATCACTCTGAACTAACCAAGAAGTGTAAGGAGTGGAACAGGTGGTAGGAATTTGTCAATGAAATAGAAAAGAGGCTGACAACTAACTGCCCCATCTTAACAAGGTCAAGAAAAAATGCCTTTGTCAACTCTCCTCAGATACTCTCATGGAAAGAATGAATGAAAAACAATTACTAATTAACCCCTTCTTGAGCCCCTTGATTGTTAGAATGCTCCCCCTCCTCAAATTATTATGCTTATACTTCTCTGTTTACCTTATATCTCTTCCCACCCCCCATGTCAGTTCTTTGGGGCAAAGAGCCATTTTTCCAATTTGTCTTCTTATCTCTGATGACTTGCACTTAGTAGGCACTTAATACAGCTTTATTGGACTGGGTTGATTTCTCCTTTACTCCCCTTCATGAAGTTGCTGTTCCACATACACAACATTCTGTCTCCTGCTTTGCACAGGCTGCCCTGATGTACCTGGAATATTCTCCTTCCTCACGTCTGCCTTTGGAACCCCTAGCTTCCTTCAAGGCTCATCTCAAATGCTGCCTTTCCTGAATCCCCGATGACAAAAGTATCATTAAGAGTACACTCTGAGTCAGGCATTGTGCCAAGCACTGGAGATACAAACACAAAGAGTGAGACAAGCCCCTGCCCTCAAGGTGCTTACATTCTAACGGGAGGACACAGCCAAATAGAGGGGAATTTGAAAAAAGACTTTTGGTCTAGGGAATTGATTAGGGAGTCAAACGTCTTACCCTTTCAAAAAACAAGGATACTATTGATTTGAACATTGTATTCAGAGAAGGAAGGAGAGGAATAATGGTGCTGATAGTAGTGGTGGTAGTAGGTATGGGAGCTGCTGTGGGATAACAGGGAAGATTGAAAGATGGTCTTCTGGGTAGATAGCGGAATCACTTTGTATTGCCTCTGAGCATCTTCCACATTCATTTATTTCAAAATATGTTGTATCTCTCCAGAGTACAGTGTAAGAAGCCTGAGGTCAGAGGCTGCCTCATTTTTGGTTTTGCATTCCCAGAGCTTAACGAGGCACCGGGCATGCAGCAAGTGTGCTTGATGATTGATTAAAAGAACCTGTCTTCCATATGTTGGTGCAAAGCCATCTACATTAAGGGAGAGGCTGTATGTAACAATGAACAAAGGGGGAATAGGTTTAATGACAACACAACACATCTCTTTTGGCATCTAATGTAGATGCTTTCTTTGAGGAATGTGTATCCCCAGGACGTAGTACAGTACCTGGCACATAGTAGGTGCTTAGTAAATGCTTGATGACTGACTTAGGTTCTTCCCAAAGCCTTCTGCTCTAAGATAGAAGCCAGTGAACTGAATCCTTATTGATGCAACAGAGAAACTAAAATCTTAGCATACCATTTAATAAAAATCGCCCTCTAGATTCGCATTAGCTATGGTGGTTTTTCTTTAATTAAATGCAACAGTTTGATACAAAAATGAAAATAAAAAACATTTTGAGTTAACAACCACCAAAAACCCTTCTAAAACGAGCACCTGAAACATGTTTCCCTGCAAAGCGTGCCCACACAGGAGGCACCCCAGACCCCCATATTCATTTGATAGTTGGGTTTAATTCTGTTCTTAATTACTTTAACAGCACCTGCTTGCATAACTAAAATATTAGTGTTCTCTGCAGATCTATGATACACATCCCAAGCTTTATCACTTGACTATATGCTTTAACTCTTGGTGGGAAAATGGGCCAATGATTTTTCTTTATAAATGATATTTTTAAAAAGTCATAGAAGGGTGTTGATGATCTATAAGTAAGATCTTAGATTTAGAGCTGGAAAAGGATCATAGAGGTCCTTTTATAGATGGAGAAACTGAGACTTGGAGAGGTGAAGTAACTTACCTAAGGTCACACAGTTAGTAAGCCTCTAAGACAGGATTCAAACTCAGGTCTCCTTAACTCCATGCCCAAAACACTATCCATCATGCCCCCTAGCTGCTTCTAAATGTCATTCTTTTCGACTTGACAAGCCAAAGGACAGAGTGCTGGCCTCCTCCTACACAGCTGAATGGAGTTCTTCATTTGTATCTGAAGGATCACAACCGAAGTTCAGGCTCCATTTACTTGGGCCAGGGATGGGCAGGACCCCAGTGTCTACTCAGAACATTTTCCCGAGGTTTCCTCTCTTGTTCTGACTCTTCAGAGATGTTAGTTGGGCCATTGCCAGTTTAGTTTACCTCCTCTATGTTTCAGTTTCCTCCTTTGTGAAAAGAGGGGATTGCACTCGACCCTTCCAGCTCTAAATCGATAATCCTACAGAGGAGGGACCTTAAAACAAGCCTGGTTTCAGGTGAATAGGGGAAGTCATACCAAGCCTTTGTCTTTTTCATTTGAGTCTGACAGATTAAATTGCCTTTCCCAAGAAATGTGAGAACATGGCGGGACGAAGACAGCTTTGTCGACAGCAGGCGAGGTAACAAGAGACTCTGTCTCCACATGGAGATCATTTTCCCACTGCTTCTACATTCTCCCTGCGTTCTTCTCTGCCTTCTTGCCCATCCAGCTCTATAGGAGATCTGGAAAGGATCAGCAGTATTATTATTTGAAATGATGCATTATCATTTCTAGGTCAATTAATGATGACATCATTGCCAGGAGAAAGTGAAGAAGGCCTCCTGCATGTTGGGGGTACACCCGGTGGGGAACTGGCATAGTGGACAGGGCATTGAATTAAAGGTAAAAAAAAAGGCCCAGGTTCAAATACTGCCTCAGATGCTTATAAACTCTGTGTCACTGCTAAGTGGCAAGTCAATTAACCCTCCTAGTCCTCAGTTTCTTCTTCTATAAAATGAATAGATTGGACTCAATAGCCTTCTATCTCTAAAATGATCATCCTGACAAGGACAAGAGTTGCACCAGATGGTCAGCCATGGATTGGTAGTGGTGCGCATCATCAGGGAACTTCTGAATCAATGAAATCTCAGATCCATTTGAGCACTTGAATGCCAAACTATTGATTTAAAAAAACCCCTCCTTTCCAGCCTCCTTTTCACCTTCCCCCTCATGCTTACACAGGATAGGGATCCATACAATAAAATGCCCAGTTCCCTGAAGGATTTCATTCTAATAAGAATGAGTAAAGGAAGCAAGTACAAAATTATAATCTTTTGGGTTTCAGAAAGAAGCTTTTTTTAAAAAATTCTGTCTTCCTTAGGGAAGAAGGATAAGAATAGATTTCCAACAGTTTCATTTAGAAAGTCTCTGGCTTTTAGAAATACAGGTAAAAGAGGAGTTTTTACCAAAAACTAATTATATATATATGAAAATGCAAGATAGATGTGATTTCCCCATTCAAACCCAGAATTTTGCTGAAAACTCCCAGCATTCTATAGTGGATTCACCTGAACCTGTCTGGCTTAGTGATTGAGTTTGTTTTCATCATCTTCTTTTTTTTTTTTAAATTTATTTTTGACATGTTTGGTTGTCAGCATTGATTTTCACAGGCGTTTGAATTACAAATTTTCTCCCCATTTCCTCCCCCCCCC
>CM053627.1:31117325-31146749 GCA_028646595.1 Phalanger gymnotis
ACTTCCCTCTGCCACTTTGTGGGTTCTGCAGTTCTAGAATTGGTTCAGAGCCATTTTTTTTTATAGGTTTTTGGAGGGATTTGGTGGGGAGCTCACACCAGTTACTGCTTTCCAGTCGCCATCTTGGCTCCGCCCCCCGGCTTTCTCTGTATCCCTATATCTAATACCATGTAAGGCACATATTTGGCACTTACTGTTTGTTGACTTGTCTTTGTATCCTCAGTACCAAGCACTGTGTCTGGCACATAGTAGGCACTTAATAAATCCTTATCTGTTAATCGAATTGAATGGATAACAATTGATTGAATCACACTCTTTCCTAGGATCCTAGATTGACAGCTGGAAGAGACTTTAGAAACCCTCAATTTCAAACCATTCTTTTTCCAGATAATGAAACTGAGGCCCAGAGAGGTTAAGTGACTTGTCTAGGTCACACAGGTAGTAAGTGGCAGAGGATTTGACTACCAATCCATTATGCTTTCCACTGTATCAAATTAAGACACAATTCAAGTGCCACCTTCTTCATAAAGCCTTGCCTAATTTCTACAGTGACTGGTGCTTTCCCCACCCCAAATTACCTTGTATTTAATTTTTATATACATACATACACAAACATATATACATACACATATGCCCATATACCTATACGCATACACATGTGTATATATACATATATACATACACACATTATATATGTGCATATGCATATATATTCTGTCTCCTCTGATAGGATGGAAGCTCCCTGCAGGCAGGAATCATTTCACTTTTGTCTTTACAACTTTGATTCTTAGAACAGTGGCTGCTGTGTTGCTTGAAGATTGATTGATTGAAGTGTGATAATCTATTTATTTCATGAAGATATTACTCAAAGGGCTTGAGTGCTTTGCAACCTGAGAAATACAGAGAATGAATAAAATAAAAGCCACTTGGGCTCCTGGAGGAAAAGAGCAAGCAATTGATTTACGTATTCAAAAATGGTTATTGAGAACCAACTGTATATTTCTATTGCTGTGCTGTGTGAGGCAAAGAAACAGAAACAGTTTGTAGCTTGGGATCATGTTGTACTATCTCTATAGTAGAGAGGGCACTGGATTGGGAGGCAAGAAGAACAGGGTTCGAATATCATTTCAGACACTTACGAGCTGTGTGACCTTGGGCAAGTCACTTAATCTCTCTATACCTCAGTGTCCTCATTTATAAAATAAGGAGGTTGGACTCAATGGCCTGAAAGGTAACTTCAACCTTTAAACTAGGATTCTGGGATCTTCTGACCTCCCTTTTCCTCACCCATGATACTTCCTACAGATCTGTTACAGAGAAGCTGGTGGGGACTGCTGTTGGTATGGCCA
Source organism: Phalanger gymnotis (assembly GCA_028646595.1). Taxonomy (NCBI): domain Eukaryota; kingdom Metazoa; phylum Chordata; class Mammalia; order Diprotodontia; family Phalangeridae; genus Phalanger; species Phalanger gymnotis. The sequence continues at coordinate 31,118,675 of CM053627.1, forward strand.
ATCTAATCATAAAGAGAGTTAGAACCACTGCTACAAAAAATCAGAAGGTCTAATCCTTACCCTTCCAGAGGCTATAACCTCATTGGAGAGATAAAACACAAACACACGAATAGTCATGTAACAAATTGGTGTGGTGTATAGAGTAAGGGATTTGGAGTCAGAGGACCTGGGTTTGAATTCCACTTCCACTAATGACTATGTGATGATGGCCAAGCTACTTATTGTCTTTGGGCCTCAGTTTCCTAATCTGTTAAATGAAAGGGTTGGGTACGATGAGCTCTCTTCCTATCTCTAAATCTTGAGCTAAATCAGGTGCTGGAGGGATCCGAGGAGGCAGGGACTCCCAAGGACTGGGATGATTAGGGAACGTGTCTTTGCTGGGGAGAAACAGGACCTTGAACATGCTCGGCACTGGCACGTTCTCAGCCAGGTCAGATGAAGCGGCTTCGCCTGATAAGGCTTCCCAGTCCTCCATGCCTATATCTTTTAGAGTATTCAAGATGAAGACGGAAGTCCAAGAGAAACAAGAGGAAAGAGAAAATAGCAACAAAATCAAGTCTCATGTGAGTAAGATGCGGAAGGAAGCTCTAGCAATGCAGTTCCAAGAATGGCTTCGGGATACCAATGGAAAGATTCCACTGCCTGTGGTAAGGAGAAGAGGAATGAGGGAGGGGATGGGGGAGGAGGAAGAGGAGATGAGGGAGGGGGTTTTTAGTTACAAAATTACTCATGGAAAAAATGACTGTCTAGCCTTCAACCTTAAATCCTCCCCCTCCCCCTCCTCCACTTCTCCAGGAGCTCATTCAGCCTTCCATCTTCTTGGTCCATGCGAGTTGATTCTCTTGGCTTATCTACAATGTCTTTTTCAAAAAATCCTATTTAGAGCTTATCCCAATGGCTTCTTTGCAGAGAGGAGGGTCTGTCTTTGAGACCACCTGGTACAGTAGACGGAACACTAGCCCGATTTGTACTATTTGCCGTTTTCTCTGATGCAAAATGCTCACACTGCGAATTTAACAACTGTCTGAGAGCTGGTTGGAGCTGGGTCTACCTTGCAATCTGGAAACCTTGCCTAGTAGATATTCTAGATGTCCACTCATTCATTTTCCCCCTTCAGGTTCTTTTCCTGTTATCTGTCCCAAGATTTGCTGGGATTCCCAGGGGGAAGGAGAATAGAGCCAAAAATGATGGCACATTCTGAATTATCTTGCTGGCCACTCTCTTCCTCTGCACCTAGGACCTGATCCTAGGTAGGACCAGACAGGTGGAATTGGAAGGGCTGTTAGAGGTCACTGAATCAAGTCCACTTCGCTCCCCTTAGAGATAAGGAAGTCCAGAGAGATTGACTTCCTCAGAATCACACAGGTGGTAAGTGTTGGAACCTCAACCCTTTGACACTGAATCTAGCACCCCAGTGTACTACACTGCCTCCCTCCTCATCAGTGTCTGCAGCACCCTACTTCTACCACTGAGGTTCTCAAGACTTTGGAGAAATAAATAACTCCTCCAAAAAGTTAGGGTCCTCTTCTTTTAGAGAGATCACACCCAGAGCATAGATTTAAAGGTATTATGATCAAAGACTTTTTTTTTTTGTAAGGTATAAATTGACCCTCTCTTTGGGTGTTTATCTGCTCCTGTCTGTCTGATTTGCAGATTCAGAATGCCGTCCGAGCGTTTCTGGACACTTCAGCAGGCTGGAAAGCTGGTGAGCATGTCTACCTTAACAGCATTTGACTGAGTGCCAAGTAAGACTCTGTTTAGTAGTGAGTGGTAGGGAAAATGTTACTGCATCGGTGCTATTGTTGGGCATCAGGGAGAGGCAGATAGGTTTTTGACAGTGGCTAAGAGAAGATGAATTCAAAAGGCAGAGAGACAGTGACCTAAATGCCTCCCTGTGAAGCAATCTCAGTGTAAGCCAAAGCAAGAAGCTTTCAAAAAAAGGATTCCCCCAAACCCCCAAAAACTTAAGCAAGAAAGAGGGGCCCAAGGGCCTTGCAAATGATGCAGGAAGTGGTGAGAGGTTTTTAAATGTTCCAGTTAAGCTTGAGATGTTCCAGGGGCATCCCAAACTCAGCATGACTGAAAAGCAACTCAGCCTCCTCCCCCAGGACACACGCCCCTCATCCAAACCGCTCTGTTTCTATTGAGGGCACTAGGATTCTCTGGTTTTGTAACCTCAGTCATCCTAGGCTCTCCCTCTTCTTCACCACACCCATCTCGCTCACGCTAAGTCTGAGGACTTCTGCTTCCTCAGAACATCTCTCAGACCCTTCCTTTCCTCTTCATACGGCCCCCTGCTTGGTTCAGACCCTAAATGGCTTTTGACTGAGCTGTTGCAACAGCCAATTATTTTAGTAACTGCTCTCAGCCTGCTGCAAGTTTCTCCCCTGATAGAGCCATCCTCTCTCCAACGCTGCCAAAACGATCTTCCGAGAGCAAAGGAAAAAACCATGTCATTTCACTACTCAAAGACTGTTAGTGTCTTATCGCCCAAAATAAGGTAAAATAAACTTCTCCACTTGGCATTTGAGGCCCTCCCCAGGCTGACTCCAACCTCCTTTTTCAGGCTTATTTAGCATTATTCTCATTCAGACCCTTTATGTTCCAGCCAAACTGCATCGCCAGCTTGCTCCCTGAGCTCAACATTTCATCTCTTACCTCGAATTTTCCTTCCAAGTTACAAAGAAAGCGCAACCTGCACTGGCAGAGGGAGTTTCCTTACCTGGGAGTTCCCCATAGCAGTGACATCACAGACCCAGGACTCATCTCTGTCTCTGTCCTTCTATGCCTGGAACATACTACCTCTTCTTCAGCTCTCTAAATCTTATCTCCCTTCAAGACTAGTACCACCTCACCTTGGAAGCCTTCCTTGATTTCCCCTTGTGTTTAGCGCTCTTTCCTTTCTCAGTTTGCCTGCTCTCTACTTGATTTTTATACACATCAAACCCTTCCTGTACATGGCAAGCTCCACGAGGACAGGAATATTTTCTATTTTGTCTTTGGATCCCCAGCGCCTCACACCTCAGTGTTTAATAAATTGTCTCGTTGAAAGGTCACTATGTAATAATAGCTAGCATTTATCTAGCGTGGCAAGATACAAAGCACTTTGCATTTATCATCTCATCAGATCCTCGCTATGGATCTGGGGGGTAGACGCTATCATTGTCCCCATTTCGTATGATTGCGATGGAATACTATTGTGCTGTAAGAAATGATGAACAGAAGACAATTCCAAAAGACTCATGATGGAAAAATGCTATCCACATCCAAAAAAGAGCTATGGAGTCCGAAGGCAGAATGGAGCAGGCTGTTTTCTTTCTCGCGGTCTTTCCCTTTCGTTCTGATTCCTCTTTACAACATGACTAATGTGGAAATATGTCTAATATGATTGGACATGTAAAGCCTATATCAGATTGCATGCCGTCTTGGGGAAAAGGGGGGGAATTTGGAACTCAAAATCTTATAAAAGTGACCATTGAAAACAAAAAATTAATACATAAAATGGAAAAAAAAAAAGGATGAACAGGATGATTTCAGAAAAACCTGAGAAGACTGACATGAACTGTTACGAAGTAAACTGAGCGGAACCAGAACACTGTACACAGTAACAGCAATATTGTAATGATATTTAGATGTGAATGACCTAGTTATTCTCAGCAATACAATGATCCAAGATAATTCCAAGGAACTCAGGATGAAAAAATGCTATCTATCTTCAGAGAGAGAACTGTTGGACTCAGAGTGCAGATTGCAGTACAATTTTTCTTTATTTAATTTTCTTATTCCCTCCCCCAACCCCGCAATGGGGCTAACATGGAAATGTTTTGCATGACTTTATATGTATAATGGATATCATATTTCTTGCCTTCTCAATGGGTAGGGGAGGGGCGGAGGGAAGGACAGAATTTAGAATGATGATAAAAAGAAATGTTATCTCCATTTTATAGAAGAAGAAACTGAGGCTGACAGAGGTTAAGTGACTTGCTCAGGGAGTGTCACCCAGCTAGTAAGTGTCTGAGGCTGGATTTAACTTTAGTCTTCTTGACTTCAAGTCCAATGCTCTATCTTCTGTGCCACCCAACTGCCACTAAGTTAACAATTGACTGAGAGCCGGGTGGAGCCTGGTCTGCCCTGCAGCCCAGAAACCTTACCTAGCAGACATTCCAGATATCCACTCATTCATTTCCTCCTTCAGGCTCTTTTCCTCTTGTCTGTCCCAAGATTTGCTGGGATTACCCAGGGAAAGAGAATACAGCCAATAATGGTGGCACATTCTGAATTTTCTTGCTGGCAGCAAGTGTTAGCAATTATTTAAGGAAGTTAGTTAGGCTGGTGCCTCTTTCCAGCAAATTACACAGACTGATCCTGGTTGGCCATGTACTGTGCTGAGAGGCAGTGTGATGTAGAGGTTAGAACACTGGTCTTGGAGCCAGGAACACCGGGGTTCAAGTCCCACTTCTATGAGGTGATGTGCAAGTCACTTAAACTGCCAGGGTTCTGGGCAACTTTCTAAGACTGTATATTGCAGAGAAGGTGCCAACCTGCATTGGCAGAAGGAATTTCTTCATTTAGGGATTCTCTGTATCAATGCAATCACAGATCCAGCCGCTGTCTCCTACATGTGGACAGAGCCACAGGGTCTGACAGAGACTGTTAGGAGGAGAGTGGTCCCAGGGATGTGCTAGAGCCAGCTTGTCCCAGATCAGAAAACAAACTTGATTGTTCAGGTTTCAGTGCCCTGTGGGAATCAGCAAATGTGACAAATTAGGGCTTGATTGTTTTGCTAATTATCTAGACTTAAGAAAATGTTAATGTTGTAGATTAAACTTTAAAAGTCCTGTATACAGGATTCACACACACCCCCCTTTCCTGGAGAGCTGGTTGTTAAACATTTACCAACAAACCACTGGGAGTAGATGAGAGGTAAACACACTACCTTAAAATGTCAGGTGCTTTGTAACTGGAAAGTAGTATAGGCATGTAAATTATTCATCATTTATTATTTAAATTCATTTAATATGCACGTAATTGTTCTCATAGGCAACTAAATGAAACAAATATTTATAACCAATATCCCTTCCTGCCACGCGGATATTCTTGGCAGGGCATAGGGGACACACAGGTGTACAAGCAGCTATATCTCCAGGGTGCCTATAATTTAATTCAGATGTGCCCTGGGCACAAATGGGAAATGGTACTCCGTGACTGCTTTAGAACAGTGAGTTCTGTCTGATGCTCCTCTTTCTGGCCCATGGTCTGAGCCAGCTCCTGGTGTTTTATTAAATGAAGGTCTGTCAAATATGAGATCACAAGATCAAAGAAATTAGAAGGAACTTTTGAAATCCTCCAGTCGAACCCTCTCATTTCAAAAGTGAGGAAACTGAAGATCCAAGAACTAAAGTGACATATAATAGGCACTCAGGTGGTACGTCACAGAGCTGGGGCTCAAACCCAGGTCCTTTGGCCCCCCAATCCAGAGCTCTTTCTACTTCATCATGCTACCGGACTGACGTAGGCTTGGATGGAGATTGAATTTTATCATACTACCCAAAGTAGTACATGTTTGCTGGTTAATAAGTAGTAGAAGACAACAAAGCAGAAAAGTGTGAATTCCAGCTGTCCAGTTGTGCCTTTGGGTGGGCTCAAAACAGGAAAGAACAGTAGAGAGGAAACCAAGCTTACAAAAAGCTGGGCAGAAGACCAAACTCAGCCAGGTCATCCCCAAAGCATCTAGATGAAGCTAGAAGCAAGACAACAGATTTGGCAGCGTTTCTAGAACAAATTATTTTCGTCAGTGATGCTGGTGGTGGAATCAAAAATATTTGAACTCCAATCTCTGAGTCTCTGGTGTGCTACGTAAAGGAAAGAAAATGGAACATCTGGCCTGGACCAAGGTGGGGAAAGAATCCTGTGCTAGAGGTAACTCAATTTTGAAAATATTGAGGGATAAACGTTTAAGATTTCTGATTTCAGAAAGATCCCAAATGATTGGGAAAATAATTAATGTTATTGTTATCCAGAAAAGGTAATTGAGGACATCAATATCTACTGACCCATTGATATCCTTTTTCATCTCTATAAAATCCAAATGTAATCCATCTCTCTAGGAATCCAGAGAAGACCAGAGTAAAGAATGATAGAGGTTTACTAAGCTATGGAAATGGGTGCATGCATGTGAGTTCTAGAATTTTCCAGTTTCCATTGCCCTTTTTTTCAGGCTACGTTTATGAGAATATATATTTTCATCTTTGATGCAAATTTTAGAAGGGAACAATCAGGCTCTAACAAACTACTTTTTAAAATGGAACATATCTTCAAATTCACGTGATTAACTGAAAGGTATAAACAATGAGGTATCTTACTATGTTTATTGCTTATTGATTTAAAAAAGAATTGACTTGGTAGAGTAAGATGTAGCCCAAAAGTTTCTCTTCAACAAAGTATTTCCCAATCATATATTAAAATCATGCAGATTTTTTGATAGAGTCAGCCACACAGATACTTTTTTTAAAAAAAATATTATTTATTTTTAAATTTTCTTTTAAAACTTTGTGTTCCAAATTTTCTCCCTTCCTGCAGCTCCCCTCCCCTATCCACTGGGAAGGAAGCAATATGATGTTGATTATACATGTGAAATCATGTAAAATATATATCCATATTAGCATGTCACAAAAAAACCAAGAAAAATAAAGAAAGTGAGAAAATTATGCTTCAATTTGCACTCAGAATTCATCAGTTCTCTCTCTGGAGGTAGTAGGTAGCATTTTTCATCAAGAGTCCTTCAGAGTTGCCTTTGATTGTTGTCTTGATCAGAGTAGCTGTCTTTCATGGTTGATCATCATTATAATATTACTGTCACTGTGTACACTGAACTTCTGGTCCTGTTCACTTCGCAACAGTTCATATAGGTCTTGTCATGTTTCCTAAAACCACCCCCTTTGTAGTATCCCATCACAATCATATACTACAACTTGTTTAGCTATTCCCCAATTGATGGGCATCCCCCCAATTTCCAATTCATGGCAACTACAAAAAGAGCTGCTATAAATATTTTTGTACATAAAGGTCCTTTCTCTTTTTCTTGATTTCTTTGGGATATAGACCTAGTAGTGGTATTCCTGGGTCAAAAGGTATAGACCGTTCTATAGCCCTTTGGACATAGTTCCAAATTATTCTCCAGAATTGTTGGAATTCACAACTCCATCAACAATGCCTTAATGTACCTGTTTTCCTACATCCCCTCTAGCATTTGCCATTTCTTACAAGTGTGAGGTGGTACCTCAGAGTTGTTTTAATTTGCATTTCTCTAATCAATGGTGATTTAAAGCATTTTTTCGTATGACTACAGATAGCGTTGATTTCTTCTTCAGAAAGCTGCCTATTCGTATCTTTTGACCATTCATCAACTAGAGATTGATCTTACTTTTATAAATTTGACTCTGTTCCCTATAAGAGGCCTTTATCACAGAAACTTGCTGTATAATTTTTTGGCATTACTTCATTGTCTATAATACCTTTTAGCAAAATATAGTTCCCATGATTATCTCTTTTAATTAGATCTATTTTTTGTTTTTGCTTTTTATGAGATCATGATTGCTACTCCTGTAGCAATATTGCTGTAGAGCAATATTGTCTTTCATGGTTGTAGAATAATAGATTTTGATCCAGCCCCTTATTTTAATTCTTTTGTGTTTCTTTCTGTTTCAAGTGTGTCTCTTATAAACAACATATTTTTGTATTCTGGTTTCTAATCCATTTTGCTATCCAGTTCCATTTTATGGGTGAGTTTATCCCATTCACATTCACAGGTATGTTGACTGTGTATTTCCCACCATTCAGAGTGTTCCTACAGTGTCAAAAGAAAGAAAAAAAAGTCCCCAGACCATTGAATGGACTCCCTGTGGACAAATTATGAGAGGGCATAGACAATAATCCCACAAGATGAGCAAGTATAGAAGGATCATGGTATTTGTTATTGAGAAATGAAGTTAATTGATAGTATCACAGATCCATTTGTTTTTTTATCATTCCTTTGTATCTGATAAATGGGAGAAGCTCCCGGTCTTTTATATATTCTTTCAGTGAACATATAGAGCTATGAATCATGGAACATCCTAATCTCTGAAGAATTAATATTGTGCTTGACTCAAACGGCAATGGAGAAACATATGATGGGCATACATCTACTTACCCTAATGGGGAGGAGAATTGGTCTTTAATCGCTCGATTCCCCCCAGCCTAGTTGATGTAGTCACAGAAAGTAAAGGTCAGAGAAGATGTTAAATTAACTGTAATAATATAACCACCACCAGTTGTCCCTTTATAAAGTGTGAAAAAAATGTCTCCTTGATTCAACTGGAATTGATCCAGCAATAACTAGCCACATTCCTGATGGCCCCTTAAAAGACTAAAGCTCACTAGGTCTGTGAGAGTCTGGTATGGGAGCAGCGTTGTAGAATATGATTCCCTATATCACCCCCTATACCAAGGGTGGGAATGGGGGCTTTCCTCTTGTATTGGTCATGACATCTAGCAGCTGAGTTACTCACTCAGCAGAAGACACTCTATCTGGCCGTTTGAGAGTCCATTCAAGAGAGTCTGAGGCACAGTTGAAGGAGTTGAGACAGAGTCTCCAGATAGACACAGGTACAGCGAGGCAGTCACTTGAGACTAGAAGCACCTTCAAGGAGCATGACTCCTGATTTCAAAGGACAGAACCAACCAGGACCTGAAGGGCGACACTGGGAATAAAGAATTGAGTTGTAGAGAGGACTGCATAAGGACATGATGTCAGGCTCATTGTAGTTCTTCAATCACAAGTTGCCTTAACCATATGTGTTCTCTGCTTGTGTGCTTTACTATCACTGTAATGCAAATTTGTGCCCATTCATCCCATGGATATTGTATGTTTTATGTGGGAGGGTGATCTCCATGTTACCGGGAGAAATGTTTTGTAGCTACTGTCTTTACTGTGTCACATTAACAAATGCCTTTGTATTGAGCTAATTGTTCAACTGAATGACTCTTAAGGAGAAGCTCACTGGTGGGGGCTTGTCAACTGCAGTTTTAGGAATGCAGACTCATAGAGTTCCCTAAAATCTGTGAGGTTAAGTAGCCACCTTTTGGGAAGTACCAGAGGGTCTGATTCTTAGAATGATAAATGTGCAAGAACTGAAATAAAAAATGACATCTGAGAAACACATCATTAGAAAAGGGTCAGTCATGTAGTGAGAGTGAGGGATAAATGATGGATAGCCTGAATAATGCACTGGTACCCACAGAACATAAAAAGACCAAGAGGCAGGGCTCCAATTGACATGGGAGGGCATGAATATGTAAGATGGCAAGGCATGGATGTTTTGCAGTCTGCATCTTTGAAGGAAATATCCATATGAATAAGATCATAGACCCATTGAAATATGTGCCAGGCCCTGTAGGCATTCAGATAGACTATATTAACATAGAAATGACCCAGGAATAGGCTTACTCAATCAAAGGGCATATGGCTGCTTTAGTAGTCCCTAGGACTTGCCTATTTCGGCTGGTGGTTCATCCCAATATCCCCAGCTGACAGAGCCCTTGATTAGAATCCTAAAGAGGGGTGCCATGTGCCAGTTAGGACTTCGGCAACGTTAGGGTCTTCCAGCACCTGATGTAGGCATGCCCTAGAGCAGGGGCTCTTCACTTTTTTTGAGTCATGGACTCCTTTGGTACAGTCTGGTGAAGACTTTGGACTCCTTCCTTCTCAGAATAACACCTCTAAATGCATAAAATAAAATACACAGGACTACAAAGGAAACCATTGTATAGAAAAACAGTTTATCTATCTATCTATCTATCTGTCTGTCTGTCTGTCTGCCTATCTGTCAATCTGTCTCTCTGTCTGTCTGTCTCTCTGTCCGTCTGTCTGTCTCTCTGTCCGTCTCTCTGTCTGTCTGCCTGCCTGCCTGTCTGCCTGTCTATCTATCCGTCTGTCTGCCTGCCTGCCTGTCTGCCTGTCTGTCTATCCGTCTGTCTGCCTGCCTGCCTGTCTGTCTGTCTGTCAATCTGTCTGTCAATCTGTCTATCTGTCTGTCTGTCTGTCTGTCTGTCTGTCTATCTATCTATCTATCTGTCTGTCTGTCTGTCTGTCTGTCTGTCTGTCTGTCTGTCTGTCTATCTATCTATCTATCTATCTATCTAATGTTCAAACTCAGGTTAAGGATTTCAGCCCCAGAAAGTTCCTTGAACCACATCAAGAATCAATCTCAGTAGTAGCTGCCTTGCTCTAGGGTAGAGTATTAAGTAGGATACTCACAGAATAGCAACACCTGCAAAAAGTTTTTCTTAAGGACAGAGCCAATCATCTCCTCTCACACCATGAATTTAATGAACTGGCATGGTGGGTATTGTAGGAGCATCATAGGATTAGAGGCAGCGAGGTGGCACCATGGATAGAGTGCTAGAACTGGAGTCAGGGAGAGCCGAGTTCAAATCCAGCCTCAGACACTTACTAGTTGTGTGACCCTGGGTAAGTCACTTTACCACTGTCTGCCTCAGTTTACCCATCTGTAAAATGAGCTGGATAAGGAAATGGCAAGCCACTCTAGGATCTTTGCTAGGAAAGCACCAAATGGGATCACTAAGAGTCAGGCAGGACTGAAAATAACTAAACAACATCCATTATATTATTCTGCCTTACATCGGTGAGGACCCTCTGGGAAATCATATGACCCAGGAAAGCAGATATCGTAAGGTCCCGGATGGAAGGAGCAAGGGTTCTCCAAGGAGTTCTTCAGCCATGTTGGGAGATGAAAAATTGTAAGCAGCAGGGTTTGCAGATGAGCACACTCAGGTTTCACTCATACTGTGAAACTCACAGATTGTGAAGGTACCTTGATAAAAAGGGTTTGTCTCTCAAGAAGCCCTAAGTGGATTCCCCTCATCAGGGAGTGGGGCAGGACCCAACTCCAGGATAATCCTAGGTCAGGAGGATGGTATAAGTCCTTGGGTCCTATAGGTCCCAAAGCTCACCAGAGAGAGGAGAGTTGTCTTTAACTGTTTATGGACTTGGATCTTTTTTGGGGCTGGGGGTGGTGGTGGTGGAGTTAGGATAAATAAAGCCTGTTCTATATTGGATATCTTATCAGTCTCTCCTTGGTAAGATACCCTTTACTTTTTCTTTCCAGTCAAAAATCTTGCTTGCTTTAGTGCTTGTATGGGAACTAAGGGCCTTTTTCCCTTTTTGTTCAGACCTAGACATTTTTTCAAGAAGACCTTGGGTGGGGTGGGAACAAAAGAGAATATAATTATTGTGTAGCCTGCTGAGGTGGCATCTTGTCTGTGTAGACAGAGTTGTAATCCTGTGGTTCTGGACTATGGGTTATATTTGAGGTCTTGTCTGGAATGTTTTTTCTTCCTTTCTTCTTTTTCCCTTTGGTGTAGGCTACCAGCACTAGTAGTCATGCCAATGAGCAGCAGTTTGTTTTGTGGCTAAGCTTTCTTCATCAGCAGTGGTCAGGTTTAGACAAACTCTTGCCAGCACCAAGGCAGGATGAGCCCAGAGAAGCATTATACAGCTATGTTTTAGAGACTCAGTGAAGCACCTGGGCCTCTCAGTTGTGGCCCCCTCTCCCAAATGTTGATCCGTATCAGCTTGAGCATCAAATATGAAATCCTCTGTTTGGCTTTTAAAGCCCTTCATAACCTGGCCCCTTCCTACCTTCCCAGTCTCCTTATACCTTACTCCCCTCCACAATCTGCAATTTAGTGACAATGTCTTTCTCATTGGTCCTCAAGCATGACACTGTCTCCTGACTCCAAGCATTTTCACTGGCTGTGCCCCATGCCTGGAATGCTGTCACTCCTCATCTCTACCTTCTGGCTTCTCTGACTCCCTTCTGGTCTCACTTTCTGCATGAAGTCTTACCCAATCTTCCTTAATTTTAGTGCCCTCTCTCTGAGACTACTCCTAATTTATCCTGGACATATCACGTTTGTACATATTTATTTGCACATCGTCTCCCCTGAAAGGCCGTGATGCCTTGAGAATAGAGACTGGGTTTTAACTTCCTCTGTATCCCACATCCCCATATAACAGACATTTAACAAATGATCACTCATTGGTTGGCTATTATAAAAGCACTCTGGTTTAATTTGCAGAGACCGATTTTTTTTAACATGGAGGAAAAATAGAGTTTGCCCGTTGGGAGCCTGATAAGGCCCTCCTGAAACCCCTTGGTATCTCAGTGGGATTAGGTTATTTTTAGACAGGTTAATTCTTTGGTTAAGAAAAAATACACCTTTTATTTGATGTCTTTTTTATGCCATATCACTTCTGATATCCTTCCTTTTTGTGCACATACATACTGAACCTTCTCTTCTAACAAAGAAAAGGTTAAGCAAAATTTACTAACAGTGATTGTGTCATGTATACACAACAACAATGTAATTGCTAACATTTACATAAGACTTTAAGATTGACACAGGGCTTTACATATATATACATATATTATTTCATTTGAGCCTTGGAACCTCAGAACCAAGGAAAGTCCATATATTTATTAAGTACCTACTTATACTAGGCACTGTGTTAAGTACAAGGGATAAAAATACAAAGAATGAAATAGTGTTTCCACACAAGGAGGGATTCTAATGGAAAGAAGGAACAAGTATATATAAAAATATATACATATATAATACACAGCATAAATACAAACCTGTGAAGGTAAATTCTATTATCCCCATTTTATAGCCGAGGAGACTAGGGCTGAGCTAGGTTAAGTCAGAATCGCACAGCTAGTTAGTGTCTGAAGCAGGATTTGAACCCACAGCTTGAAGTCCAGTACTCTGTTCACTACATCACTGACTTATCATTCCAGAGGCTGAGGTACATAGAGTGCTGGGCCTGGAGTCCGGAAGACCTCGCGTTTAAATCCGGCCTTGGATACTTACTAGCTGCGTGACCCTGAGCAAGTCACTTAACTTGTTTCAGTTTCCTGGATGATAAAATGAAAATAATAGAACTTATCTCTCAAGGTTGTTGTGATGATCAAATGAAATAAAATTTGTAAAGTGCTTAGCACAGTGTCTGACACATAGTAAGTGCTTAATTAACCCTAATTCCTCCCTTCCTTCCTTCCCTCCTTCCCTCCTTCCTTCCTTCCTTCCTTCCTTCCTTCCTTCCTTCCTTCCTTCCTTCCTTCCTTTCTTCCTTTCTTCCTTCCTTCCACAGTCCCTCAGATGTCTTTTGAAAGAAGGGAATATGCTCGTTGTTAAGGAGAAATCACAAGGATTCAGGAGGGTCCTTCATGGGTGCACATGCCCTCTACAAATACACTAATTGATGCTGTCCAAGTTTCTAAAGCTAGAAGAGACAGAGGAAGGGAGAGAGACAGAACTTTTGTCTGGCCTTGGAGTAAGCATTGTCTAAATGGGGTGATTTGATATTTTCTGGTTTGTTGGGTCAATATAGAAAATTCATACCTCCATGACTTTACCCTTCCCTGTTTGGGGGATTTGTTCTGCACCTGGTCAGCCATCAGCCGACCTATCCTGTGTCTGGTCAGGCAGATTGAGGCCTTGGCAATACCTCCTAGGCAAGTTCAATTTTTACTCTCAGTTTATTCCTAGGGAAGTGAAGCTGAGGCCTACATGTACTAGCTAAGTTAAAGTTCCTCTCTTCTTCTGTGTAGCTCCATCCTCTGAATTGTGAGTATCATTTTTCAGCTCCCTTAGGGTCATGGTACTGTTTCCGACACCACTTCATCCTGCCAAGACCTGAAAAAGTCAAGGAAGAAGGAAATTATGGTCCAGATGTTGGCTCTGCAGATGTTCCACCATCACCACAGAGTTCTCTGCTAACATTCATTCTTTGCTTCCTGGCCCACTTCATTTAGTGTAGCCCAATGCACCAAGCATGCATTAAGCCATGTTTTATAGCTCCATAAAGATAATTTACAGCCTATTAGCTCCTTTTTTTTTTTTTTTAGCAAGAACCATCAGCTCCAAGAGGGGTCTTATATCACTACTTGTATTATTTCAACTACTATCACAGAAATAACAGTAACAATTGCCTTCTCTCAGAATGGGAACCGGGAGACATTTTTCCCTCAATCAAGGGCTACTGATCCCCAGGAAAACATATAGGCTTATAAATAAAAGGCAAGTTAATTCAGTTTTTGAATTATTAAAAATGTACAAAACATTCTTCCTATCTCCTTTAAAATTAAGAATAGGAATGTAAACTTCTATCCAATGATATAACAAAGAAAAAATACATATTCCAGGGGCTTTGTATTCAAGCAGTTAAGGTAGAGGAACAGGAAAAGGAAAGAGGAAAAAGAGGAATCATTATCCTGGGGAAGGAGAAGCTAGAAGTAGGATCTCTCTGAGCCTTCATTCTCTTTATCCACAAAATACAACATGTCCCAAAAGTCTTTAGTGCAGCTTTCTGTCTCTTACTAGCTCTAAGGTTCCTTCAAGTTCTAATAGTCTGTGTTTTGAAATTTGTTGTTTATTGTTGTTCAGTCTTTCTGTCATGTCCAACTCTTCATGACCCCATTTGGGGTTTTCTTGGCAAAGGAACTGGAGCAATTTGCCATTTCCTTCTCTGGCTCATTTTACAGATGAGGAAACTGAGGCAAACAGTGTTACGTGACTTGCACAGAGTCACACAGCTAGGAAGTGTCTGAGGTTGGATTTGAACTCAGATCTTTCTGACTCCAGGCCTGGTGCTCTACCTACTGCTTTACCTAGCTGCTATGTTTTGAATATAAACCAGTATAAATCTCTTGCCTAATGGAATCACAAATAAATAACAGAGAGGCAATGTGGAATAGTGGACAGAGTGCTAAACTTGGAGGCAAGAAGTTCAGGCTCTGGTGATTATTAGTTGCATGACTATAGGCAAATGAACTCACCTCTCTTTGCCTCAGTTTCCTCATCTATACAATGGAGACAATAACCTGAAGTGCCTTCCTAACATGGCTGTTGTGAGGTTCAAATCAGATCATTTATGAAAAGCATTTTGCAAACCTGAAAACTATATAAATGTCAACCATTATTAATAGACTAATTTGTTATGGGAATAAGAGGACATGTTAAGAGTGTCAAGAGTTTAATATTTACAGATGGTTTAAAAGTTACATGATCTTTAGTCCTTCCTCCCCCCTTCCCCCCATACTTTTCCATCACTCAATCGTATAGAAGCAAAAAGGGGACATAGGACCGAGGGACACTTTGTATTTTTGTCTGTTATTGAGTCATCAGGACAAAAAAAAACCATGAATTACCCTGTGACTAACCTCCTGATAACAACAAAGTAATTGAAAAATGCATATTGTTCAGTCTATGACATGTAGGTAAATGGACAACCTATTGAATTATTCCGTCAGTATACATGAAGCTGATCCCTGTATGCAGCATATCATACCCCACCCTGTGCATTGTCCCCCGTGAGTGGAAGGTTCTCCCTCTTCACGTCTACTTTGTATAATTCCCAGCATCCTTCAAAGCATAGCTCAGGTGCCAAGTCCTACATGAAACCCCTTCCTGTGTCTCCCCCAGATATTAGCATTCCCTGCTAATTTGTGTTACATTATATATGCTTGGAATTAGTAAATTCTGTACATACACCTTGTTCCTCCACCCACCCCCAGCAGACTGTAAGCTCCTTGAGGGCAGGAACTATTTGACTTTTGTCTTTGCATCTCCAGTACCCAGCTTAGTACCTGGCATATAATAGAAGTTAAATAAATGTTTGTCTAATTAAATTGATTGGATAAAAAGTTCAGGTGAACCCATACCTGAGGAGAAGACTAGGCTGGATTATATTTAAGATATATTTCAGGGTAATATTCCCAAACTTGTTCCCACCCTAACACATTCTATTTTTAATACCAGTATTCTCCTGATGATTCTCCTATGAATCATAGAATACTACCTTCTTGGAAGAATCAGTTACAAGTAGAGTGGAGCATTCTTTCATTTCATGTTTTTATTGTCCTTCTATTTTAGTGATTTCTTGCTTAATGTTTGCTTCTGGTCCATTCATTTCTTCATTTGCTAATTTCATTAGAAATTAGAATTGTGAACTTAACTTGTCAACTTTTTTTTTCTTAGTAATATAAGCATTAGGGGATATATATTCTGCTATTTTTCAGTTGTGTCTGACTCTTTGTGATCTTTTTGGGGGTTTTCTTGGCAAAGATTCTGGAGTGGTTTGCCTTTTCCTTCTCCAGCTCATTTTACAGATGAGGAAACAGAGACAAACAAGATTAAAGTGACCTGCCCAGGGTTACACAGCCAGTAAGTGTCTGAGGCCAGATTTGAACTCAGGAAGAGGAGTCATCTAGACTCCAGGCCTGGTACTCTGTCCCCCTATCCACTGTGCCATCTAGCTGACCAAGGGATATGTGTGTATATACATGCATGTATACATACACACATACATGTGATACATATATACATATTTATATTTATCTCTGAGCATTTTTGGATGTTTCATGTAAATTTTGATGTATTGTTGTATTGTCATCTTTACTATAACTTGTTATTGTTTCTGTAATTTGTTTTGTTGTTCCTTCCCTAGTACCCTCAGGTCATAGGGCTGGAAGGGCTATAGCCTTTCCTAAGCCTACAGAAAGACAGTATGTCATTGTATTAATTGTTCCAAAGAGGGAGTAAAAAAATAAGGAGACAAAGTGAAGGCCAATGGAAAGCCACAGCTCCTTTTTCTGAATGAGGGATGAGATCTGATTGGAGTAAACCCACTCACCAGTACAATGCCCTGTCCTCCATACAGGGTCAGTACCATAGTCCTTTAGAGCTAAAGCCTGTTAATTAGTACATAATTCCAGAATAAAAAAGGGTTATCATGGCACAACTGGCAGCTGAACATCTGAACTAGAGTAAATAGAAACCATATGTTTTGTGTAGACCCTCCTACAAACTTCCATGGACCACTGAGGTGTGTCCCTGGAGGTAGAGGACCAGGAGAAAGATAGCAGAGGAGAAACATGGCTGGGGATAGCATGGCAGTTGTCATGGAGATTTGAAACCAGGAAGCAGGGCAGAGATTGTTTAATGGAATGGAAAACAACCTGTTTCTCCCTGGGGCAACCATTGTTATTGTGCACAGTAGATGGGACTACAGTAACCACATTGGAAGAAGGAGTTGATGGGTAGTGGATGTTCTCTACCTCCCTCCCTCAGTGCCTTCCTCTTCCTTTCTCACTTTTACCTACATGTTTAGGAGGAGCTAGGAAAAAACTCAGCTATGTCATTTTTTGCTGTCTACTATTGCAGGTGGTATTTTGTAAGCTCAGGTCTCTTTTTATAAATTACTTCTTTCCCACTCTCTATGAGCATGTAGTTACTTAAGATCAGAGTGTGCATGGAAGGACAGCCCTGAGCAGTTTCACATTCCACTATCTACTGAGCTAGGACCTTGTAATTCTAGTGGAGAGGTTAAAGATCTCCTTCAGGGCTATTGAGTCATCATTTAGTTTCGTGAATGATCTTGTAACTCTCCCAAGCAGAACCCTAAAATTTAAACTTGAGCCTCAATTCTACTTAAAGAATGAGGTACTGAAGCATGATGCAGTTGAGAATGTGAATGCAAGTGCCAAAGGCTGGAAGGGATGAGAAAGTGAGGAAAGCACAGACCTCTCTCCCACAGCAACACTTAAAGGAGCATGCGTCCACCAGGAGGTGAGGAGGCAGGGAGGTGAGGAAGAGATAGAGAGAAAAGTATTGATCACTCAGGAGGGAGACAAACCACAATAGATCTGATCCAGAGTAAGAGTGAGTAGAAGTAAGTAGAGGGAGCAGTGTTTGCTTGAAAGACAGTTTGCTGTGCTCCCTTCTCTGTCCTTTATGCCAAAAGGGGACTTTGCTACCTCCTTCTACTACATTAGCCACATATATAAAGGTGGCTTAGGCAAATGATGACTCTCTAGGCCATAGGACAACTGGTACTTGTGACTGTTTATGTTGATACAGAGGTTCAGTAACATTCCTAAGACCACCCCACCACCAGAGGGTACTGTGGATGTCAACCAAACGGCCTTATCTGTTCTCTGCCAAGGTCCTCAGGGCTATTGGTTGTCGATCACCTATTAACTCTGTCCCTTACATGCCTGCTAAGTTCTGAGACCTATCCTATCTGTGTCTACCAATCAGATCTCCAGGGCATCTACGGGGGATGTGCTGGTAAATGTTTAGCAATCATCTCTCCAGAAAAGGTATATCACATTTTTCAGTTTAATGTACATTATCAATATCTTCTCTTATCATTTTCTTGAATCTAGACAATCAACAAAGTAGTTAATCAAGCCTTGAAAGTTGTAAATTAAGTAAATCAAGCCATGAAAATGTAACAATTGGCTCTCCAACCTTTACAAGCTGGCTCCAGCATATCCCTAATATCCATTAATCAAATCTCACAGCTTAGGCCACTTTCATTCTGTTCCTGGCACACATTTCAAGTCATATATGTGTGTGTATAACGTATATACATGCATGTGTGTATGTATATACATATATATAATATATAAGTATATAATCACTTTGTAAACCTTAAAGCACTCTATGTTAGTTATCATTATTAACTGAAATGGACCTACCCTAACTTGCAAAAACAAAGTCATTTCAAGAGCAGCACTGGAGAGTGGAAGAGGTCTCCTGAGACATATCAGCTGCCCAGGCATGGTAGTCTTTGATTGTCTTGGGTATCTTAAACCAACAGCTGTGAAGTGGAAGCCAAAGAAGGGGTGGGGAGGGGTGAGGTAGCCTTTGGCTGCCATAAAGGACGTCATCTTAGTGACACATTTCTCAATGACACAAAACTGCCGGTCACTGGGGCTTTGAGGTTTACTCCTTTCTGAACTTCCCCATTCTTTTGACCTTTTTCACATAGACTCAGCTTATGACTTCCTGTCTCTCCCTCCAGAATTCAACTTTGACCTTTGTCATCTTACTGTTCATGTGCTTAAGCTTGGCTTTGCCCAAATTCTTCTTCCCCAACCCCCAACCCCTTTACCTCTCTCTTCTTCAAGGCCAATTAATTGCTGCCAACATCCCTCACACACAGCTTTCCTGCCTTTCTCGCACTACACCGTTCATTCATTCCTCTAAGGATTCAACGTTGTTTAAGATGGTTCCCCATCTGCCCATCAACTGGGGAATGGCTGAACAAGTTGCGGTATATGAATGAAATGGAAGACTATTGTACTATAAGAAATGACGAGCAGGTGGACTTCTGAAAAACCTGGAAAGACTTATATGAACTGACGCTGAGCAAAGTGATCAGAACCAGGAAAACATTGCACATAGTAACGGTTCAGTGACCAATTTTGATAGAGTTAGTTCTTCTCAGCAATGCAAGGACCTAAGACAACTGCAAAATATTCATGTTGGAAAATGTTATCCACCTCCAGAGAAAGAACTATGGAGTCTGAATGCAAATTGAAGCACAATATTTTCTCTTTTTGCTTCTAATTCTTCTTTGCAACATGACTAATGTGGAAATATGTTTAATATGATTGTATATGTATGACCTATATCATATTGCGTGCCATCTTGGGCAGGGAAGAGGAGAAGGAGGGGGAGAAAATTTAGAACTCAAAATCTTTAAAAATAAACATTGAAAATCAAAAATAAATAAAGATGGATCCCCATCTCTGCCTAGTTCAAATAATGGTGGAGCTTCCTCTTCTAGTTGGAGGTTCTGGAACTGTGGACCCTGAATTCTGTGGCCTAGAGGAGCTGAATCTACTCCATAGAATGTCTGAGGCTTTGTGGGAAGGGAACGAGATTGTTCTGGAAGCAGATGGAGTCAGAGGTCCTGTGGCAATTCCCTTAGATCAGTGTCCCAGCAGGTCTGGGGTCTCCCCATTCCTGGCACAAAACAGATTGTTTATCAATTGTAATCACATGGACTTCCCACAACCTAGGGCAAGGTAATGTGTGTAGTATTTTACCTGTCAAGACAAGCCACCTGCTTGGCCAAGACCAGTCCGACATTGGATAGTGTAAATGAACATAGGTTCCTCCAGAACAAGAATGCTTTTGTTGCCCCCTGGTGGTTAGAATTGATCAGGTCTGTTCAATTAAATTAATATCCAATTCAGCAAACAGTGTTTCTGAATCTTGCCTGTGACCATAATCACCAGCTGAGGGATAATGGTGAAATATACTTCCAGGGCTTCAAGTCAGGATTTATCTTGGAATAAACAAGCTTTGGCTAAGTCAGGCATATTCTTGATAAATTAGCTCCAACTGCACTTACTCCACAAAATGTCTTTGCCTATCTTTAGTTGTATGTAAAGTTAAGTCAGTCTCAGGATGCTTTATGCTCACCCATCGGTAGCATGATTTTGGAGCCCTTGCAGTTTGGGAGTTCTAGTTCTAGTCCTCCATGGCTTGTTAAACAAAACCACTCACTCTTCACTCTACCTCATACACCAGCTTCCATTGTCTGCCACCTCAGTGCAAATAGTAAGCATCTAATAAATGCAGTCTCTTTTTCTCTCCATGCATATATGTATGTATATATATGTATGTATGTGTACACATACATAGGATACACACATACATGCATGCATATAGCATTGTGCTGGTAAATGTCTGACAACTAGCTCTCTGGGGGTAAAAAGTTTGCATGAAATACTTTAAAGTTTAATCTGCATCAGTAGTATTTTTCTCCATCACTTTCTTAAGTCTAGATAATCAACAAAGTAGTGATTTGTGGCATTTGCTAACTCCTGAGGTATAAATACACTGAAACTGTAACAATTAACTCTCCTGAGCTGGTTTGAGCCCTTCTGTTGCTGCATGTCATGATTTGCCAGACCTCAACTCTGGGTTATACCCCACCATTCACCTTTTCCACTTCTATTGCTAAGTGTTGCTGGAGAGAATCATGAAACCATGCTGCCTGGGTATACCACAGATATCATCTGATCTCAGTTGTGTGCTATATGATCTCACCTGGGTCCTCACTGCTGCATAGTAATCCTTTCTCTCTTTCCTGATTGACTCTACCAGACTCCCCACAGCATCTATTCCAACTTTTTCTCTTCTCAAGCTACTTACAACAGCCTCTCACCTCCTCTCTCAACAGAGAACTTCACTTCCTATGGTATTGAGAGAATAATGACCATCCTTTTTTAGCTACATCTTATTCCCTGTTCCACAACCCAAGTCCCTTCAACATTCCTCTGCTCCCCTTCTTGGCTCTTGTCCATGAGGTGGCCCTTCTCCTTGCCAAAGCCAACTCTTCCACTTGAGCCCTTGCTCTTCTCCTGTGTCCTCTGGGGAGTTTGTTCCTTTGATCTTTCTTCCTTTCTCTAATTTTCGTTTCACTTTATCCCGTAGCTCCTTTCCCTGGTTTACAAACATTCTCAGGTCTCCCTCCATCTTTAAAAAAAACCTTCATTTGACCCTGCCATCCCCTCAAACTATCATCTGTCTCTTCTTGATTTCACAGTCAAGGCACTTATGTGTATTATCTGCTCTTAATAATTTCACATTCTCTTCTTAATCTCTTGCAATATGGCTTCTGACCGAAATGCTTGGGTAAAACCACTCTGCCCAAGATACAAAAAGATCTTTTAGTTACCAAATTCAGTGAGCTTTTCTTCAGTCTTCATTCTTCTTGATGTCGCTGTAGCTTTTGATACCATTGGCCAACCCTTCCTTTTGGATGTCATCTCCTCCCTGGTTCTTCATGATGTTGCTCTCTCATGATTCTTGTCCAGCTGTTTGGCTGCACCTTCTTATTCCTCTTCGTAGGACCAGCATCTCTGTCCTGTCCCTTAGGAGTGGATATAACTCCAGGCTCTGTCCCAGGCCCTCTTCTTCTGGCTTTCTTAACTGCCTTGTGGTGATCCCAGCAACCCTGATGGGTTCAATTTTCATCTTTATGAAAATGACCCCCAAATTTTCATATCCGGCTCTCTATTAGACTCCTTGCTCTTGCTTACCCCACATATCTAGTTAATGATCAACTCTTATCATTTATACTTTCTCTGCACTCATATGGCCACCAGCTTAGTGGCCCTTGGTGCCTCTCACCTGGCCTATTGCAATGGCTTCCTAATAAGTCTTCCTGCTTCCAGTCTCTCCCCACTCCAATCTATTCTTTACTTAGCCACCAAAATGATTTGCTAAAGTGGATCCCTGACCATGTCACCCTCACTCCCTACCCAATAAAGTCCAGTGGCTTTCTATTACTTCTATGATCAAATTCAAACTCCTCTGTTTGCTATTTAAAACCCATCATAATCTAGCCCTGTCCTTCCTTTGTAGCCAAAAGAAATCACTGATGTGCAGAATCATCTGTTTCAATTATTCTATTCCATATACTTTATGGTCCAGCCAAACTGGTCTTCTTTGCTGTTCCTCTCACCACATTCAGTCTACCTTCTTTGCAGTGACTGTCCTCCAAGCCAAGAATATAGTCCCTCCTCTCTTGTGAATCTTGTAATGCCTAGTTTTCTATCAGACTCAGATCAATTTCCATTTTCTGCATGAATGAGGTCTTTCCCAGTCAACCCAACTATTGGTACCTCCCCTGCCAAGGTTATTTTGTATCTGATTTGGATGTGTTTTTATTTTTGGATGTCTTTTTATTCTCAGCTTGCCGCACAGTGTCTGGCACTTAATAGCCTCAATAAATGCTTGTTGATTGATTCTATCTGCTATGTGAAGGAGGTGATGGAATTTTTTTCTTTTTCTAAAAATCATTTATTATAAATGGTGATATCCAAGGTAATATAGCGGAGCATGGAAAAATGTACCTGTCAGATTTGTGAATAAGTATGGTACATATATATATATATATATATGTATGTATGTATGTATGTATGTATGGTATGACCAAAGAAGAGATAGAGAGAATCATGGGAAGTAAAATGGATAATTTTGATAACATGAAATTAATTTTTTTTCAAAAACAAAAGCAATGCAACCAAAATTAGAAGGCAAGCAAGAAAGTGGGAAACAAATTTTATAGCAAGTTTCTCTGATGAAGGCCTCATTTCTCATATACATAGAGAACTGAGCCAAATTTATAAAAATAGGAGCCACTGACCAATTGAGAAATGGTTAAAAGATGTGAACAGGCAGTTTTTAGAAGAAGAAATCAAAGCTATCAAAAGTCACATAAAAATGTTCTAAATTACTATTGAGAAATGCAAAATTAAAACAGTTCTGAGGTACTACCTCACACTTGTCAGATTGGCTAACATGACAGAAAAAAATGACAAATGCCAGAAAGGATGTGAAAAATAGGAATACTAATGCATTGTTGGTGGAGTTGTAGAGTCCAAACATTCCAGGGAAAATTTGGAACCATAAGAGCTAAAAAAACAGTGCGTACCCTTTGGCTCATCAATACAACTACTAGGTCTGTGTCCCAAAGAGATTAAAGACAAGGGGAAAGGACCAACATGTACCAAAATAGTAATTCTTTTTGTGGTGCAAAAGAATTGAAATTGAAGTTGGAAATTCCCCATCATGGCTGAATAAATGGTAGTATATGATTGTGATGGAATACTATTGTGCTATAAGAAATGATGAGCAGGATGGTTTCAGAAAAACTTGGGAAGATTTATGTGAACTGATGCCAAATGAAGTGAGCAGAACCAAGAGAACAGTGTAATGATTGTAATATCATAATGATGATCAACTGTAAAGGACTTAGCTAATCTGGTCAAGACAATGATCCAAAACGGTTCTAAAGAACGTGGGTGGGGAAGGAATGGGAGGGAGAGAATCTGGAACTCAAAATTTAAAAAGAAAAGAATGTTAAAAAAATAATAAATTTTGAAAAAGAAAGATAATTTGGATTCCATGTCATTTGGTGCTTATATGTTTAGTATTGATATTATTTCATTGACTATGGTACTTTTTATCAAAATGTAGTTTCCCTATCTCTTTTAAGCAGGTCTATTTTTGCTTTTGCTTTGTCTGAGATCATGATTGTTGCCCTTGTCTTTTTTATTTCACCTGGAGCATAATAGATTCTCAGCCAGACCCTTATTTTAACTTTGTGTGTGTGTGTTTCTGTTTCAAGTATGTTTCTTGTAAACAATGTATTGATGCATTCTGGTTTCTAATCCATTTTGTTATCTACTTCTGTTTTATGAGTGAGTTCATCACATTCACATTCATTGTTACGATTACTCACTGTGTATTTCCCTTCATCCTCTTTTCTTGTTTATCCTTCTCTCGGTCTCTTTCTCTTTCTGTCTTTACTCTGTTTTGCTTCCAACCACTGCCTCTCTTAATCCACTTTCCCTTTTATCACCCACACCTTTTCCTTTATTCTCTTCCCCTCCTACTTCCTTGTTTGGTAAGGTAGATTTCTTTTTTTCTACATACACATTCATATTAAACATATTTTCACATTAGTCATGTTGTAAAGAAGAATTAGAACCAATGGGGGGAACTGCAAGAAAGAAGAAACAAAACAAAAAAAGAGAGAGCAAATAATGTGCTTCAATCTGCATTCAGACTCCATAGTTCTTTTTCTGGATGTGGATAGCATTTTCCTCATGAATCTTCTGGAGTTGTCTTAGGTTGTAAGGTAGATTTCTATACTCAACAAAGTGGGTGTGTGTGTGTGTGTGTGTGTGTGTGTGTGTGTGTGTACATAGATATATTTCTATTTTTGAACCAGTTCAGATGAGAATGAGATTCAAGAATTGCCTGCCCTCCCCTCTCATTTTCCTCTCCATTGTAAAAACTCTTCCTTGCATGCCTGTTTTATGTGAGACGATTTCCCCTATTCTGCCTTTCCTTTCTCCCTTCTAGTGCATCCTTCTCTCTTACACCTCCATTTTTGCTTTAAATCATTCCAACATAATCAACTCATACCTGGCATTCTGTCTATGTAGATTCATCCTAACTGTCCTAATAATGATAAAATTCTTAGGATTTACAAGAATCATCTTCCCATATAGGAATGTAAACAATTTAAACTTATTAAATCCCTTGTGATTTCTCTTTCAGGTTATCTTTTTGTGCTTCTCTTGAGTCTTCTGTTTGAATGTCAGGTTTTCTATTTAGGTCTGGTTTTTTCTTGTTTGTAATCCTAGCTCCTTTGCCTTTCAGAATATTATATTCAAGTCTTCTTCTCTTTTAATATGGTAGCTGCTACATGTTGTGTGATCCGGACCGTGGCTCCCATGGTATTTGAGTGGTCTCATCCTGGCTGCTTTCAGTATTTTTTCCTTAACCTGGGATCTCTTCAATTTGGCTATTGTATTTCTGGAAATTTTCATTGCGGCATCTCTTTCAGAAGGTGATCAGGGGATTCTTTCAATTTCTATTTTACCCACTGGTTCTAAGATATAGGTACATTTTTTCCATTAAGTTTTTCATAGGATGAAGGGATATAGGAAGAAAAGAGCCTCACATGGAGGAAGTCACATTTGGGCCAGGACTTGAAAAATGCATACAATTTCACGTGGTCCTCCATCTCCACCCGTTAAATTCCTACTATCCTTTTGACCCCAAATCCATTGCCACATCCTCCAGTAAGCCTCTCCTTGCAGGTTTCTCCTAACATTTTGCTTGTGCCTTTCTCACGCATCTTTCCTGCCTACTACATTATTTATGTATGTGTCATCTTCCCCATTAGGTTGTAAGCGCTGTAAGGATGGGGCACTCACTGTCCTATTGGAACTTTATATCCCATCTATTACTTGGCACAGAGCTTTGCTCCCAGATAATCAATGCTTTTGGTGATGAACTGAATCTTATTTAGCCATGTTAGAAAAAAAACAACTTCATTAATGATTAACTTTCCATTATGTGTCCCTCAAAACACAGTATGATATAGTGAATAAAAAGCTGATCTCAGAGTTAGAAAGATCTGAGTTCTAGGTGTGATCTATGCTAGCTGCCTGAGCTTGCGGAACCTCTCAGTGCCCAAGGCATCTTTCTAAGACTCTAAATTGCAGAGAGATGTTGGTTTTCCTTGGTAGAAGTTTTTCCCTGGGAACCCTCTAAACCCATAAAGCGGGACGTCTGCCTAAAACAAAAAAAGCAACTTGTCTTTTATTTGTATCTTTGCTTCTAAGTCCATTGGCTGTATTTTCAGCAAGTACCATTTAAAAGCTACAGGGAAAAGTCAGTGATGAGAAGAAACCAATAGGTTTAAAAATTGGAGCCTGCATGGAAAATGCATTACAACCAAACTAATGGAGTCATTCTCTTTTTTTTTCCCCCAGAGGCACTTTACCACCCATTGGAATTTGTAGGCTCAATGAAAGATAGGAGAGATGAAGAAGGTTTTATAGAGGTAAGAGATTAAATAACTCAATATCTGCATAAAGACCTTCTGTCAATTTTACTTATCATTTGCCTTTTGCAACAATGTTATGTGTTAACGGAGATGTTAATACACATAAGTATTAACTATGCAATGAGGAGAATGGAGGGCAGTGACACAATAGAAAGAATACTGTCTCCAGACACAGAGGACCAGGGTTCAAATGCCACCTCTGATGCTCACTACTTTTGTGACCTCATACAAGTCACATTACCTGCTGAGGTCTCAGTTTCCTCATCTTCAACATGGTGGGGTTGGACAAGGTGCCTCTGAGACCACTTCCAGTCCTACCTCAGTGATCCTAAGTGTTTGGTACCGTCCCCGTCATATGTACAGAATTTGGTTGTCAGAAGGGACAGATAAAGAATATTTGCTTTGAGGAGAACTGATAAAATCCTCTAATGAAGAAACTGTCTCAGATAAAGTATTGAGTAAGATACATTATTCCGAGGACCCCATAGAGGACTCACCCTCAGATGAATGTATTTAGCCCTGTTTGAAAGCAGAATAGTGACTGATACAATGAAAGCTGCAAGAGATTGGGGTCCATAGACTTATTTGTATGGGACAGTTTTTAGACTTTTGAAGTTTATAACTGATAAAACTACAAATGATAAAATTATGAAGAACTACAGGAAGATTATATAAGGATTTGGGGATTTATAGCTACAGCACCTTGAAATTTACACGTGTTACAAAAGAACAAGTGAAAGAAGCAATCATATATATTGAGACACCTGGGTTTCCTATCACAGCCATTTTTGTGTGTGTCAATTTCTCAATCTTCAAAAATCATTCTCTATATTGTACACGGTAACAGCAACATTGTGCCATAATCTACTTCGATGGACTTGGCTTTTCCCACAATACAATGATCTAAGACAATTCCAAAAGGCTCATGATGGAAAATGCTGTCCACATCCGAAGAAAGAACTTTGGACTCCGAATGCAGATCGAAGCATACATTTTCTCTTTTTTATTGTTTGTTTTTTCTTTCTTGTGGGTTTTCCCTTTTGTTCTGATTCTTCTTTTACAACATGACTAATGTAGGAATATGTTTAATATAGATTGTACATGTATAGCCTATGTTGGATTGCTCGCCATCCTTGTGGGAGAGTAAGGTGAGAGGAAAAGGGAGAACAAAAAATCTGGAACTCAAAATCTTATAAAATTGAGTGTTGAAAACTATCTTTACACGTAATTGGAAAAAATAAAATACTATAAAGTGGGGAAAAATTAAAAAATCATTCTTTTTTTCTTTTCTCTCCTCTTCCAATGGTTTCCATAGAACCAAGTATACATGTCTTTCACCCTTGCTTTATTGGATCAAATAAGAAAATATTTGTAAAATATTGTGCACAGTAAAAGATATGTGCACAATGCCTGGCACACAACAGGTGCTTAATAAATGCTCACTCCCTTCCTTTTTCTCCTTGGTGTTAAAAGACACAGTATCTGAATGGGTACCAGCCCACCAATATTATATGAAAGTTTGAGTTGCAGTCAGGAGCCATCCCTGTACTAAGAATTGTAGCAGTTAAGAAGATGATGAAAACGGGGGGCGGAGCCAAGATGGCGGCTGGGAAGCAGTGACTGGCGTGAGCTCCCCACCAAGTCCCTCCAAAAACCTATAAAAAATGGCTCTGAACCAATTCTAGAGCTGCAGAACCCACAAAGTGGCAGAGGGAAGCAGGGCTCCAGCCCAGGACAGCCTGGATGGTCTCTGGGTAAGGTCTGTCCCACACGGAGCTCCCA
>CM053627.1:31146849-31157857 GCA_028646595.1 Phalanger gymnotis
CCATTTTACCTGAGGTGGGAATACCTTACACACTCAATTGGGTATCTTACCCCACAGGAAAGAAGGAAGAAGCAGATAAAAAGGGGGGACAATAGAAGGGAGGGCAGATGGGGGAGGAGGTAATCAAAAGCAAACACTTTTGAAAAGGAACAGGGTCAAGGGAGAAAATTGGATAAAGGGGGATAGGATAGGATAGGAAGGAGCAAAATATGGTTAGTCTTTCACAGCATGAGTATTGTGGAAGAGTTTTGCGTAACGATACACATGTGGCCTATGTTGAATTGCTTGCCTTCTTATGGAGGGTGGGTGGGGAGGAAAGAGGGGAGAGAATTTGGAACTCAAAGTTTTATAAGCAGATGTTCGAAAAAAAAGTTTTTGCATGCACATAGGAAATAAGATATACAGGCAATGGGGCATAAAAATCTATGTTACCCTACAAGAAAATAAGGGAAATGGGGATGGGGGGGAGTGGGATGACAGAAGGGAAGGTTGACTGGGGAATGGGGCAATCAGAATATATGCCATCTTGGAGCGGGCAAGAGGGTAGAAATGGGGAGAAAATTTGACATTCAAACTCTTGTGAAAATTAATGCTGAAAACTAAAAATATTAAATAAATAAATAATGATTAAAAAAAGCAGCCCATTTTGACATAATCTTTTTCTTCTTTTTAAAAAAATGCATTTACAGAATGTGACTGCAAGCAACAAAAGCATCCATTCTCGACATTCAGAAGCACCGGTGGTTGATGCAAATGACACACCTGTGAATGAAGGTAGGCAACAAACCAGCTTATGCCATATATAGAATTGAATTCAAATCTATTTCCATAAAGCTATCATTTAAATGCATCAGGATAAGGACTGTACTTGTGATATCATTGGTACAGGTGAGGGGACTGCCTCCACCAATGGAAGTGCCATCTACCCTGCTATTTATAGCCCTGTAGAGCTTCTTGGCATACTGAGAGATGAAGCGTTTGTCCAAGGTCAAGCAGCCAGTATTTGAACTTGAACCCATGACTTAGTGTTTTCACGGCTGGCTCTCAATTTACTATGCCAGGCTGACCCTTTCCTATCCCTTCAATCTGTACAGAGGTTTTGCTGTATTGCTTTATGAAAACTTTTTTTTTTTGAAGGAGGTTCTCAACCTGTGCAGGGCATTCCCAGAGTAGAAATCCTCTCTGCAGATAGAGATCAACCCACAATACTAGAAAAGTGCTTGGGGCACATGGTGAGACCCAGGGACAGATTTGGGATTTGAATCCAGGTCTTCCTGATATTAGGGCCAGCCTTCCATCTATTATGTCACCATTGTCTCTCAGTTTGTGGTAACATAGGTCTTACTTTAATGCCCTCTAGGATATGAATTCCAAGAACAATTTGTTCTTATATATTTGTTTAGTCATTTTCAGTTGTGTCCAAGTCTTCATGACCCCATTTGGGGGTTTTCTTGGCAGAGATACTGCAGTGGTTTGGCACTTCTTTCTCTAGCTCATTTGACGGATGAGGAAACTAAGGCAAGCAGGGATATGTGACTTGCCAGGATCACACAGCTAGTAAGTGTCCAAGGCCGGATTTGAACTCAGGGAGATGAGTCTTCCTGACTCCAGGCCTGGCATTCTAACCACTGCTTTGCCCCTCTGCCTTTTTTTATGTATTAGCAAAATATAATTGATTAGATACACCTTCATCTTCCATTTTTCCGTAACGTTCTACATGGTAGAAGTCTGTCACATTCTGTATGTGCTTGGTTCGGCTTCAGTGAACACTTTTTCAAGTGCTTCCTGTGGGCAGAACATGTTGGACACTGGGGAATACGTCGATTAAATAAGAAATGATCTTTGCCATCATGGAGCTCATTATCTAATAGATGATGGAAGGCATAATACATACACAAAGCTATGAAGTTGTACCAAAATACGAGGGCTTGTGTCAATGAATCAATCAATCATCAAACAAGTGTTTTTTCCCAGACTTCCTCTTGGCCTCTGTTCTGCCCCGGGACAGTTCTTAGCCCCGCTCCTCCCGCTGTTGGGCCCACATGCAGCCTCGGGTCCTTCCCAGCCTATTTCTATTCCGATCTGCCCCAACCTTGCTTCCTTCCCTGGATGGCAAGGCCCGAGGATGCTCACAGTTTGGAAATTTACAGGATGATCCAGAGGGGGCCTTTTCCACACACAGACTCCCTCTTTTTTAGGCCTCAGCTACTTTGGTGAAATCATTGGCAGGGGCAATAAAAACATAGCCTTTGTATATGTCCAGTTTTTAAAAGTTGCATTTTCATTTTAAGTTTCTTTTCTCAAAAATATTTCCTCAAAAGATAAATGCTTTTCTCAAATAAAAGTATTTTAAATAATGCTTGTATATTTAAATCAAGTCAATGCTGTTATTTATTATTTTTAAAATATTGTAAGATTATTATTATTTAATATTTTTAAAATACTGTAAGACATACATTTGTTCATGTGTGGAGGCAGC
Source organism: Phalanger gymnotis (assembly GCA_028646595.1). Classification (NCBI taxonomy): domain Eukaryota; kingdom Metazoa; phylum Chordata; class Mammalia; order Diprotodontia; family Phalangeridae; genus Phalanger; species Phalanger gymnotis. The sequence continues at coordinate 31,149,329 of CM053627.1, forward strand.
TAGATGGTGCAGTGCATAGAGCTACAGGCTTGGAATCAAGACCTAAGTTCAAGTATAGCTTCAGCCATATGATGCTAAGTCGTTTAACTTCTCTGCCTCAGTTTCTTCATTTCTAAAATGTGGGTGATAATAATAGCACCAACCTCCCAAGGTTTTTATGAGGATCGAATGAGGTAATATTTGTAATGTGCTTAGCAGAATACCTGCTCATAGTAGGAGTTACGTAAATGTGTGCTATCATTACATATGTATAGATATATGCATGTACTACCAAATATATACAGATTTTGGTATCTTAGCATAGTGGCTAGAGAGCTGACTTTGAAACTCAGAAGACCTGATCAGGTCCTTCCTCTGATATATCCTAGTTATGTAACCCTGGGCAAGCCCCTTAGTGCTTCAGGCATCTAAGACTATAAATTGTAGAGAAAGTGCCAACTTGTATTGATGGAGTCAGTTTCCTCACCTGGAAGGTCTCCACACACATGAAATCTCAGATCTAATTCCTATCTCCCATCTCTATCTTTAATCTCCATCTCTATCTCTCCCTCTCTAGCTCTTTTTCTCTCTCATTCTGTCTCTCTATCTCTGTCATTCTCTGTCTCTGTCTCTGTTTATCCATGCCTATATCAATGTTTGTATCAGAAGTTTCCAACAGTTTTCTACTCAAGGCTTCAATATGCTGATTGGACAGTTTCCCTGGCATCAATTTTTTTTACCTGTCACTGAAAGGCCAGGCTTTTCAAATCAGTTTCTTCACTCTGAACCTGACACCTGGGGAGACCATTACCACACAAATTTATATAATTCTTCGGAGTTTTAACAAAGTACTAATTCATCTATTTTAATCAGCCTGTGTTCAAATGTGGACTGCCTAGACCAGGAGTTCTTAACCTGGGATCAGTGAACTTGGATTTTTTTCTTTTACTATTTAGATAACTGTATTTCAATATAATTGCTTTCCTTTGCTTTATATTTAAAAATATGAGTTGGGAAAGTGGTCCCTGGGATTCTTCAAACAAGTCCCAAGGAGTCTGTGACCCTGAAAAGGTGAAGAACTCCAGCTCTAGATGTAAAGATTCCATCTCTGTCTAGTCCAGGGGAACTTGCAGCCTCGAGGCCACATGTGGCCCTCTAGGTCCTCAAGTATAGCCCTTTGATGGAATCCTGATCCACAGGTTTGGATTCCATCAAAGGGCCACACTTAAGAACCCAGAGGGCCACAGGTTCCCCTTATCCTCAGCCTTTCTGAAAAGCATCACTGCTCTGGATAGACAAGGCATTTGTGCTTATGTGTTGACTCTGTGACTACATTTGTGAATAAGCATTATTAACATGTGAACTTCCTGGGTGCTGTTAGTTTTTCATTAGGGGAAGGAGGAACACTAATATATTGCCAATTCTGACAGTTGGCCAGCTCTGCAGTGGCTCAGTGGACCATCTAATCCATGGTTGCCTGGAGGTGTTTCATGAATCCCCATCTATTCAATAACTATTCCAGCTGTTGCTCCTTGCCCTCTGGTGGAAGTGGTGTCAGGGAAGGAGCCATTGCTGCTTCTGTGTTTCCAGAGAGGCTCGTTTCCTTGATTATTAAAATTCTCAGCCAAAAACATGAACCCTGGTGCCTTCTCAGGTCTCCACTACCACATATCAAAAAATATCCGAGACACTCGAGTGTTCGATGAACTGCAGTGGCTTCTATCAGGTGAAGGATGAAATTCCTTCACTTGGTAGAAAGCCTTTCCCAGGTTGACTACAAACTACTTTTCTAGAGTAGCCTTCTTGGACTAGACATTTAAGTCTGGCCAAACTGTCCCTCTCCCTGTTCCTCAGTCATGGCATTCCATCTTGTGTCTCCATGCCTTTTCAAGGGCCGTCTCCTATGTCTGGAATGTCCTCCCTTTCCCCCTTCACTCCTTAGAATCCCTTGTTTCCTTCACAATGCAGCTTAAATACCACCTCCTCCATGAGGCCATTGCTGCTGCTCCTGCCCTCCCAATTATGTCGTCTGTTTTTTGTATATGTTGTTTCTCCCTGATGGTTTCACTTTATGTCTTTGGATCCTCAGCCCCTGGAAGCCTAACACCATGCCTGCCACTGTAGAGGAGTTTAATAAATGTTTGTTGATTGATTGAGACTCTCCAAAGTGTCAAATGAATTATTCACAGCTTTGTCAATCCATAGTCTCATTCTTAGGTCTGTAAGCATTTGGAGAATATTTCCCAGTAACTTATCAATTTCTTTACTTAGCCCCTTTCCTCTATACAGCCACAAGCAAAAAGAATTGTGGAAATTTGGGGTTGGGGGGGAGGAGAAGAAAGATACCCATTTTCATAGCTACTGAATTTTAGAGAATCATAGAATCGTGGAATTTTAGTGTTGGAAGTATCCTCAGGAAGCATCTCTTCGCTATAACACACCAGAAAAGTGTTCAGTCTCTCCTTGAACTTGAGCTACCCATCAGCTAATCAGATAGCCAATCACAAGCATCGATTACATTCCTACAATGTGTCAGGCACTGTGCTGCGAGATACAAAGACTAATGCAAAACAGTCCCTGCCCCCAAGGAGCTTCCCTTCTAAGGAAAGGAAGCATGTAAACACATAGGTATGCATGATACAAAGAAAGTAGAGAAAAGGTGACTTTTGGAGAACAAAGCAACTAGAGGAACCAGGAAAAGTTGCCTACAGAAGATGGTGCTTGAGCTGAGTTTTAAAAGAAACAAGGAATGGATTCCAAGAGATACATATGAGGAAGGGAAGCATTTCAGGCATGGGGATAATTAATGCAAAGACATGGAGGTGGGAAATGAAATGTTATATGTGAGGAACAGTGAACAGGCCAGGATAACTAGACTACAGAGTGTGTAGAGGGAAGTTATGTGTAAGAAGACTGGAAAGATAGGAAGGGACCACGATGAAGAAAGCTTTGAATGCCAAACAGAGGATTTCATATTTGATCCTAGAGGTAATCAGGAGACACTAGATCCCCCGTAGATAGAGTGCTGGGTGTGGAGCTGAGAGGACCTGAATCCAAATCCACCCTCAGACACATACTAGCTGTGGGACCCCAGGCAGGTCATTTAACCCCTTTGGCCTCAGTTTCCTCATCTGTCAAATGAGCTGGAGAAGGAAATGATAAACCACTCCAGCATCTTTGCCAAGAACACCTCAAATGGGGTCACGAAGAATCAGACGTGACTGAAAACAATTGAACAATGTTTTGAGTAAGAAAAAAAAAACCATGGTTAGACTTCTGCTATAGGAACTTTGATTGGGCAGCTGTGCGGAGGATGGATTGGAGCAGGGAGAGATCTGAGTCAGTAAGACCAGGAGGTTCCTTCAGTCATCCAGCACCACCTCCTCGAGTGGCCCAGGCCACCTTTAGGCACATCTGGGTGTTAGGAAGTTGTTCCTGACATGGAACCTAAATTTACTTTTTGCAACTTCTCCACTTTGGTTCTGAATCCTGGGGCCACACAGAACAAACCCTATTCTTCTTCACATGAATAGCTGTCATAGACCTGTTTAATCTTCTCCTCTCAAGATTAAACATCTCTAAATCTTGCAATCAGTTCTCACCTGACGTGGACTGAAGGCCTTTCTCCAACCTGATTAGACTTTCTCTGGACACTGTCCAGCTTACTAGTGCCCTTCTTAAGCTGCAGTGTCTAGATTTGAACCCAGTGCTTCAGAGGTGGTTTGAAAAGGGCACAGGACAGTGCACTACAATCCCCTCCTTATTCCTGGAAGATATGCTTCTCTTAATGAAGCCCAAGATCTTATTAGCTCTTTTTCCTTTGTTCCAATTTTATTAAATTCTGTTTTCTTTTTTATTATCATCATTTTTCATTTTTAGAAACTTTTTATTATTACAAATTTGGCAAACATCAACAAACATGAACATTTTTACATATAAAGAACAGAAAAAGATTTATATGAAACTGCAAATGGCATTAGCTTTCTTGGTCACACTTCTGACACCTATTGAGCTTGAGGTCCAATGAAACCCCCAGATCCTTTTCAGACAAGCTGTCTATGCCCTACATTTGCGAGATTGACTTTTTAACCCCCAAGGAAGACTTCACATTTATCCTTTTTGAATTTTGTCTTACTAGATTCTGCTCAGTTCTCTACCTGGTCAGGATCTTTTTGGACCCCAACCGCATCATCCCATGTGTTAGCTGATATCCCAACTTTGTGTTGTTTACAGGTGGGACATGCATGCCCTCAATTCCTTTATCCAAGTCGCAGAAGGCCAAGCTCAGATCTCTCTCTCCTTGGCATTGCCGCATCATGTCTCAGTGTTGAGAAATCCTCATGACAAAGTGAGCCAGCTGACTTCCCCAGGATTTGTTTTCAGAGGGTTCATCTCCCAGCTCTTTGAGTAATTCTTCTGTGTTGATTTTAGACAGCATAACTAGCAGCTGGCCTCACCAGAGTTATATGATTCCTTGGGAAAGGAATTGCCTGCTGAGGCCTATTGCAGCTAATTTTTATTTAACGCCCTGTCGACAAGGGTTGGGACGGGGGCTATCACTGGCACAGCCACAACCACAGATAGAGAACCAAGTATCAGAGGCTGATGTGTCCAGGGCCTCTGGGTGGAAGAATCTATCCTGAGCTCTCATTCATTCTCTTGAAAGCATCCCAAAAGTCAATCTATGACCCCAGAATTGGCCTAGTGACTAAAAAGGTGGCTGCAGAGTCAGAAAGATCTGAGTTCAAATCCCACCTCAGCCACATATTGGTTGTGCACCCTTGGCAAGTCACTTAATCTAGGGAGCCAGGTGGCACCTTGGACAAAGCACTGGAGGGGGAGTTAGGAAGATCTCAGTTCAAATCCTATCTCAGACGTTGGGCCATGGGCTTAATCTATCTTAGCCTCGGTTTCCTCTTCGTAAAATGGGGCTAATAATTGTGCCTGCCTTACAAGGTTGTTGTGAGGATTAACATATTTGTAAAATGCTTTTTGCATACCCTAAAGCTCTATTTAAATGTTGACCATTATTATTTACAAACACTAGATCTCCCTTCTAGAAGAAGGGGCAGAGGTAATAGGGGCCGGGAGCGGAGAGGAAGGGCCAAATCAAGCCCCAGCAGTATTGCTTAGCAACCTGTAATAGTCAAACACACTGGAGAAGTGGCCGCCTGGATCCTCGACTGAGCACACACACTAATTCATGGGTGAATTTTCTAATGAACCAAGGACAGATGGTTGTATATTTAATTGCTGTTCATCTCCAGCTCTGCCCCAAAAGCAGGAAGAGAAAGATCTTTACCTTCTGAGAGGCTGGGGAGAAAAGGGGGGCGGGGTGGGGGAGAAGCAGCGAAGAGGTATTCTTCAGACTCAGAGACTTGAATAAAATTCATTCTTTGTACATTGGCTGTACATAAGAAGAGGAACAGTGAGTGTGGGGGAGAAGCAGGTACCTTGTGTTCATATAGAAGGAAAAGCCTCTATAGAGAGCTTGTAGCCTGTTAATAACGAGAGAGTCAACAAGCATTTATTAAGTACTCGGGACATGTCAATAATAATGATAGCTAGTGTTTGCCCAGCACTTGGAGGTTTACAAAGCTCTTTGCATTTATTATTTCATTTGCTCCTCACAACTACCCTAGGAGGCAAGTGCATTTTACAGACAAGGAAATCGAAGCAGACAGAGGTTAAGTGACTTTCTTAGGATTGTTCTTGTCATTCAGTCATTTTACTGTCACGTCCGACTCTTTGTGACCCCATTTCGGGGATTTTTAAAATAAGTTTATTTATTTTTAGTTTTCAACATTTACTTCCATAAGGTTTCGATTTTCTCCCCCTCCCCAAGATGGCGTGCAATTCGATATAGGGTCTACATATACATTCCTATTAAACATATTTTCACATTAGTCATGTTGTATAGAAGAATTAGAATGAATGGTGGTAACCATGAGAAAGAAAAACACAATACAAAACAAAACAAAAAAAGAAAATAGCTTAGATTACATAGTTCTTTTTCTGGATGTGGATGGCATTTTCCATCTTTCTCTGAGAATTGCCTGTTCACATCCCTTAACCATTTATCAATTGAGGAATGACTTGTATTCTTGTAAATCTGGCCATTTTGGGGTTTTCTTGGCAGAGATCCTGGAGTGGTTTGCCATTTCCTTCACCAGCTCACTTGACAGATGAGGAAACTGAGGCAAACAGGGTGAAGCGACTTGCTCAGGATTATACAGCTAGGTGAGATTTGAACTCATGAGGCTGTGTCTTCCTGATTCCAGGCCTAGTGGTTTTTCCACTGCACTACCTATCTGCCCTTAGGGGCTACCTAACTGCTTAGGATTATCCAGCAAATAAGTGTCTGGGGCAGGATTTGAACTCATTTCTTCCTGACTCCTAAGTCCAACACTCTATCCATCCAGCCACCTAGTGCTGAAACTGGGCTAAGAGCTGGAGACATAGAGAAAAGACAAAACAGTTCCTGCCTTAATTTTCAGATGAAGAAATTAAAGCTATCTATAGTCATATGAAAAAATGCTCTAAATCACTATTGATTAGAGAAATGTAAATCAAAACAACTCTGAGGTACCGTATCACACCTGTCAGATTGGCTAATATGACAAAAAAGGAAAATGATAAATATTGGAGAAAATGTGAGAAAATTGGAACACTAATGCATTGTTGGTGGAGTTGTGAACTGATGCATCCATTCTGGAGAGCAATTTGGAACTATGCCCGAAGGGCTATAAACATATGCATACCCTTTGACCCAGCAATACCACTTCTGAAGGGCTATAAACATATGCATGCCCTTTGACCCAGCAATACCACTTCTACGGCTGTATCTGAAAGAGATTTTAAGAAGAGGTGGAAATGACTTATTTGTACAAAAATATTGATAGTGGCTCTTTTTGTGGTGGCAAAGAATTGAAAACTGAGGGGATGCCCATCAATTGGGGAAATGGATGAACAAGTTGTAGTACATGAATGTAATGAAATACTATTGTGCGATAAGAAATGATGAGCAGGCTGACTTCAGAAAAACCTGGAAAGACTTATATGAACTGATGCTGAATGAAGTGAGCAGAACCAGAACATTGTACACACCAACAGTAACACTGTGTGATGATCAACTTACATAGACTTTGCTCTTCTCAGCAATGCAATGATCTAAGACAACTCCAAAAGACTCATGATGAAAAATTCTATCCACATGCGGAGAAAGAACTGTGGAGTCTGGATGCAAATTGAAGCATACTATTACATCTTTTTTTGTTTTATTTTCTTTCTCATGGTTTTTCCCTTTTGTTCTGATTCTTCTTTCACAACATGACTAATGTGGAAATATGTTTAATATGATTGTACATGTATAACCTATAATTGCGTGCTATCTTGGGGGGGAGAGGAGAGGGGAGGAGGGAGAAAAAAATTGGAACTCAAAATCTTATTAAAGTGAATGTTGAAAACTATCTTTACATGTAATTGGAAAAAATAAAATAATATTAAGTGGGGGATAAAAACCAAAACCCAAAAACAGTCCTTGCCTTCCTGGAGGTCACATTCTAAAGGGGAAAAGAAGTTGTATAAAACACTAGATGAATGCAAAGGCAGTGGAAGGTAATCTCAGATAAGATCCTGGCAGCTGGAGGGGCTAGGAAAGGCCTCCTGTAGAAGGTGGGATTTGAACTGTTAAATAAACCCCAATCAAAACTGAATGGTGGTAGGGGCGGAGCCAACATGGCAGCTGGGAAGCAGTGACTGGCATGAGCTCCCCACCGAGTCCCTCCAAAAAACTATAAAAAAATGGCTCTGAACCAATTCTAGAGCTGCAGAACCCACAAAGTGGCAGAGGGAAGCAGGGCTCCAGCCCAGGACAGCCTGGATGGTCTCTGGGTAAGGTCTGTCCCACACGGAGCTCCCAGCCCCCAGCTGAGGGAAGCGAAGCTGAGCCCAGCGCGCGCAGCGCGAACAGACCAGACGCGGACCTACCAGACCGGGAGACGGGTGGAGAGTGCCCTAACATGCTAAATTACTGAGCTGTGGCATCCACCAGACCTCTCAACCCACAAAGAGCAAAGACATCAGAGAAGGTTAGTGGGAAAAGCTGCGGGACTGAGTTTGTGGTTTGGCCACTGCCCCTGGGGCAGCAGAGGTGGGGCAGCTTTAGAACTAGGGCTGCAGTTGCTTCTGGCCCCAGGCCCACATGGTGGGAGGAATTAAGTGGCTGATCAAAGCAGGAGTGAAGAGCCTGCTGAAGATTTAAGCCCAGTCCCGGTAGGGGGTTCTTGGGGAAGGAGGAGTTCTGGTGAGGCAGTGCATCTACCCAAGCGTGGAACATAGAACTCTTTGGTCTATAAGCAGCACACCCCGTTGAAAAATTCAAAGGTTAATTAAATTGGAGGGGAATATGGCCAGGCGTTGAAAACACACACAGATTCAGTTTCAGACTCTGGAATCCTTCTTTGGTGACAAAGAAGACCAAAACATACAGTCAGATGAAGTTAACAAAGTCACAGAGCCTACAACAAAAACCTCCAAGAAAAACATGAA
>CM053627.1:31158357-31175435 GCA_028646595.1 Phalanger gymnotis
GGGGGGGGGGAGGAAATGGGGAGAAAAGTTGTAATTCAAACGCCTGTGAAAATCAATGCTGAAAACCAAACATGTTAAAAATAAATTAAAATAATAATAAAAAAAGAATAGAAAACAAACAAAAAAAAACCTGAATGGTGTTGGAGAGGAAAAAGCAACCACCTTTCCCCACTTTCTTATATCGGATCAGGTGAATTTGCCCTGGAAAGAGGCTCATAAAATTTTGCCCCCTAGCAATTTGGGCCATTCTGCATATAAAAGAATGACTTTTTAAGGGTGGCTGCATAGGCCTTTTGGCTCCTGGAATCAGGTGCCAGGTAGCAGCAATCAGAAAGGGTCCAGGGCCTCTTGATCTTTGATCCTAAGAGACCTAGATACAGACCTACAGTCCTTGACATCTTATCATCCTTCTAAAAAATGGGTTCCCAGAATGAGTGTGTATACAAAAGCCTGTTCCCAGATGCTTAGTTTCTCATCTCATTCAGCCCCCAAATCCCAGAAGCAAAAGATTTTGAGGGCAGAAAGTCCTGAATCTATTATGATTCTACCACACCCAAATACCCTTTCTCAGCACACAAAAGCCAACTAACTGGTCAGTGGAGGCTCTGTTAAAGAGACAAACAAACATGAAGTGAAACCTTGGTTTAGATTCCAAGCCTGGCAAGTTTTGTTTGTTATTGAGGAAACAGTTATCTTTAAAACATAAACACGCATCCAAAGCCTTTTTTTTTTGTCCGCATGTTTGTGAGCCAGCGATAAACTGTAACATTTTATTAATTGGTATTCTCAATTACCCAATACTTCTGCACATTTTTAGTACAAAGATAATTGATATTTATAAAGATAACCTGAGAACCTGCAAGGTTGTTAATACCTTCTGAATTATTAAAGATAATATTATGCCCAATGTAGCTTGAGTGGTTTAAAACGATTTTCTTTGCAAGTTGGTAATCCGTGTGTATGGCCTAGGATGATAGATTTAGAACTAGAAGGCACTTTAGAGGTCATACAGTTCAACCCCCATCCCGCCCATCTTACAGATGAGGAAACTGAAACCCAGAAATTTAGAAATTTGCCCAAGATCGCTCAGGGTGTAGAGCCAGCTTTGAAATAACATTGCATGACTCCAAATCTAGCATGCATTGTGCCTTATGCCACATGGCTTACTGTATCAGTATTGATTCTTCAGACATTACAATGTTCCATGATTCACAATCATCTGATATCACTACAGAATGGCAGAATTTGAGAGTTAGAAGGGGGCTTCGTTGGCCATCTTAGTAAACTCATACGAGTAATGGATTCCCACTATCACATGCCCAAGAAGTGGTCGTCCACTTTCTACTTGGAGCCTTCCAAAGTCTGGGAACTCATTGCCTCTTGAGGCAACAAATTTCTCTTACTGGAAGCTCTAACTGTTAGGAAGTTCTTCCTGATATCAAGCCTAAATTTTCTTCTTGGCCACTCCCACCTATTACTTCTGCTCTGCCCTCTGGACCAAGCAGGACAAACCTAATCCTTTCTTGACAAGATAGCCCTTTAAATATTTAAAGAAAGCTTGCACGGTCACTCCAGAGTCTTCTTTTCTTCAGGTTAAACATGCCCACTTCTTTCAATTGATCCCTATAAGTCATGGAGGTCATGACTCATGAGCCACCACTGACTTTCTTGGTCTTGCATGCCCTTCTCTGAGCACCCTACAGTATATCAATGCCCTTCTACTGTGGTGCTCAGAGCTCAACACAGTACACCAGCTAAGTTTGGAATGGGGCACAAGATGGTGGGTCTGTTACCTCTTGTCTTAATGCAGCTCAAGATTGAATTAGCTCTTTGGGCTGCCAAATCACACTGTTGACTTATATCAGGCTTACAGTCCCTTAAAATCTCAAGATCTTTTTCAGAACTACCAATGTCAAATCATGCCGTTCCCAATCTTATACTTGTGAAGCTGATTTTTTCGTAGCCAAGCATAAGACTTTACATTTATCCCTACTGATTTTCATTGAATTAGATTTAGATCAATATTCTTGCCCAACAGTATCAAATTGAAATAGAAACAAATGCTACCAAACTGTGTGTAGAGATCCCCACGGGCTGCATATTGACTTAGAAAACCACGAAATAACATTATCTATGTTTTATTTTATTTATTTTGTTAAATATTTCCCAACTACATTTTAATCTGGTTCAGTCCTGCACTGAGAAGTGTTGTGGGCTGCATGTGACCTGCTAGCCCAGTGTTTGACATTTCTGCTCCATCCTGACTCGATTGTGTGTGTTGACTTATTCCTGCTGGCTTGATGCCATCTGCAAATTTGGTGAACATACTGTCTATATCTTTTTCCGAGGCGTTGATAAGAATGGTCACTAGCAGAGGGCCAAGAATAGATCCCTGGGGTACTCCATTGGAGACGCCAGCAATATTGACATTGAATCATTTATCATAGTTAACTGCGTAAGTATGGCCGCCATCCAACCACTTCTGAATCCAACTGATTAGATTATCTTCCAGTCTACATTTATCTTCTCCGTAAGAATAGAATGAGATACTTTATCAAAAGTTTTGTGATTAAAAAGGCATATATGTAATGCTTTATGTACATATATAGCATATGTACATATACATACACAAACATATCTTTGTATATATACATATAATCCCATAGCATGAAGCTTTAAAAGAAAAGACATATCAAGTGGAATGGACAGTCATTCAAAGAAAATGTAGTGGCATTTAAAGATACACAGGAAGCTCTCTGATCAGCTTGGATTTTGAAAAAGATATACACAAACAATGGAAATTGTGTGTGTGTGTGTGTGTGTGTGTGTGTGTTGGGGAGGAAATATACAACTAAGGACAAATACAAGGATGACATGAACCTGAATAGTATCAGAAATGAACCTAGAATTATTCAATGGATATCAAATCCCAAATCTGGCTCTCTAGCTATTAACCATTCTTTTTCTCTTATTTAGCTGCAACTAATTTAAAGGAAGCTAGAAGCCAGGGCTGCCAAGAGAAACAGAGCATCATCCTATGCAGAATCCATATGAAATTGTATGGGAAATGTGGGGAACTCTGTAAGATTAAGAACCTGGACGTCCTGGCTGGGTACCTCTCATCCTAATCACCAGTTCTCATCCCTTCATTCACTCTTTGAACAACCCCTGTTTGCTGAACCAGCCTCCCAGCTCAGTTCGCATCCCTCTGGACATTGACTCTCTCTCTCCATGGTATTCCCTAAAACCTCTACCAATTCTAAACCTACAATCTGATAATGTCTCAAACTTCTGGGCCCACCTGGGCTCTTGTACCGTGGAAAGAGTGACTTTATCATTCTACCAAAACTGCTCTTTCTAAAGTTACCAGTGATCTCTTAGCTGCCAAATCCAATGGCCTTTTCTCAATCCTCATTCTCCTTGACCCCTCTGCAGCCTTTGACCCCTCTGATCACCGCTTCCTGCTTGATCCTCTCTTCTCTCTAGGTTTTCTGACTCTCGGTTCTCTTTCTACCTATCTCACTTCTTTGCTAGATCCTCATCAATATCACACTCACTAACCGTGGGTGTCCCCCAAGGCTCCGTCCTGGGCCCTCTTCCCTTCTGTCTCTATAGCACTTCACTTGGTGATCTCATCCTCTCTGATGGCTTCCTAAAGCTCAGATTTAGCCATGTCACTTTCCTATTCTGTCATCTCCAGTGGCTCCCTATCTGATCCAGGATCAAATATGAAGCCCTTTGCGTAGCATTCAAAGCTCTTCATAACCTGCCTCTCCCTCTCTATTCTTCTTATACTTTACACGTCACCCTCTTTGCACCCCCCAACCCCCACCATGTAGACTGTGATTCAGTCACATTGGCTTCCTTGCTGTTCCTTGCTGTTCCTCTATCTCATGATTCTGGGCATTTTCACTTCTTGCCCACCACGCCCAGAATTCTCTCCCTCCACATCTCTGCCTCCTGGCTTTCCCGGCTTCCTTCGAGTCCCAACTAAAATCCTTCCTTCTAAGGAAGGCTTTCCTGGTCCCTCTTAATCCTAGTGCCTTTCCTATAGGATTATCTCCAATTTATCCTATACATGGCTTGTTTGTACATAGTCGGCTGCATGTTTTCTCCCTTTTTATTGTGAGCTTCTTGAGAGCAGAGACTGTCCTTTGCCTTTCTTTGTATCCCAAGTGCTTAGTACAATGCCTGGCACAGAGTAAGACATTTAATAAAGGTTTATTTACTGTGGAAAAACCCTTAGCCATAGCCCATGACAGGTCCCATTCGTGGTTCTGTCTTCCTTGGGAGGATTAGGGAGAATAATACTACCTGGGACAAATGATATCCTGGGGCACTGAAAGAATTTGCAACCCCAAAGAGACCAAAGGATGAAGAAAATGATTCTTGTGTACAAAAATATTTGTAGCAGTTCTTTTTTGTTATAGCAAAGAATTAGAAGCTAAGGAAGTGTCCATCAATTGGGAAGAGGTATGAATAAATAGGAGTTGATCCAAAAAAAAAGGTCTGGGGTCCTAATGGACTGAAAGCACCATATAATTCAGCTGTGTGATTTCTCTCTCTCTCTCTCTCTCTCTCTCTCACACACACACACACACACACACACACACACACACACACACACACCTAATGAAATCTTGGGCTGTGAGGACAGGTAGGAGATGCAGTGGAAGACTCATCTTCCTGGGTTCAAATCTAGCCTCAGATACTAGCTATGTGACCCTGGGCAATTCACTTAACCCTGTTTGCCTCAGTTTCCTCAACTGTAAAACGAGCTGGAGAAGGAAATAGCAAACTACTCTAGTATCTTTGCCAAGAAAACCCCAAATGGGGTCGCCAAGAGGCGGCCCTCATTGAAATGACTAAACAACAACAATCTTGAGCTGCATTAAGAGATAATAAGATTGTTTGTGGCAAACTGTTGTTATCCTGGACGATTTCCTCATCAGCATTCTCACCACTGGCATCCAGTATATTTATTTGCTCAAGAGTTGCCAATTAATTCGAAGATTAGCCCAGGAGAACTATAATTAGGAAGTAAGGTCACCACCCACAAAATCATATCGTGCATCGCAAAGCCAAATATAGGTGACTTCTGGATTTTCTGGATCACTGCTCTTTTCCTCTTGGGAAAAACAAAATTTAGCTGCATAGGCACTTCAAAATGAATTGTAAACAGTGACGTCAAGGAATAGGGTAAAAAGTGAGGATGGGTCTTACCAAAAACTACGTAATGATTGTAGGGAAAGGCTTTGGATTTCTTTGTTATCACTCCCTACCCCACCCCCATACTATTAACATTTTAAAGCCATGGGTACTTTATTATTATTATTTTAGCTCTGAAAGCCATTGGATATGTAATACATTGATTTATAATTGTGGTTGATAGAGGATTCTAACCCACTTATGATCCTGTCCATTTGTAGCATGGAGATGGTGTTGGCATCCAACCCAATTACAAATTGTTCCACCGTTGTGCTGAGCAGCCTTAGTAGAGGAACAGAAGGAAGAGAGAAGAAGTTGAGATGTCACTCAGAGTAGGGGTTTGACAGTGACAATTTAAAGGAATGTAATTGAGCCATAGTGGGTGGGTACTCAGTCCCTAGCTGGCAATCATCAGATGCTCAGGAGTGGAGTCTCAAGCTTCTCCACACCCAGACATAAGTAATCTATCCACTAGGATCTATACCGATCTGATACAAATTTGCACGAGATATCCCTGTGCCGCTCAGTGGGTAAATGGTCAAAGGATTATGAATTAATCATTCTCAAGGGGGGAAAATTCAAACTGTTCATAATCTATGGCAAGAGCTGATCAAACTCTTAAATGAGAGAAATGTCAAAAAAAAAAAACTTTGAGAAACAATATTAGAGCCACAAAGCTGTCAAAGACAGTTAAAAATAATAAAATTCCATGTTGGCAAGGATAGGGGAAAACAGGCACCCAATTACACAGCTGGGTAGAGTTGTGAATTGTACAATTTTGGGGAGAAGGATCTGGCACTCTAAATAAGTTACTAAAATGGATAAAACCTAATGATTCCAATAATAATAACAATTGGACTTTTAATTTTATTACTATAGAAAACTCCTTCTACCAGTTCAGGTCAGCAGCTTCTCTATAACTTAGAGTCTTAGAGAGTCAACTAAAGGACCAAAAGGTTAAATGACTTGACCAGAGTCACAAAGAGTAGGTGTCAGAGAAAGTACTTGAACGCAGGTGGTATTGATTGCCATACTGCCTCACAACAATAATAATAATAGCCAAAGTCATATAGTACTTCAAAGTTTGCAAAGCACATTGCATGTATTATTTCATTTGATCTTCACAACAACCTTGAAAGGTAGGTGCTAATGTATTTTTTTTAATAAAAAAATCATTTTGTATAACAATTACCAATTTTACCAAGCACTTTCTCCACAACAATCTTGGGAGGTAGGAGTACAGGTATTCTTATTCTCATTTACAAATGAGAAAATAGAGCCTAGTTAAATAGCTAGTTCATATTCTTTTTCTCCTAAATTTATTACATTGCCTCAGTAATGTCACCTTTTTTCTCAGGGCCTCAGCTTTTCCACTTGTAAAATGAAAGGGTTAGGAGATTCTTTAAGTGTCTCTTGATTTGCTCAGGATTACAAGGCAGTGTCTAAGATGGGATTGGAACTCAGGTCTTTCTGACTCCAAGTCCAGTGCTCTATTAGGACTATATTACTGAAGATGCTATTGAAAAAGAGTCTAGATTCCTGACTCCTGGTCTGACTATACTGCAAACTGAGTCACTTTGGCTCTCTGGGTCTCAATTTCCTCCCCTGTAAAATGGGAAAGGAAGTAGAATTTTGGGCCAAATGGTTTCCCAAATGGAAGCAAGCGGGCTAGCTCCCACCTACTCTAGAATCACCTAACCTCTCTGGGTCTCAGTTTCCTCAACTGTAAAATGAGGGGGTTGGGCTCAATGACCTCTACATTTCCTTCTAGCACTAATATTTTGGGTCTAAATCTATAGGAAGATTTTCTAGGAAAATGGGAAAACATAGAAGATAAAGAGGAATTTTAGCTAACTAAAGAATTGGAATTCAGCCAATCAATAAACATTTATTAAATACCTGCTATGTGCCAGGCACATAGCTTAGCATACTAAGAACTGGGAATACAAAAAGAAGCAATAGATGGTCTCTGCCCTTGAGGAGCTTACCATCTAATGGACTGAAGAAAAGGGTGAGGAAAACTTTCAATGGCTAATAGGCATACGTTTTATCTAAATGGAAAATGAAAGTGACTGGAGATATGAGAGTAGCAGAAAATACATTTAAACAGAGACCTTTTATCTAGGTGGGAAAACCAATTTCTTGAGCAATCTTACAATTGCATAGATTTTATTTCTATCACTGACTTCCTGCTTGTTGTTTTTTTCCCCCCAGAAGAAAAAGTACAAGAAGATAAGCTCAAAGAGGCACCTCAGGGGTCTGCTTCTGAAAGGGCATCCCTCACAGTGACACCAGATGCTCCTGAATTGGAGACGTTAGAGAATGTGGCTTTGAACATAGAGGAACCTCCAGAGATGGTAGAAAGCATGTTTCCATGGAAGGACAATTTCTTTGAAAAAATTGAAGCGAGATCCATGGCCATGCAAGATAATGTAATCAATAAGTTTCTCCTGCAAAAGGAGCTAGAGAAAAAGATGGATAAAAAGTTCCCTTTGGATGACTTGGCCAATGAATGGTTAAGCGATGACAAAATGACATTGGATACAAAAGCATATTTGCTCGAGAAGCTGTTGCCTACCCTAATCCCGGGAGTAGAAAAAATGTTAAGGGAGGTTGAAAAGAGGAAGCTTTTGGAATCAAAAAGGAGGAAAAAATTTAATCCAATTAATTATCTGGGTGAATATCTGATGAGACACAATCCCAGATACCAAAAAGACTTACCAGAATCTGGTTATCTGAAAGCAATGAAAAATGTCACGAAGGAGATGAAAACCCAAATTCCTGACACTCCATTCAATAGGTGAGTGTTTATGTGTTTTCTAGGATGGATGATTGAATGCCTTCTACCAAAACAAAAAACAAAAGCTGGGAAGGTGGAGATTATCTAAGTTAGACATGCTGATTAGCATATTTCCTAATAGCCAGAGAAGGAAACGATTCTTTATTGATTTGACAAGAATGATTTTGATGGCGTAGAATGATGGAAAGAAATTTGGATTTGGAATCCAGCTCCTGCTCCCTACTCTCTGTGTAAGCTTGAGTGGTTAAGTCTCAGTTTCTCATCTATAAAATGAGAGGGTTCTTTACCTGATGTCCTCACCTTCCAGCTTTCAGTCTGTGTGCCCAGCCCTGAAAAACACACCAGCTTACGTTTACATTGCATTTATGGCTGTAGAGCACTTTCTATTCATTATCTTAATTACTTTATTCTTCACAATAATCTTTTGAGGTCTCAGGATCAAAGATTTAGGGTTTGAGGGGTACTTTGATGCCATCCAGTCCAAACCCCTCGTTTTACAGATGAAGAAACTGAGCCCCATAGAGTTTAAGGGACTCACCCAAGGTCACAAGATCCTCTGACTCCAAATTCATCATTCAACAATACGAGTATTGTTATCCTCATTTTACAGATAGAAAAACTGAGGTTCACAGAAGTTAGATGACTTCACTAAGGTCACATAGTTAAATATTGGAGTCAGGACTTGAACTCATGTTTTGTGACTCCCTGTTCTGCTATATTTATTTCCTCTCTAGAATACAGATGAACATAAAATGTTTTCTATATCCCCAAGGAGCATATCTTGTCAGAGACATAAGATTTATGCACATAAAACAGCATAATAACAATTCAATTCAATAAACATTTATCCCATGCCTCACTTGTGCACCGCACTCTCCTAAGCCCTTGTCCTTAAGGAGCTTACATCCTGCTGGGGGAGGCAGGAGGGAGAGGAACATGACACACACACACAGATAGGGACATTAATCATGAGGAAGCCAGGAGAGACCTGACTAGGGCTCTGGGAATATTTGAAAAGGTAAAGAGCATAGCAGGGTTGCTAGGTGGCACCATAGTGCAAAGACCGCTGGGCCTGGAGTCAGGAGGACAGTAGTTCAAATCTGACCTTAGACACCTTCCTAGCTGTGTGACCCTGGGCAAGTCACCTAACCCTGTTTTGCCTCAGTTTCCTCATCTTTAAATGAGCTGGAGAAGGAAATGGCAAACTACTCCAGTATCTTTGCCAAGAAAACCCCAAATGGAGTCACAAAGAGTCAGATACAACTGAAAAAAGAGTGATGAACAAATAGCTTAAATAACTTTGATAGCTTCAAACTGCACTAAGACTTTTGAGATACTTTGTATATAATGAAAGTGGAGGCAAAAATTGAACAAAACCAACCAATATATCAAAATACTTTGATGTTGTCAGGATGGTTTTTCTGAACCTGCTTGCTTTTTTTCTTTCCCTGAAATCCTTTTGCTGCCATCTTGAAGGCCTTATTTATAACCAAATGGTGTAAGAACCGTGCCCCTAAGTCACACTGTTGATTCATATTCATACAACAAATGTTCATGAACAAATGAACGCAATCTCACCTCTTATTTACTCCCATCAATTGGTTTTTGTATATAAAAATCCCTCAGAAGGTTGGAAAATCTCAGATTAGCTAAGAAGTGCCAGAAAGGAAAGTGACATGGGGCTGTGGGAAGAGCATGAGATTTGGGGTTCAGGAGCTGTTCTGACCCACTTCTGTCATAGGAGTATCGATATTATGCAATGTACTAGTGAATTTAGAATGTCGTTTGTTGTTCAGTCGTTTCAGTCATGTCAGACTCTTTGTGACCCCATTTGGAGTTTTCTTGGCCAAGACACTGCAGTGGTTTGCCATTTCCTTCTCCAGCTCATTTAACAGATGACGAAACTGAGGCAAACTGAGTTAAGTGACTTGCCCAGGGTCCCACAGCTAGTGTCTAAGGCCGGATTTGAACTCAAGGAGAGGAGTCTTCCTGACTTCAGAAGCAGTGCTCTATCCATTGAACAACCTAGCTGCCATTTAGAATGTCAATTTCTAGAAAATTCATTTTGATCTGTACCAAATGCAAGTATCTTCACTAATATAGTGCCCAACCAAGTTTGAGTCTGTTGTACTGCCGTACTCTGGAATCCAGTAGATCCCTAGAGAGCAAGGTGGGGATAGAATTGGCTCAGTGGATAATTGTATACATATTTGCATGCATATCCATGTGTGTATAATAATTATAACAATAAGACTGATAATAAAAATAATTTAACGTTTATGTAGTACTTATCCCAATTTTCCTGATTAAGAAACTGAGACAAGCAGAGGTTAAGTGACTTTCCCAAGGTCACACAGTGTCTAAGGCCTGATTTGATCTCGGGTCTTCCTGACTCCAGGCCCAGGACTGTACCTACTGCGCAACCTAAACTAGGCCCGTAACTAGAGCTTGACTGTCAAGTTTGATAGTTTGTTGTTCAGCCCTCCAAACTACACTAACTTCATCTGCAGATGGCAAGACACTTAACTTGCTACTTGTCGGGAAAAGAATCATGGAAGAGACGAGCCAGGATGGTCAAGATTTGGATAGCAGGAATGGAGAGAGGGAAAAGGGAATTTCAGAGAGGGGGAACAGAAGGAGCAAAGAGATGCATATGAAATTACACATGGAGTTTTCACAGAAAAGTGAAGAAATTGGCCCAGTTAGAATAGAAGATTTTTGTTGCATTTGTTTTGGAAAGACATGAGGATATGTAACTAGGTAAGGGAAAAAAATATGGAGGGCTTTGAACACTAGTCTGAGAAATGTGGTCTTTAACCCAAATATGATGGAGACAGTGTAGTATAATGGAAAGAGAAATGATTTTGGACTCAAAAGAGTTAGAAGCCTATATTCAAATCCCGCCTTTAAGTTCATTTCCTATGTAGCCATAAACAAGTCTCCTGATCTCCCTAAGCCTCAGTTTACCTAGCTATGAAATCAAGGGGTTGGACTAGACAATCACTGAGTCCCCTCCAGCTCTAGAGCTTTGATCCTATGACCTTTGAGCAGTAGAATTGTGCCGTGAAAGTGGCATTTTAGAAAAATTAATTTGATAGCATTGAATAAGAATCAGACTAGATAGTCAGATCATGTCCCTTCCCTGAGACTCAGTTTCATCCTGGACTAGATCGCTAAAATTCCTTTCCATTCTAAAATAACAAACAAAAATCTATGACTCTTAATGTACCACCAGCCTTCCCTTTGGATAGCATCTTCTGATACAGCTAGGTCCCAATCAGTGTAATTAATGAATCCCTTAAAATGGCTCTATGTATTAGAACTCACACTACCTAAAGTTATGATTAAGTAAAATAACTCCAATGGAAATACGCAGTGTGAATCCAAATAATGTGACCGAAGGATTCATCATTTGAACTATTTTGGACCTAGCTGTATTCAGCCCACCCCCAAAGGCGAAACATAAGGGTCCCTTTTGTACTTTAGCGCCGGATTCCTTTCTGTTGGACAAATCAAGCTAATTAGAAGCCTTGACAGCAACAGTTCCCACGGAACTAGATCATAGTATTATTGACCTGGAAGGGATCCTAAAGGCCGTTGAGTCCAACCCTCTCATCTTAAAAATGGGTTGCTGAAGCCCATAGATCAAGTGACTTATCCAAGGTGATGCAAAGAGCAAAGGAAAGAAGCAATTACAAACCTAGGCCCTTTGACCCCTAAAACCGTGCTTTCTTTACTTTACCACATTGCCTTCTGTGAGGCTGTCAAGTCATAACCAGCCTTGCACATTGGTTGTAGGTGAGAACTCAGAGCTTTTATTTTTAGCTCAAGAGACCCAATCTCGGGAGTTTGAATACTGTTGAGAAGTGCCAGCAGCATGCATGGAGCTGTATCATCAAATTTAATAAGTAACTTGAAGAACATTTTCTCCTACCATCTGTTCTTATGGAGTAATGAATTAGATTTATACTTAGTCCAATTTGCATAAATAACACCTACAATTTAGGAACTGGTTTCATGAATTTAAATCACTATGTTGACAAACACTGCCCACCTATGTGTTGAAATATAGGCAATAAAAGTTCCTGCTGAGGAGATAAATATGGTTAAATAACAGCATACTCCTATTTCAGATGCAATTATGCAGGACGGTGGAGATAGGAGGGACCTCAGACATCATTAGTCCAATCTTTTCATTTAATAGGTGAGCAAACTGAGAATGAGAGGTGAAGTGATTCGTCTAAGAATCATGTGTTACTAGAGCTGGAAGACACCTTAGTGGTCATCTGGCTTAACCCCTTCATTTAGAGATGAAGAAACTGAGGCCCAGGCAGGTTAATCGACCTGCTGGGACTATTGTAGGACTCCCATCTTCTAATCTTTTCTGGCTCTAATCTATCTTCACACAGCTGCCAAAATTATCTTCCTAAAATACAGGTATGACCATGTCACCCTCTCCCTCAAGAGCACTTGATGGCTCCCTCTTGCCTCTAGGATAAAAAAAAAACACAGTACTTAGCTTGGTATTTAAAACCTTTACCAGTCAGCCTCAAGACTACCTTTCTAGATTTACTGCACATTGTTCCTGAGCCCAGCATCACCTGACTGCCCAGTTCCCCTTCATGTACTCTACCAAATTTGCCCACTTGCTACTCTCTAAATTTGATGTTTCTCTCCCACCTTCATGCCTTAGTATAGGTGATCCCTATGCCTGGACTGCGCTGCCTTCTTACTTCTACTCCTTAGAATCCTTACCTTCCTTTAAGGCTCAGCTAAGGTGCCATCTCCTTCTTGTAACCTGTCTCTCTGTCTGTCTCAATCTCTGTCTCTGTCTCTCTCTGTGTGTCTCCCTCCTCTTCCTCCTCCTCCTTACTCCTCCCTGCTCTCTTTCTCTTTCTGTCTCTGTCTCTCTGTGTTTCTCTGTCTCTCCATCTGCCTCCACTCAAGTTATCGTGTATATACTTACTTGTTTATATATTGCATCCCCACTATAGAATAGACTTTGAAAGAAAAGATTGTTTTTGATTTTGTCTTTGTATCTCAAATGTCAACATCAAAGCCGAATGACTTAATGGTTAGAAAGCTGACCTTGAAGCCCAGAAAGAACTGGGTCAAAACCCCACCTTTGACACACACACATACACACTGGACAAATCACTTAACCTCACAGGGCTCTAGGGAACTAATATAAGTCCCAGAAAAGATGCCAACCTGCGTAGGTAGAGGAAATTTCCTTGTTTGAAGGTTTCCAATGCTATTAAATCACAAGTCCAATCCCAAAGTCCCACAGTTGGGTAAAGGTGAAGAACTCAATTCTTTTGACTTATTCAGGGCTATTTGTACCCCACCAAATGTAGAGATAAGTAAGGTTCATGGACTATCTAAATGTATGGAGTATCTAAAGTAGTTGTAGTCAGAGTTAATATCTGTAGCAAGAATAGTGATTAGCCCGCTAAACGTCTGCTCTGGTTTCCTTCTCAGAGCAAGTGATGGCCCAGGATCATTCGTTTGCCTCACTCAGGTCACTCTGAGCGCTGGGAGATTCAGTCGCTCTTTGCCAGGCACATAGATTTTTATTTGGACAAATTCTCCTTTCTGGGAAGTCTTCGAGAGTTGGAGTAATTAAGGCTGCTCTCCCAGGCTAGATGGATGAGATTAGAGCTTCATCTCTCTATGGCAATAACCCAGAATCTGCATGTCAACAGATGGCAGAGTCATGCGATTTTGTAAAATGTTCAGCAATCATGGGGATGCTGCTCGTGGCGGCATGTTCTCCCTGGTGCCTGCTGGCTTGCTGCTCAAGTGTCCAAGTTTTGTAATAGAAAATGGTAAGGCTTTTAAAAAAAATTCTGAAAGAAACCGATCATTTGTATTTTCTCCAGTCTAACCCAATAGAGAGGAGGTAGGAAATAGAGGTCTTTAAGTTAATTACCATCTAAAAAAAAAGGTTCCATTCCCTTAGGGAACCATTGGTCACAGTTGATTTTCACTTTTTTCTTTTCTTTTTTTCCTCTCTCCTTCCCTCCCTTCCTCTCTTTCTTCCTTCCTTCCTTCCTTCCTTCCTCCCTCCCTCCCTCCCTCCCTTTCTCTTTCTTTCTTTCTTTTTTCCTTTCTTTCTTTTTCTTTCTTTCTTTCTTTCTTTCTTTCTTTCTTTCTTTCTTTCTTTCTTTCTTTCTTTCTTTCTTTCTTTCTTTTTCTTTCTTTCTTTCTTCCTTCCTCCCTCCCTTCCTTCCTCCCTCCCTCCCTTCCTTCCTTCCTTCCTTCCTTCCTTCCTTCCTTCCTTCCTTCCTTCCTTCCTTCCTTCCTTCCTTCCTTCCTTCCTTCCTTTGGCTACCACTGCCTTTTCTTTAAGAAATATCATTCAATTATGCAATTACCTTAAATTAAACCCCCTAGTTCTTTGGAATTCTTGGTTGCCAGCTTTTGGTTTGCATATGAACAAAAAGGGAATCGTCTCTAATTTGTATCCAAAGACAAAGATACATCTTTGCTTACTTAGAACAATTTTCAAAGCATGACCTAGCTACTTTCAGAAACAAAATATTGCTACATAATGTAGAGCTCTGATATTTGATACACTTAGAGTGCTTTTGGCCATGGTCCTTGACAGATGGGTCCAGAACCCTTAGAGCTCCCTCCACACTAAAACTGCTTTTATTATCTATCTAGGGCCTCTCTTATTAAAAGGAAAACTGATCTGATGAGCCACTTAGCACCTTAGTGTAAATCAGTTTAATGAATTAGTCTACTAAGAATATTTAAAGAGGGGGAAAAATAAAGGAAAAAGTGCACAGCAGAGAACAAAAGAAAACCAATAAGGAAGCAAAGAAAAGCTGGGCAGCTTTGAAAATAATGTGTAGTATTTATTATATAGGTTTTTTTGAAATGGAAATTTATTGTTTTATATTGAATCCTCTCTCATGGTCTGCTGTGTACATGGTAATGTATCTTTTTTGTTTTCTTATTTTGTATTTAAGTTTAAGACAAAAAAATTTACAAAAAAATTACCAAGACCCCCAGTATTTAAATCAGAGAAACCCATAGGAATGTCTATCTAATGGTAAAATTTCAGATACTGGACACTGAATTGGAGTGATGCCATTTTGGTGTCCTTTAACTAGTGGATAGAGTGCTGGACTCTGAGTTAGGAAGACCTGAGTTCAAATTTTGCCTCTGGGTGACCCTAAGCCTTTCTGAGCCTCAGTTTCCTCATCTGTAAAAGGGAGATAATACTAGCACCTACTTCACAAAATTGCTGTAAGGATCAAATGAAACCTTAAAGTGCTATATAAGTGGTAACTATTAGTTATATTAGACATATCACTAAAATGAAGCCTCCAAAGTATTTATTACATGATAGAACCTTTATTTCTTCACGGATAACTTTACCTGCACTTTTTTTTTTGGTGGGGAAGTAATAAATTTCATCACCAGTATTGGGCTGCAATCTATTGATTTCACCATGAGGCTTTCCCCTGCTGTTTGATTGATCCACAGATCTGATTTCCTCAGAGACTGTGGCATTCTGGGATATGCCACAATATAGCCTCATGTGAAGAAGTCTTAAAAAGATGAGGTTCTGTTTCAGATAGAAGTTTGGGTTCTCTTGAAATGCTGCACAATGTCCCAAATACATTTAATTCTGGGTCTAGCTCATCATCTGCTTCCTATACACCTCAATCCAATTCATTATCTACCTGCTATGTCTGTGTCATGGACCAGCTCTTTGGCTGTACTTCCAAATGAAGATCATACACATGTTTTTCATCCCTTTGGTTTTTGCTGTGTAAATAGTTGGTCTAAACTCTTTTTGAGTGCTTATGAATCTAATTTAGGAGGTTCTGCACTACTTCATGGCTTAAAACAATTCACACAATACAGTCTGCCAACAAGAGCATTTGAAGGACCTCACCAAGGAATCCTTCTTTCACTGACACTGTTCTGGGTGACTTCCATTACAGCCACAAACAGTGAACCCATATCTCCCTGTTTCATGACTTCCTTGATATAAAGGCAGTGTCGTACAGTAGAAGCAAGGAAGGTCTGGGTTCAGGTCCTGTCTGGTGCCCCCAGGCACTCTCTAAGGCTGTCAGTTGCAGAGAAGGTATCATCCTGCAGAGTATAAGGTACCCTTGGTATATTATTAATATCTTGATATTAAAAACTAGAACTCTGGAATAAAGTCACTACTGTGTCTTTTGAGGACTTTATAATGATATTAATATATTCACGAATGACGCCTTATTGGAAAAGAACCTTAGAGATGGCATTTTGCTTTACCAACTCAAATGCTTTTTAATAATAATAACAATAATAGCTACCGTTTATTTGGTGCTTTAAGGTTTACAAAGCACTTCACATATATTATCTTATTAGATCTGATGTGCAGATTTGGAAAATGAGATACAGAAAGGTTATATTATTTACCCACAGTCACAAAGCTAGTAAACATCTGCGGTATAATTCCAATTCATTTTCTGTATGCCAACTCTAGTTGGCATCTATCTACCATGCTAGCTACCTAGCTTAAAGGTCTCCCTTAAGAAAAGGTCAACAAACAGTAAATGCAAGAGGACCTTATATTTGCCGTATCTTTCAGTCAATTGTGTGACAGTAAAGGTCTGCTTTAGAATATTATTTGTAAAAGTCTGCCTAGTCTCTTCTTTCATCTTTACCAACTTTTACCAACTATGCTTTTGATACATATGTAAATTATTCTCATAAATTTTACAGAGATGGGGGGGGCGGAGCCAAGATGGCAGCCAGAAAGCAGGGACTAGCATAAGCTCCCCACCAAGTCCCTCCAAAAACCTATAAAAAAATGACTTTGAACCAATTCTAGAAATGCAGAACTCACAGAGTAGCAGAGGGAAGCAGGGCTCTATCCCAGGACAGCCTGGATAGTCTCTGGGTAAGGTCTATCTTGCACGGAGCTGGGAGCAGAGGGGAGCGGAGCTGAGCAGAGCAGAGCCCAGCATGGGGGGCGTAGACCAACGAGACCAGGAGCCAATTGGAGTGTGCCCTAGCACCCTGAATCAGTGAGCTGCGGCAGTTACCAGACTTCTCAACC